>JAOXOE010000745.1:18087045-18120380 GCA_028565055.1 Phoeniculus purpureus
CCAGAGCAGGATCACCTAGATCCAGTCACAGAATCACAGAACATTAGGGATTGGAAGGGACCTCAAAAGATCGTCCAGTCCAATCCCCAGCCATAGTAGGATCACATCCTGCTGCCGTGTTGGCCACTCCTCCCAGCATTGTGTCTTCAGCAAATATACTAAAAGGTTAAGTAATCAAATGAGCTTTGATCATAGAATCATAGAATCATTAGGGATTGAAAGGGACCTCAGAAGGTCATCTAGTCCAATCCCCCTGCCATCATGACAAGCTGCACACGTTTGAAATCTTTTTACTTCCTTACAGTTGTTTTCCGTTTTCAGAAACACAGAAACAAGAAAACAGAAGGGATGATGTCAGGGACACAGAAATGAACCAGAGGATGTGCATCAAGGGGTTGAATTCTTAAGAAACCATTAAAATCAACACCACTGCTGCTAAATAAAAATGAAATCACTGAGAAATTTTTTCCTGGGAAAAATAAATTAAATCAATTGCGATCCTGCTGTGGCCAGGGGATTGGACCAGATGATCTTTCGAGGTACCTTCCTATCCCTAATGTTCTGTGATACTTAATATTCTAATGATATTACTCCACTTAGGCAATTGCATTCAACTTCTAACAAGGAAGAACCTTGTAAAATAAACCAAAGCACTTTCTTACCATTCCATAGCTCAGCTTTTGGGTTTTTTTTTTTAATTGAGTAATCTACAGACTTCTGAAGAGCAGATTCACTAGAAGAAAACATAGAACATTCTACACAGAAGGGTTTTAATGCAAGCAAGTTCCATTATTCACTCAATGTGGTATTTCTGGCCATAGGCTTGAGCTACCCTAGAAAGAATATTTAAAACAAGAAATAAAGAAGAAACCTTCAGTTTCTTAGAGCTAGAAGCTGTAGAACTTGTCATGAGAAAAAAACCCTCCCAGCACTAACATCCCTGCCAAAGCTGATGGGTGCTGCAGTCTGCTTGGCCACATTTTGAAGAGTCTATTCTTCTAGGTCAGTCCTCTTTTAGCGAAAGGAGAAGTGGAAAAGAAGCGAGAGAGTGACAGAAGGAATGAATTCACCAGTCAACTGCACAGAATCTAAGGTGGTTGGGTTTTATTCCGGAAAATGTATTTAACTTAGTTCTAAATAGGGTGTTTGGTGACTCTTTCTGAGAAAAGTATTTAAGACCAGTTTATCCAGTACGATAACAGTTACTAATTAAGTTTATACTTCTCTATCTGTTTTTAATTATTTGTAACAGTTTGTAATTAAGTGTCTGACTTTCATGTGACTCTTAAATGTTAAGATATTTTGATTTAGAAATACTACTTAAGATCCTCTTGTTAATTAGTACCCCAGTGACAACTGCTTGTCGCACTGGATATCATGGTGGCAAAATGTTGTCATAAGAATCATAGAATCATTAGGGATTGTAAGGAACCTCGAAAGATCATCCAGTCCAACCCCCCTGTCACAGCAGGATCCCCTAGATCCAGTCGCACAGGAACATGGCCAGGCAGGTCTTAAATGTCTCCAGTGAAGGAGACTCCACAACTCCCCTGGGCAGCCCCTTCCAGTGCTCTCTCACCCGCATTGTGAAGAAGTTCCTTCTCATATCGATGTGGAACCTGCTCTGTTCCAGTTCACACCCGCTGCCCCTTGTCCTATCACTAGATGACATTGAGAAGAGCCTGGCTCCATCTTCCTGACACCCACCCTTCACATATTTATAGACGTTAATGAGGTCACCCTCAGTCTCCTCCAAGCTATAGAGACCCAGCTCCCCCAGCCTCTCCTCAAAAGGGAGGTGCTCCACTTCCTTCATCACCCTCGTTGCTCTATGCTGGACTCTCTCCAGCAGCTCCACATCCCTCTTGAACTGAGGGGCCCACAACTGGACACAGCACTCCAGATGTGGTCTCACCAGTGCAGAGAAGAGGGGGAGAAGAACCTCTCTCGATCTGCTAACCACCCCAATTCTGATCCACCCCAGGATGCTGTTGGCCTTCTTGGCCACAAGAGGGCGACAGTGCCTGCTCCTGGTCACCCTGCTGGCCACCAGGACCCCCAGGTCCCTTTCTCCTACACTGCTGTATTTATGCTAAAGCAGACCTATGCTTTATTGTGGACTAAACCATAAGACTTTGCCGTCTCTCACTGTCACAGCATTGGAACAGGCTGCCCAGGGAGGTGGTGGAGTCACTGTCCCTGGAGGTTAGGGTTTAAAAAGTGAGTACCTGGAGCACTTGAAGCTGTAGTGTAGGGGTTAGAGCTGTTGGGATGAGGGCTGGACTTGATGACCCTGGAGGTCCTTTCCAGCCAAGATGATTGAATGATTCTATGATGAAAAGGGTGGATAACATTTTATCAGCAATAAATGATCTTACAAAGGATTTAGTTACAGAAGAGGTGTCAATATCTTTTTAGTTCAGTCAACATTTCCTTAAGCTTCCTGGGCATGAAGCCCAAGTCCTCAAGCTCTGAAAGTTCCTGACAAAACTAGATAAAGGGACCAAGACATTTTCAGGAGCTTGACAAAAACTTTTCTGCCTTCTGAGCAGGTAGTGTGGCAGACCTCTTTCAAGAAATTCTAGTAGTTTTGTTCCGTGAAAACCGTACATTTCTGTTTTGAGTGCTGGTTTTGCAGAGCTGTTACCTTCAGAAAGTGAAGACAAGGCAAACAAGACTGCTGCCAATCTAAGGAGAGGGGAAAGGTCTGCTTCATAGAGAAGGGGGTGGCAGAGAATTTCTGCTTTCAAAAGAGAGAAGGATTTGTTCCATTTGTTCCATTCTTGAAGACTCTCGAGAATAATCTACGGTTTAGTCTCTATAGGCTGTGATTATTGACCTTCACCTGTTGGAGCGGCAACCTACTTGTTGGAATTGGAGTGTGTTTGTTCATGCCACAGCTAAAGAGACAGCCAAGCAGTTTATAAAACCCAGTAAAAATATGTCCTGAACCTCAGGTAAAGCTAAGTGAGCGATATCCCTTCGTAATGTTTTTCTTTTATTGAGGGAATGATAAAGAACCAGATATCTTTTCCCAAGTTCATATATTTCCAGTCTCTATCAGTGATAACCGCTTTAAGTACCATGACAAATATTTGCCACCTTATCATTAGCTGTCATTTGAAGCGTAAGGGGGCTATTGATCACAGTCTAAGTCAAGATAAATCTAAGAACCTATTAAAAGCCAACATATTTCAATATAATCCCTAGTTCCTTCATAAACTGTGTCTGAATATGTTTTAGCAAGAATCATGAATTCTAGATAGTTAAAAATCTTTATTTACCGTGGAACAGGATCATAGAATCATCATAGAATTGTTTAGGTTGGAAGGGACCTTAAAGTTCCTCTAGTTCCAGCCTCCCTGCTGTGGGCAGAGACACCCTTCGATAGAACGGGTTGCCCAGGGCCCAGTCCAGCATCTCCTTGAACACCTGCAAGGACAAGGGAATCCACAGCTTCTCTGGGCAACCTATTCCCGTACCTTACCCCCCTCATAGTGAGGAATTCCTGCCTCAGATCTAACCTGGATCAACCCTACTGCAGTTGGAAACCATTCATCTCAGTACAGAAAAGATTGACAAGGTCTCCTCAATCATAAATTAACTAAATATTCAAATGGCTCTCAAGACTAATTTAAATCACCTTTATTTTACTGTAGTCCAACATTCAAACACTTGTTGGCTCTTACAACATGTATTCTCAGGAAAAAAACCAGGTCTTTTTAAAATCCTCTAACCTGTAAAACAAGCAGCCATCCTCCACCTCCGTGTCATCGACTGCAGGGTTATAGTTGGCACCATCTGTGCAACTTTAGTGGGTTGTACGGTAGGTGCTGAATTTGCATCTTTAACAGCCTCTTCAATTCTGTAAGCTAAATCAAGAGCAGTAACCAGATTTAAATCTTTCTTTCCTAGTATTGCCTATTTCTCTCTCTAGTCTTGAAGCTAGTTTTCCTTTCAGCTGTTTAAGTATGAATCATTCTCTGAGGCACCACGCTGAATGTCCAAGAAGTTTCCTCCTTATCATTTCCTTCTCAGGAGTTCTGCTTTCCAAAGGCATCAACGGTTTCTGCTAAAATATTTGTCCCCAGCTGCAGTTACTTACCCAGCACAGCAAACCTTCTGTCCAAAGCTGTGAAATTAAGAAGCGCCTTTGATACGGCAGCCAAGCTCTCAGACGTCCTTCCTTAGTCCATCTTCCCGAAGCGCAGCAGAACTAAAAGTGACAAGGATCTCACGGAAAAGATCTAGACTAAGTGAAAAATCAATTAAGACAGTCCCTGGACTAGTGTAACTCGTTCATCTGTTCAGTAAGGAAGTTCGGAGACATTTAGTGCCATTGTCTTCGTTTAAACGTTCCTGTCAGGTTACTGCTGCAAGATGAGGTTCGCAAAGCTAATTAACAAACGCTTCGTTAACGAAGGGCTTGCTCACGTGTATGTATTTATATGTATGTATACAAACTGTATAGAGAGATATATACACTATGTATATAAAAAAGAATATATATAAGCATTGGTGTGTATATATGCAAACAACATCTATATACTACACGTATATATAATAGCATCTGTTATATTTGTACATAAACAAGATGTATTTTTTCATATGGGCTATACATCGATATAATATATATAAATAGTATCTGTTTTTGCATATAGACTATACATATATAATACATATTATATTTATATGTAAATAACATGTATAGCATATATACTGTACGTATAATAATATCTATTTTATATATATAGAAATAATATATAGAATCCTACAATGGCCAGAGTTGGAAGGGACCTTGGAGATCATGCAGTCCAATCCCCCTACCACAGGAGGATCACCTAGATTGAGTCACACAGGAACACGTCCAGGTGGGTTTTAAACAACTTCACAGAAGGAGACTCCACAACCCCCCTGGGCAGCCCCTTCCAGTCCTCTGTGACCCTCTCTGTAAGGAAGTTCCTTCTCATATTGGTATTGAACCTCCTCTGTTCCAGCTCACACCCATTGCCCCTTTTCTTATCATTGGATGATACTGAGCAGAGCCTGGCTCCATCCTCCTGACACTGACCCTTTCCATGTTTATGAACATTAATGAGGTCACCCCTCACCATTTTTCAAAGCTGGAGAGACCCAGCTCCCCTCAGCCTTTCTTCAGCAGGGAGATGCTCCTCCCTCCCTTCATCATCTCTGTGGCTCTCACTGGATACTCAAGCAGCTCTGTGTCCTTCTGGGCCCAGAACTGGGCACGATATTCCAGATGTGGTCTCACTAGGACAGATTAGACGGGAAGGTGCACCTCTCTCAATCTGCTAACCACCCCCGTTGTGATCCACCCCAGGATGCCATTTGCCTTCTTGGCCACCAGGACCCCCAGGTCCCTTTCTCCCTGCTCAACACTCAGTTGTTCTACACTATTTAAAAACAACTTACTTAACATGGCCTGAATCTCTAACTTCACAGAATCCCAGAACATTAGGGATTGGAAGGGACCTCAAAAGATCATCCAGTCGAATCCCCCTGCCAGAACACAGGACCATGTTCGTAACTTACCTATAAACTCTAGAGCAGCTGCATGATTATGGACCAAAATGTGGAGTATTAAGCTCATCATCATAAAACAGAGACCAAAACTGCAGAGCACAGGCTGAGCCTGACATATGAAATGTAGGCTCCGTTTGGAACTTGATGGTTTCTATTTTTAGTAAATAGGATTTAAGCACCTGCTTTGCTCCCTCATAATTTCAACATCTGTGGAAGTTTTCCTGTGCTTTGTCATTCGGCAAAAGGTGCTAGCAGCAGTCTCTGACTGCTTCATTTATCACTTGGTGCTGCATTTCGAGTTGATAGGTTTAAAGACGCAGCCTACTTTGGGTTCAGGAGGTAATTTTATGCATTGTCTGAAATGTCCCGCTCCGTGGTATTAATAAAACCTCTAACTAAGATATTTATCAAGGTCTAAGCAATAAAAGAGTTTGGGGAAGGCTTCAGCCTTTAAATTAAGATGCATTCGGTTTTTTCCAACAGAGACTGAAAATCCTGTGCAGGGCTTCTCTGAGGAGCTTCTCAGCTGTTTGAGCTGTAGCGATAAATTTGCAGCAGCAGTCAAGACTTCTAAATTATAAAGGAAAAACTTCTGCACTAGAGCGCTGCCCGGTAATAAGATTTTATAACATGTTCTCTTTTCATGAAAATGTAGGATTTCTTATTACTTAATTGACTTTGTCTTTTTTTTTCCTATAAGCTTCTCTAGAGGCTGCTTTCTAAACCTTGAAAATTTGCCTGCAGGCTGCTGCAGAGGAGACTGTTCTTGGTGTGTTCCATAGGCAGGAAAATACGTGTTTTGGGGAAATCACAGAACGTTAGGGATTGGAAGGGACCTCCAAAGATCATCCAGTCCAACCCCCTGCCACAGCAGGATCCCCTACATCCAGTCACACAGGAACATGGCCAGGAGGGTTTTAAACATCTCCAGAGAAGGAGACTCCACAACGCCCCTGGGCAGCACCTTCCAGTGCTCTGTCACCCTCACCGGGAAGAAGTTGCTTCTCATATGGAACCTCCTGTGTTCCTGCTCACACCCATTGGCTCTTGTCCTGTCATTGGATGCCACTGAGCAGAGCCTGGCTCCATCCTCCTGACACCCTGACACGTCCTAACATGCACAGCACACATGCACAGCAGGGTGCCCAGGTGGCAAAGAAGGCCAGCGGCATCCTGGCCTGTATTAGAAACTGTGTGTCCAGCAGGAGTAGGGAGGTGATTGTCCCCCTGTACTCAGTACTGGGGAGGCTGCACCTTGAGTTCTGGGTCCAGTTTTGGGCATCTCAGCACAAGGGAGACATCGAGGTGCTGGAGTGAGTGCAGAAGAGGGCAGCAAATCTGGGGAAGAGCCTGGAGAATCAGTCTGATGAGGAGAGATGGAAAGAGTTGGAGCTGTTTAGTTTGAAGAAGAAGAGGCTGAGGGGAGACCTCATTGCTTTCTACAGCTATCTGAACGGACCTTGTAGAGATATTTGTGCTGGTCTCTTCTCACAGGTAGTTAGTGAAAGAACTAATTCGAGAGGGAAGGGCTTCAAGCTTCAACAGGGGAGGTTTAGATTAGACATCAGGAAGAAATTCTTCCTGGAAGGAGTGGTCAGGCACTGGAATGGGCTGCCCAGGGTGGTGGTTGAGTCCCCATCCCTGGGTGAGTTGGATGTAGTGTTGGGGGATCTGGTTTGAGAGGTGAACTTGTAGAGTAGAGTTGATGGGTGGAGTTGACGATCCCAAGGTTCTTTCCAGCCTGAATGATCCTGTGATTCTGTGATATGTTAAGACAAAGACAGTCTCTTGTGATTCTCACACCACCTCCATTGAAAAAAATCTGAAAAGCTGTAGAGCTTCACAGTGACAAGAGCTCACAGGCCACAGAGCCAGTGTGAAATTGGATTCCATGTGATTATTTCTGAGCAGTAATTCAGAGCATCAGGAACGGCTCGCATAAATCCTGACAGAAAAAGTGGATTTAAATCAAACTAATAGGTTGCAAAACACATGAAATATGCTTTGTACTGTGCCTTGGAGACACATGGTCAAATCCATATTCAAAAACTAAAAACAAACCAGAGTGATTTTGAAGAATAAATTACTTGTCAACGTGATCTTTAAAAATGCCAGAATTTAATGCAAAAATATAATCCTAACATTTATTGCAGCAAAAATAAATGTCAACATATTAGACTGAACTGGCTAAGCCTTGTGGTAGCATTTTCCACAAAGTGAAAGGAACATGACAAGTTGTATTTCACATTTATTAGAATACGATTCGGTTTTCTTTATCATAAGCAGTAGATTTAAACACTTTATTTTAATTTACTTTGCAATATTGGGAAAAACATTGACTCAGATAAGAAGCGGAATAGCGTAGACAATTTTCTCTGAAGTAATCAGTCCGTTTGGGAAGCTGAAGTGTGACAACACTGGATCTTTGCAGTCGAATGCAAACTGAAACGTAAAATGTTGGTGACATATCACAGGCACTACTTAGAGACAGGTCTGCTCTGTCTAGAACGTTGAGTGAGATGTGGGCTGCTACTGCTTGGAAGAGGTATGTCTCCATGAGCATGTAGGTGCATATTGCTGTACAAAAGCGCTGCAGCTGCGAGCATCTTTTGACTGCAAGTGTCGTAGAATCATAGACTGGCCAGGGTTGGAAGGGGTCTTAAAGGTCATCTAGTTCCCACCCCCCTGCACAGGCAGGGACACCTTCACTACTGCAGGTCACTCAGGGTCCCACCCAACCTGCCCTTCAACACTGCCAAGGATGGGGCAGCCACAACTGCCTGGGGCAACCTGTTCCAGCATCTCCCCACCATCATAGCAAAGATTTGGTTCCTCATGTCCAACCTCAATCTCCCCTCTTCAAGTCTGGAACCCTTTCCCCTTGTCCTCTCACTACCACCCCTGTCAAAAGCCCTCCCCCACCTTTGTTTTTTCAGTTGACTTCTAATGCTCCTCTGTGTTGTGTGATGCGTGTGGCTAGTGGGTTGTTTGAGGTAGAGGCAACAAGCTGAAGAAATTGAGTGAAAAGCATGGGTGTCACAGGCGGAGTATCATCTGGTTGTGCATGTGGATTGTTGTGTATTCAAAGCAAGTCCAGTCAGACTTTGTTACTCCTTCCAGCTTGTGGGCAGTCAGGCCACAGTCAGTCACTGTGGAGTGATGAGACATCTGCCTCAAGGATCTTGAAGAGCTTTTAACTTGGGCTGGCTCCTCCATGCAACATACGGCCTCAAGTTGTATTAAGGAAGGTTTGGACTGGATCTTAGGAAGAAATTCCTTACTGAGAGAATGGTTGGGCACTGGGACAGACTGCTCAGGGAGAGGTGGTGCAGCTCCCATCCGTGGAGCTGTTTAAAAAGCGAGTAGCTGGAGCACTTCAGGCCATGGTCTGGGGGTTAGGGAGATGTGGAGAAAGCTGTGGACCTGGCTTTCAAGCTGCTTCAGATAAAAATGTAACGGGTGGTAGAACACCTGCCTCTAAAGAACCTCTAAATGCAACACTGGTTTGCAGTAGTTGTGTCAGACCTTGCGGTGAGGCTGAACTGCTGGTGGGAGCGGGCTGAAACACACACTGGTGGTGTTTCAGTTGTCTCCTCTACTGCTGAATGAGTTGGATGCTGTGTATCGAAGCAGGAAGCAGACCTGCCAGGTCCTTCCACTTTAAAGCCTTTAGCACCCCTCAGGGAGTTAACCCATACCTGTGGGGTAGAGGCTTCCTCCACGCCAGTCATTTACTGCTCCATGTAGAGTAGCATGCATCAGAGGAAAATCTTTTGGAGGTTTCTAGCTTCCAGGGAACTGGAAGATCCCAGCATACAGAGCTTTGCTCCAGCCAATGCCAGTGAATGGTTGTCCTCATGCCCTTGCTCTGCAATGCAAAGGGCTTGTCTGCAAGTAACTTTGCTCCTCTGGTTGTCTCAAGGCTTGAGAAGTTATGTAAGTGCTTGTGGGAAAGAAGTGGAGTGATTCATACAAGCTTCAAGACCTGTGAACGTAGTATCTCTGAGTTCTGGGCTTTGACTGTTCTGTAGAGCTTTGACTGTGCAAACTAGCTGCATCAGATAAGTACTAAATGTAACCTCTCTTGTTTCCAGTCAGGTCAATTCAGTGAAGATATGATTCCTACTGTGGGCTTCAACATGAGGAAAGTCACGAAGGGTAATGTTACAATAAAGGTACGTTACCACGGCTCTCTGTCTCCTGTCAAACTTGTATGAGGTTGTCTTCAGCTTCTCACTTAAAATACGTATTTGCTCTGTTTTGCTTCCACTGCTGGGACAAATATAGGGAACTGAGGAGGCTCAGCTAAATCTGTCAAGGAGCTTAAGAATAAACTGATCTTTATTTATGAGGCCTCTTAAATCACACAGGGATTCTCATTTATGGGTTCCAGGAGCAGTTAAAGCTGTCTGGCTTTAATCTTGACTTAATTTTTACACGTTTTGGGTCCAGAAATCCTCCTCTTCTGCATCTAATGTCAGATGCTGTAATTTGCATCTTACACCGTTGGGCCTGCAAGCTTTGGGCTGCAGTGTGAGGGATTACTCTTGTCCTCTGTGAGTTCCTGCAGCTGGCCTCAGGAGAAGACAGAAACCCTGTTTGGATTTCTTGTGTGGTCTCTGTGTCACGTATCTAAACGTAGTGCACCGCTAAACTGTCTTTTTTCCCTTTGCTTTAAGATTTGGGATATAGGAGGGCAACCACGATTCCGAAGCATGTGGGAACGCTATTGCAGAGGAGTTAATGCTATTGTGTAAGTGTCACCTTCCTTCAGCTGGTACTCAACTGCAGATTGGCTTCTCTTCCGTGTGCTGCAGCCTTTCTAAAGGGCTATGCGTGACTCAGTAGCACTCAATTTCAATTTTGAAAAGTGTTCTGCAACCTATTGACCTATTACCTTTAAGTTCAGGGCTTTAGATGGGTTTGTTTTTCTTATCAGTGTCTGATCTGGAGCTCTAATTACTTCCTGTCTGAACTGGGTGGCAGCACTGTCTAACTGCAAGAATCTTTCATTTACTGTCATCTTCGACAACTCGAGAGCTAAATTCTTTGCTCAGAAAACCAAGCTTTGCTTAAAACCTTGTTGAATGTGCTCAGAACTGACAGTGTAAAGGAAGGACTGCTCTTCCTCAAGTGCTTCAGTCTCGCTGACCTAACCTTAAATTCTCTTTGAAGCTACATGGTAGACGCTGCAGATCGTGACAAAATCGAAGCCTCTCGAAATGAGCTGCACAATCTTCTAGATAAGCCCCAGTTACAAGGAATCCCTGTAAGTAATTACTTCCTTATGCTCTGTTCAGCTTGCTTGAGGAATGGGAATAACTTCAGCAGCTCTGAAGTCTGGTGGTTGTGATTTAATAGCCTCGTGCAGACTGCCTGAGGTTTCTTGTTTGTGGCGGTTTTTTTTGTTGGGTTTTTTTTTAAAGAAAACAAGGCATCAACTGTTTGTTCTGCTCTTGGTTTCAGGTTCTAGTACTTGGAAATAAGCGAGACCTTCCTAATGCTTTGGATGAGAAACAGCTAATTGAAAAGATGTAAGTCTGACCCTTCGGAAGAAAGACAGGCTGCTTGAACTTAATCAGTGAGTTCATGCTTATAGAGTTGGTAGAGCAAGAGGCTTGACTTCGTGAGCAGCAACAGGAGGTGGCTGAAACACTGTACGGAAACAAGTTAATGTGGAAGGGGCTGAAGGGGAGCAGTTGGGGTTCTTGTTATAAATGGGGGGGGTGTGTATGTTGAGATATTCTCTCTTTCACAGGAACCTTGCTGCTATTCAGGACAGAGAAATCTGCTGCTACTCAATTTCTTGCAAAGAGAAAGATAATATAGGTAACTATTAACCCTAGAACTCATGGTGCTGAGGAAGCTTGGGATTCAAGTTGGTAGGGTTCATGGTTATCAAAGCATACCTCTGTCTCCTGTGAAGTCTGCTGCTTCCCTTGGCTTGCAGCAAACAGTTGAGTCTCACTCTTAGTTCTTCTATCGCTCTGCCTCACTTGATGACGCTACCAAGTCCTTGCAGCATGTTTTTCCTCAACAGTCATTCCCTTGAAATAATCATCTTCCCTTGCTGTCTTGCTGAAGCAGTTCACATCGTGGCTTATGCCAGTCACTACTCCTTGCAGTCAGAGCATGTTTTTCTGGTGCTGCCATCAATTGCTGTAGAATTCCTGGGGTTCGCATGCTACCGAGCCATACCCAAATACAGATCGACACCTGAACATGGAACTTCTCTTCTCTCTCTCTCTATCTTTAGATATCACGCTTCAGTGGCTTATTCAGCATTCAAAATCTAGAAGAAGCTGAAGTCTTCCTGGAATCTCCAGTACCAGTTGGCCATAATCTCAATTGTCCACTTCCCTCCATGATGAGATATCCCCCCCCCAAGCCCCCTATATCCAGAATCTGCCTTTCCACGGTTCATTTATCATGTGCACTGCTGAAGACTTGTATTCCTCTTCTGTCACAAACCGACTAGAGTTGTCATGATAAAGTTCAGCACAAATATTTATTTTACAACCATCTACGGTGGGAGGGTGGTTGGGGAGGGGGGTGCTTTTTAAAAGATAAGAAATAATCTCTCTCTACCATGTTAACTCTGATGGTACCCTCTGTTCTGGTGTTTCAGGGCCAGGTTTTTATATGATTTTCAGCAAGTGTTTTATTTCTAGTGTCTAGTGGCTTGAAGATGCTGATGCCTGACAGCATTAAGATTCTGTAAGATGCCACATACGGTAGTTAGGAAGCATTTAAAGCGTGAGGTGTGGGATAGTGACTTATCTCACAAATGCATGTGACGTGTGTACATAAAGCAGAGCAATGGAAACTGTTTGCAGAGGGGAGCACAAGGCATAGATCAGCATCACTAGTCTGCAGCCGAGATCTAATCCTGTCACTTGAAAAACAAAACTCTTGTGTGATGAATTAGGGAAGAGTCAGCCGTTGAAAATCGTTGTGTTGCTTCTGTTTAACACCTGTTTGGGAGGGGGGGAGTGGGGACGGGAATGGACTTGTTCTGTCGAGCTTTCAAAAACCAACCTAATTGGAGTTTTGCAGCATGAAAACCAATCGCTAGGAGCATCAGACTTTGTTCAAATACGTTTTGTCTATCTGCAGACGCTAGCGGTCTCTCTTGGAAACCAGAACACGCGTTCTGAGCAGCTGCATGACACTTAAGTTAGCGGTGTGTTTTGTATCCAGTCAGTCGTTGACCTTTAGCACAATAATCTGTGTGATCGTCTAGTGTCTCTCCTGCTCATGGAATGGCTGGGCACAGTTTCACCTGGTGCTACGGAGTACCTAGGCTATTGTGACAACTCTAGACCTGCCTGCTTTCTTGATGTAAAACCACGTGCAAAGTCTGTAAGTCCCGAGATGAAAACGTTCTACTGTGTCAAAGCACAAGAGAGCCAATGAATCGATCCTGTTTCCTTGACTAGCTCCTGCAGCGTAGGGCCGTCTGTACAAGATCGTAATGTTTTTGTAGCTTTACTTCCTCGAAGACCTCAGTGTATTTAAAGGGACAGACGCTGCCGAGGGCGGTTTGTTCATCCAGTAATGTCAGTGTAGCTTCCTAGTGTATGCAAATCCATGGTCCACCTGCTCGTGTCGCCTCACACTGTGTGTGACCCCCCGGTATGTCAGGATCTTTGGTTGGAAATGCTCTTCTAGCCCCATATCAGTTACAACGAGCCAGATTTAATTTAGACTGCCATGGCCTTACCGTTCTGTACCAGCTGTTTGCACAGACGCTACGCACTGCCTGCGTTCAGTCTGAACTCGCATTTTGACTTTGTCCCCTTTCAGTTCTCTGAAGCATGGTTTCAAATTAATTCCTACTCTGGTGCTGTAGAGGAGAGGGTATATTAACTCGCTGCTGTAGTCCCTAGTTCACCAGGAACTGCTCCGGTTACTTTTATTTAGCAAACTTGCTTGTGCCTACAATAAGGAAACTCAACTAGAATGTGTGAATCTCTTTGTGGGGGACCAGGTCACTGTTTAGTTAACTGGCCTATAGCTAAACTCGATGTGTTTGGTGTTGATATACTTCACTGCTTCCAGCGTTTATGGCATCCAAACACTACCGATTGTTAACCTGTGCATTACTCTCTGCATGTGAACAACTTATACCATGACTGAACCTTGTAAATACGTGACTTTTTTATTTAGGTGGATGCGTATGTTGGTTTACTGCTCTTCAGCTTTATTCAATAAACTTCTGTTTCGAGGGTTGTATTGACACTTAACTGACTGACTGGGGTTGGTGTGGCTTAACTCTTGGAGATACCAATGTGGGATGTGTCTGCTCTCCCACGAGAGGACGAGTGGGCTTTCCATGAGTGGGGAAAGAGGGCTCGCTAAATACCTGAGCTGCTTTACGGTCTGTGGTTCAGCTATTCAAGTGAAAGACTTTGAAAACTGCCTTTCAGGCATTGGGTTGTCTCAGCTTTCCTAGCTAGTCAGTCTTGGCAGACTCCAGTGCTGGGTTTTCTATGTTTAGAAAGGTGCTGAAGGACCTTCAGGAAGGGCAGATGTGGGAGAAAACAGCATCTCTGAGCTCATTTGTTGTCAAGCCTAGAGTTAAACCCTCTGCTTTTCTAGCACAGGTGTCAGATCTAGCAGTGCCTGATCACTCGTTGCCGGTTACAGCATGAAGATTCTTACCTGGTTTGAGAGCGAGGCTGTTGTTTGCAGAGTCCTTGATCCAAATCCGTCGGGTTCTTACTGTGAGGTTACACTGCCTTTGCTGTCTAAATGCTTTGTGTGTTCATTTCTCATGGGTCGCTGATTAACTGCCAGGACCGTGTGTCAACATCTTCTAAATCATGATAATAAATTGAATGTCTTCAGTTCACAGGCTGCCTCCCCAGAAGATTTAATACTTGCTGAGCTGCAGCAGGTCAGTTTTAGGGCCGAGCACTGGTTAGTTAGCACCCTTCACATGTAACCGGGCTAGGGGGGAAAGGACTAGTGAACTGTTAAGTAAAAGATCATGTACATGTTTCTGTTTCAGTCAATGGGGTTTCCTGCCTCAGAACAAACTACCTGCAGTTAACATCCAAAGCAAAATGCCTCGACACACTGGGAGAACAGCGTTAGTCGCTGTGAGGTTGTCACCCTGGTTGCTCTGAGATCAGCACTCAAATCAGTGTGGTGTGAACTTGGCCAACAGCAAGTGCAGGGAGGATGTCTGAGAAGCAAGACTGTTTTCACCACCTTTCCGCCTTGGACTGAAACGTCCTGCTCGCTCACCTGGCACAGTTAAGTCCAAGGTTAAGCTGTTCTGTTCTGGTGGGTGTTAGCAGAGTTGCCTGCTGAGCTTGGATGCTATAGCTCCAGGAACCTTTAGGCCCACTAATTGAATCTCGTGATGATTATTTGTCTCAGGCTGTGCAGAGTAAGCCTGGACAGTAAAAAGAGCTGATTAAATTTACCCCCCTTCTTGCGGGGGGATGGCTTTTAATGACATAAATCTTTGCAGTTAAGCATCCATAGCTGTAGTGCTGAAGCTCTCCTCCGCTGTCTCTGTGGTCAGCCTTGGCCCTGGTGTGTGTTTAAAAAACTGGGTCTTGTGAAAAGACCACCTCTGAGCTGGAGAGACTCTCAGTTACAAGTCTGTGTGCAAGTGAGATGCCGGTCACACCCTGGTGACGTCGTGGTGGGTTGGTATTGTGTGGCATCCTGGTGATTTAAAACAGCCCTTGGCTCCTAATACTTACTGGTTTTGTTTGGTCCCAGCACTGGCTCTTAGTGATGGCAGAGCAGTCTGTAGACTGGGAGGAAGCGTTTGTGCGTGCACCCGCAGCACCGGGCTGTGTGGGTTTTAAACTGGAGTGTTAATGTCCTGTCAGGGTGGCTGGTGGTTTCCTGAAGTGCAGTTCCAGTGCAGAGTAGTTCTGGTCGTTGCCTGAGTGTAGTGTCTTAGCAGTTGCACAGAGCAGTTCTGTCCCGCTGCTTGGCAGCGGGAGAAATGCACTAATGTGGAGCCCTTTCCTTGTCTATGGAACTAGTCATGTAGGTTCTTACTTGGATTTCCTCTCTGCATCTTCACGGAAACAGGTTGGGAAGGCAGCCCTATAATTTCACTTTCTATTAGAAGGAGGCCAAAGAAAATGACTTAAAACAGTCTCTGGGGTTAAATTAACACAGGAATGATGTGCAGGGATCTATAATAACTTGAAGTGTGATGACTTAGCTGGGTTATTGAGCTTTTAACTTCGTTCCTAAGGTTCACTTTTGTCGTTTCCGTGGCTGCGTGGTGGCATGTCCTCATTTGCTTTGTGCCTGCTTTCTGAATGTGAAGGAGCTGCACTTCCCCCTCAGCCGCATGCCCTGGCACTGCTCCCCACTGCTTTGCTCCTGCTCTGACCCTGACTGGGGAGGGCTGTGTGAATTCTGCGTACGGCAGTGTCGGTCGGATTCTTGATGTGATCTCGCTGGCACCGATGGCAGAGTTGATGTGTCGTGCTAAAGGAGAAGTAATGTGTGAATGCCTGGGATGTGCTGCAGGACTTCTGATTCCCATAGCCCTGTCTGTCTGGATTGCGGCGAGTAGCCCATTGCTGTAGGGCTACGGACGCTTGAAGGTTCAGATGTGCTCAGTGAAACATCAGGGAGTTCCTCTGGCGTGGCACTGCAGTGACAAAGACAAATGGTGCTCAAAGGGGGGCTCCACATAACCTTGTAAAGGTGAAATAAGAGATCTGAGGGTTTCATTGCCATCAGAGTTGGAAGGTGGGTAAGTAGACCTTTGTGTCAGGATTTGTGCCTTTTGAATTATGACGTTACAGGTTTTATTCTGTTAAAGGCCACATCTATCCTTGTGATCCTTTTGAAGTGCTTCAATAAAGTGGTGTTGGAAACCAGTCCTTTGCTCGTCCATCTGTAGTAGCACAGCTGGCTCGGCTGGTGTTAGAAGGACAGAACAGAAGCCCTCGTTACCAAACCGGGGGAGAATTTGTTCAGCTTGAGCTAAACTAGACACCTCTGCTGAAACCTTTGCTCTTCTCGCTGATGAACTAAGTAAGTTGGCTTCTTGATGCGTTCGTTTAAAAACGATGGGGAGGTGGTGTCGCTTCCAAGTGGGCAGAGAAGTAGTAAATTCAAGAAGTTATCCCTGGCCTGAGTAAGAAACTTAATGTTTTAAACACTGTCATGAAATAGTAACCGTGACTGTAAGAATGAGGTGGATCCCAAGTGTCACAATTTCATGGGGGTGTTGGGTGACAGCTGGCTGAACAAGAGCCAGCAGGGTGCCCAGGTGGCCAAGAAGGCCAACGGCATCCTGGGCTGGATCAGGAATAGTGTCACCAGCAGGAGTAGGGAGATGATGGTGCCCCTGTACTCTACGCTCATGAGTACTGGGCCCAGTTTTGGCCACCACAGGATCAGAAGGACATTGAGAGGCTGGAGTGGGGCCAGAGAAGGGCAATGAGGCTGGGGAGAGGGACTGGAGAACAGGGCCTGTGGAGAGCAGCTGAGGGAACTGGGGTTATTGAGTCTAGAGGAGAGGAAGCTGAGAGGAGACCTTGCTCTCTACAGCTCCCTCAAAGGAGGTTGTAGCCAGGCTGGTGCTGGTCTCTTCTCCCAAATTCCTAATGATAGGACTGGGGGGGAAATGGCCTCAAGTTGCATCAGGGGAGGTTTAGATGGGATTTTAGGAAGAAGTTCTGAGAGAGTGGTTGGGCACTGGAACAGGCTCCCCAGGGAGGTGATGGAGTCCCCATCTCTGGAGGGGTTTAAAAACTGAGTAGCTAGAGCAGGTGAGGCCATGGTGTAGGGGTTAGGGAGATGTTGGGCTGAGGGCTGGAACTGATGCTCCTGGAGGTCCTTTCCAGCCAAGATGATTATTCTATGATTCTTACTAAAAGAGAAAATGCAGTTGAGTGCTGTTGCCTGGTTTATGCCCTGTCAGTGTGTGCTCTGTGTTAGCCACACACCACAGTGTGTGGTTTCTGTGGAAACCAGTAGCAGCGTTAACTACACAAACTCACCCTGAGAGAGTGACCACAGGAGCCTTGCGCTCAGTTGGGGGCAACTTTGAGTAGTTGGTCAGTGGAAACCCATCCTTGCAGCTTTGCTTTAGATGCTGAACAGGTTTGTTAGTCTCATTTATGTCTCTCTCCTAAAGGACCTAATGGGTAGAAGACTCTTTAGAGTCAAAGAATCCTGTTCTTGGTTTGAATGAGGGTAGTTCTGGTGCATAAGGGGGGGAAAACATAAAGATGTGTAAATTCCATAGCTTGAGGAAAGGAGTTGGAAAAGGATCCTGAGGCTGCTGTTTGAACAGGCCATGGGATTTTAGCAGAGTCAACATGCAAAAGCCTTCATGGACCCATGAACTGTGATATTTTCACTTGTTAATTTTATTTCAGGATTTATTTAGTCTTTCTGTTGCAATGAATCCAAAACAAAGAGCAAGATCTGACTTCTGGAAGTATAGAAACAGGCTGAAGGCAAATCCTTGGTGTCTCATTGTCTGTGTGTAGTGAGTCTGTAAATCCTTCTGTACCCCTGCGCATGGAGTTTTCAGATTCTGTTGGATTTATTTGTAAGAAGCCAGGTGGTTGGTGTTTTGTTTTTTTTAAACTGAAAGGATGCAGTTATACAGTGAACAGCAGCTCTTACCTCAGTGAGAAAGCAGTCAGGCTTACAGCCACAGCTACATGAGATGCTGTTAAGGTTTCTGTGGTAGTTCAGAAGTGTTTTAATCCTTTTTATATCTCCCAGCTGTTTCTTCACCAGCTTTTATGGCTCTTTTGAGATGTTTTTGGTTGCCTGTCTCCACTTTCATACCTCTGATTTGCTCAGTTGTTCTATTTATGCTGCTTTCTGAAAGCTCCAGCTGCCTTGGAGGCTGTTCTTTGCTCTCTTCCAGTGCCGCTGTTGCAGCAGTTCATTGTGGAGGATGTTTCAACCTAATGAAGGTTCATGGTGGTGTGTCTGAGGCCAGCAATGGGTAAGTGAGATGGGCATGTGCCCGCAGTGGGAGGAACCCAGTACAAACTTCACTGGGAATGGTTGATCATAGAATCATAGAATTGCTGGGGTTTGACGGTATCTCAAAGATCATCCAGTCCCAACCCCCCTGCACAGGTAGGGTCACCTTCACTAGAGCAGGTTACTCAGGGCCCCAGCCAACCTGCCCTTCAACACTGCCAGGGATGGGGCAGCCATAGCTGCCGTGGGCAACCTGTTCAGCATCTCCCCACCCTCACAGCAAAGAATTGGTTCCTCATGTCCAACCTTCATCTCCCCTCTTCAAGTCTGGAACCCCTTCCCTTTGTCCTCTCGCTACCACCCTTGTCAGAAGCCCTCCCCCAGCTTTCTTGTAGTCCCCTTCCTTCAGAGACTGGGAAGCTGCTTGAAGGTCCTCTGGGAGCCTCCTCTTCTCCAGGCTGAACAACCTCTAATCCCTGCTGGGTGGTGAATGGACTGAGAGTGGCCCTGAGAGATGGGACAGCGATGGCCTTGAGATAGCTGGGTTAATGGTTGGAGTCATTCTTCAAGGTCCAACCTAAATGATTCTCTGCTGGAGGAGGCCTAGGGGTGCCCCTGCCCCCGCCCCCCCCAAATTCTGTGATATTAACTACATTTGTATTTTTAAAAATCCTTAAAACTGATCACTTTTCACAGCCCCTGAGGTGTTGCAGGCCTGACACCCGCGGCCGGAGCCTGACTCTGACCCCGGGGGTCGGCCCCGCCTGCCCCGCCCTTTTCCCCGGAAGCCCGGCCCTCGGGCAGTGCCACGACAGCCCCGTACGCCCCACCCTTGAGTGGCACCTGTGTCGCTCAATTACCGGGGCCCATTCCATCCTCAGCCAATGGCAGCGAGGGCGGGGGGCGGGCCCAGCTCCAGCCTGGTGTCCTATGTTTTCCTTCCGCCTTTAAAGCGGCCGCGGTGCGGGGGAGCGGCCGAGGGCTGTGTTGCGGGGTGCGGGCGGCCCCTTTAAACTATGTGCGGGGCGCCATGCGCTGGCGCTCGGTGGTGCTGGCGCTGCTGCTGCTGAGGCTGGCGCTGCACGCGCTGCTCGCGCTCCTTCCCGCGCTGCTCGCGCCCGGCCTCTGCCTGCGCCGCCGCTTCCCCTTCGCCGGCCCCTCGCACTGGGGGTCGCTGCTGCCGCCCCCTCCTTTACCCCGCGCAGGGCTGTGGGGGGGCGGCAGCGGCGGCAGTGACGACTACGAGCGCCGTTATAGCGGGGCCTTCCCGCCGCAGCTGCGGGCCCGGCTGCGGGACGCCGCCCGCGGCATGTTCGTGTTCGGCTACGACAGCTACATGCGGCACGCCTTCCCCCGCGACGAGCTCGACCCTCTGCACTGCCGCGGCAGGGGGCCCGACCACGACCCGTGAGCTGCCATGGGCTGGGGTCGGGGGGTATGGCCGGGCCTGCGTCTTGGTAGGGGTGGTGTGGCCGGGCCTAGGCCTCAGGAGGGGGGTTATGGCCTGGTCAGGGCCTTGGGAAGGGGCGTATGTCCGGGCCTGGGCCCTCGAAGGGGGTTATGGCCTGGTCTGGGCCTTGGAAAAGGGGGTATATCCGGGCCTGGGCTCTCGACGCGGGTCATAGCCTGGTCTGGGTCTTGAGGGGGGGCATGTGGCCGGGCTTGGGCCTTGGGAAGGGGGGATATGTCTGGGCCTTGGTCCTGGAAGGGGGTTATGGGTGGGTCTGGGTCTTGGGAGTGGGGAATGTGGCTGGACTTAGGCCTGGAAAGGGGGGAATATGGCCGGGCCTGGGCCTTGGGAGGGAGTTTATGGCGGGGATGGGCTTTGGGAGGTGGGGTATGAACGAGTCTGGAAAGGGGGTTGTGCTGAGCCTGTGCCTTTGGAATAGGGGGTATGGCTGGGCCCGGGCATTGACATGGAGGAGTATGGCAGGGCCTGTGCTTTCAGTGGAGGTTATGGATGGACATAGGCCTTGGGAGGTGGGGTATGGCTGGGCCTGGGTGTTGGGATGGAGGGGTATGGCTGGACTTGGGCCTTGGGAAAGGGGGCTATATCCAGGCCTGAGCCCTGAGAAGGGGGTTATGGGTGGGTCTGGGGTTTGGGTGGTGGTGTATGGCCAGACCTTGTGAGGGGAGTATGGCTGGGTCTGGCTTTTCTGTTTCCAACTCTCTGGTTTCCTTTTTTTCCAGTTCCAACCTCAACATAAATGATGTCCTGGGGAACTACTCACTGACACTGATCGATGCGCTGGACACGTTGGCGGTGAGTCCTTAGCCTGGTGTCATGGCCTTGCAGGGAATGTTCTGATCCACTTAGGCCCTGTTGGAGAATCATTTGGGTTGGAGGAAACCTTGTTTAGTCTCAACCCCCTGCTGTGAGCATTGACAGCTCTCACTAGACCAGGTTGCTCAGAGCCCCATCCAACCTGACCTTGAACACTGCCAGGGATGGAGCAGCTACAGCTTCCCTGGACAAAGCCTGTTCCAGTGCCTCAGCACACTCAACATCCTACACTGAGTAAGAAGAATTGCTGTGAAACTGCAGATCTTGGTGCTGGGGTTGTTGGATTGAGGTGGGAGTGTGGCCATGAGCTGTTACTCTGATAGCAGGGAGTGTGCTGGAAGGAAGAATTAAAGGGAGAAATGAGGGCGTGATTTTATTCAACATTCTCTCGAGGAAGGGTCTTGATTGGTTCACCTGCCCTGGTATTGAAGAGTGCTGGTGATACCCCTTGCGCTAAGGTTGAACGTGCAACCACTGTGGATCTGGTAGCACCTAAAAAAGGCTTGTGGAGCTGTAGAAGAGGATCACTTAGGTAGAGAAACTTGGCTGAGACGTTGAAGAAGATGGTAACAGGAAGTTTCAGACTGGAGTGAGTTACTCCAGTGTTCTCCAAGGACCTGCTGTGGGACTAGCGCAATTTAGTCTTTGCCTATTAATGCTTCCTTGAACTCCTTGTTTCTATCCATAGACTCTCCCTTTGGTTCCATTAATCTCATCTTTGCAGCCAGAGTAGGTTCTTGGCCTCATAACAGGCCAGAGTTTGTTGGTGTGGTGGCTTGGTGGTGAGTTTATCTCCTCTGGTGCAGAAGGTGGTGCATGCAAGGGCTGTGTTTGAGCTTTGGCTCATAAAATACTTCGCGTTGCCAGGAAGGAATTGCAGGCCAATGGTGAGGAGGTCTCAGCTGTTAAACCAAATGTGGCAGCAATAGTAACTGAAAGCGGGAAGTGAAGAAAACATTGGTTTTAACTGAAGTAGCTGGGGATCCACACTGTGTGGCTGATGATGTGTAGGCTGTCTTCATGTCCTTGCTCACTGATGGCTCAGTGTCCTTTCTATACCATTTGGGGCAGTGTGTAGCTTTTTTCCCTACCCTTAAATATAAACCTGGTTCATAGAGTCTCTTGGGTTCAGAAGCTTCTGTGTGGAGAAAGCTTGTGCTCAGATCAAGCAGGTAGTGCTTTGGTTGCAGAGCTAGGCAGGTTCCCTGCCCATCCAGCCTTACTGTGAACTTATGCTAGCAGGAATCTGTCTTTACCTTCCATGTTCCTACTGCCTTAAAACTGGGGCTGGGTTTGTCGGTCTCTGGATCACAGCATCATTCAGGTTGGAAAAGACTCTTGAGATCATGGAGTCTGACCATCAACCTTATTCTACAAGGTCACCCCTAAACCAGATGCCCCAGCACCACATCTAAGTGACTTTTAAACATATCCAGGGATGGGGACTCAACCCCCACCCTGGGCAGCCCAGTCCAGGGCCTGACCACTTTCTTCCGGAAAAATTTCTTCCTGATGGCCAGTCTAACCCTCCCCTGTTGGAACTTGAAGCCCTTCCCTCTGCTTCTATTGCTGATGACCTGTGAGAAGAGCCCAGCACCAACATCTCTGCAGTGTCCTTTCAGATAGTTGTAGAGAGTGATGAGGTCTCCCCTTAGTCTCCTCTTCCTCAGACTAAACAGCCCCAATGCTCTCAATCTTTCCTCATCAGATTGATTCTCCAGGCCAGGCCCTTCCCCAGCTTTGTTGCCCTCCTCTGCCCTCACTTCAGCACCTCAATGTCTCCCTTGTGCTGAGGTGCCCAAAACTAGACCCAGTACCCAAGATGCAGCCTCCCCAGTGCTGAGTCCAGGGGGACAGTCACCTCCCTCCTGCTGGATATAGTGGAGATCAGACCTATAGACAAGTGGCATGAGGAAACGCCTGGACATGGCACCAAGTGTTGAGTCCATGGCCCGAAAGGTCAGAATGCCCTGGTCAGATAAATATCAAATCAGACCTTGTTGTGTTTGTGTTTAAGCTAAGCTAAACTAAACTTCTCCACATCAGTAGGATGGGTCACTTCCTGGAAAGTCTTTTTAGCAGGATCTTGAAGGACTCTCTTCTCTATGTAGTTAATATGGTCTAGCAGCCTCAAATGTGAACCTGCCATTCCCCAGGCCTCTTCTGAAGCAGCAAAATCACTTTGCTTTTATGTTGAAGGTAATGGGAAACTCCTCAGAATTCCAGAAAGCAGTGAAGCTGGTGATCGACACAGTTTCATTTGATAAAGACTCCACAGTCCAAGTTTTTGAGGCAACAATCAGGTATGTTTGAGTTTCTGTCTCCGAGTCAGATTTGTGCACAGCAAACAGCCCTCTTTCCATGTTTAGTTTTCTTCTGTGGACCTTCAGCTTGCTTTCACATTCATTTTACAAGAGAAATGGATGTAAAAAGGAAGCTCTTCTCCTGCAGGGTTCTGGGAAGCCTTCTTTCTGCCCACATCATAATCACAGACACTAAACAGCCTTTTGGTGACATGACCATTAAGGATTACGATAACGAACTGCTGCACATGGCTCACGACCTGGCAGTGAGGCTGCTTCCAGCCTTTGAGAACACCAAAACTGGAATCCCGTATCCTCGGGTAAGTGAATGCCAACACAGTGAGCAAAGAACCTCCAAGGAGTAGTTTGTGTCTAGTGAATGTTTGCTGTGGGCTGTTCTTCTGCTGAGTGCTGTTTCGTGTGGGTCACCAGTCATTTCTTTCCACGCTGTTTGGCTGGAACACGCTCTGCCCTGCACCTTCTTCGTACAGATCTCGTGACAATGAATGGTGCTGCCATTCAGAAGGGTAACGATAGGTGCTGGAATGGCACAGAGCTCAGGAAAGTGACTTTGTTGGTGACTTGGTGCTAAGAAAATGATAAGAACACTTGTCTAAAATGTCATGCTGGTTACAGAAGCTCTCAGGAATACTGTGTCCTCTCATAAGCAGGTGAAGTTTGTGAGGAGAAGGGTGTTGGCTCTAGTGGAACAGCTCTAAACTCTGAAAGTAATCAGCTCTTACCCGAGTACTTTTAATTTCTGGGAAGAGCGGCAGCACTGACTTTCCTCCAGACCTGCTGGGCTGCAGTCTTGTGAACTTTCGCTTGTGTTCGGAGCCTAGTGAAGCAGTTGGGGTTGGTGTAATTTTCCTTTAGTGTTCTACTCTATGGCGAAGTTGAGGAGCATTCCCTGAGCAACTCAGGGTTTCAAGAGCACGAATTGAAGGGAAGTAGTACTTGCGTTACTATTGGAAGAACCTGAGTGATGGAAAAGTGAAATGTGGAAGGCTTAGCAAGTGTGAGAGCAGCAGGAGTTGCCATTAGCACTCTCTCCTCTTGCTTCACAGGTCAATCTGAAGAAGGGGGTACCTCCAGACAGCCACAATGAGACTTGTACTGCAGGAGCTGGCTCCTTGCTGGTGGAGTTTGGTATCCTGAGCAGGCTGCTCGGTGATTCCACCTTCGAATGGGTGGCCAGGAGAGCTGTCAAAGCACTCTGGAGTCTCAGGAGCAATAACACTGGACTGCTAGGTAATCTCAGAGGTGACCCTACACTGGCTGGCTCCAGGCATTTAACCTCCCTCAGTCTCCTGTAGCAGAGAGCCATCCTGCTGCGGGTTTCTGTTGTTATCGTAGGCTTTGTGGATCTGCTTCCTCTGTAGCTGTGAAGTCACTGTCTCCCTGTGGTTTGTGTTGGCCAAACGACACTTTGCAAGTGAAGTGAAGTGTCCGAATGGCTTCTTGGGGTGCAGGTTTTTCATGAAACGGGGAAATGAAACTGAAGTTCCTGCATTTCTGTCCCCATTAGTACAGTTTAGTTTGGCAGATGGCTAAAACAACATTGTGCTGGTTCCTTGCATGAATGCACTGTAACGCATTATTTTGATGCTCATCTTTGATCATCCCTCTGTAAGCCCTTCTGAAGATGTAATATTTTTCAGTTCTGCTCCTTGATTGTGTTTTACTGAGGTACTTGGCAACTTCAGACTAAATTCTTTGTCTGTTCTGAAAGGAAACGTTGTGAATATTCAAACTGGCCATTGGGTTGGAAAGCAGAGCGGCTTGGGAGCGGGGTCGGATTCCTTCTATGAGTATCTTCTCAAGTCTTACATCCTTTTTGGAGAAAAGGAAGACTTGGAGATGTTCAACGATGCTTATCGCAACATTCAGAACCACTTGAGAAGAGGGTATGTTGTTCCATATCAGTATCAGCTCCTTAAGCTGTGAGTACTCTAGTGAGGTGTGAAAGATGGTGTAGTGTTGTGTCACACTGTTCTCTTCTTTTGTTAGAAAACAATCTCTTCTGTGGGAATACATTTTAAGGAGTGAAGAGAGTGTTACACAGATCGTTAGGGGTTGGAAGGGAACCTCTAGGGGTCATCAAGTCCAGCCCCCTTGCTTGAGCAGGACCATAGAACCTAAGAGAGGTCACACAGAAACCCATCCACATGGCCCTTGAAAGTCTCCAGAGGAGGAGACTCCAAAACCTTCCTGGGCAGCCTGTTCCAGTGCTCTGTCACCCTTACAGTAAAGAAGTTCTTCCTCACGTTGAGATGGAGCTTCCCTTGCTCCAACTGATGCCCAGTGCTCCTTGTCCTATCACAGGGCACAAATGAAAAAGAGATAATCTCTTTCTTCTTGACACCCAACCCTCAAGGGTTTATAGACACTGATTAAGTCCTCTCGTAGTCTTCTCTCCAAACGGAAAAGCTCCAGATGGTGTTGAGTCAACTGAACTGGTTTGGTGTTATTGGTGCAAAGAGGCTAAACTGGTTACTGAGTTAATAAGTGTTAGACTGAGGGGCTGTAAAGGAAATACATTAAATGGGCTGGTTTGGGGCTTCTTAAAGCCTGGTCTCACCTACACGACTTTTGGGTAGAGGTGCTGCTGGCATGATATTGGGACATGATGCACATCCCTGTATGAATTCATTCTCCTGACAGTGTGAGTCATGTTGTGGTTCTCTTCGAGCCTGCTGTGATAAATGTGTAGCACGTTGTCTTGGCGAGCGGCAGCGCTGTGAAGTGAAGTGTGCGTTATGTTCTTCTGAGTGCTCGCTGTTCTTGGCAGCCGGGAAGCTTGTAACGAAGGGGAAGGTGACCCTCCTCTGTACGTCAATGTAAACATGTTCACGGGACAGCTGATGAACACCTGGATTGATTCTTTGCAGGCCTTTTTCCCTGGCCTACAGGTAAATGCCATTCTGTTGAAAGACCAAATGACACAGTAGAGGGGTGTCAGAAAGGCTGTTTCTAATCCCGGGCTCTGAATGCCTCTAAGAATTTCCTCTGAGATGAGCTTCAACCTGCGGGTGTACGTCTGGCTGCTCTGATAAGAGAGTCTTGGAGTGGTTCAGCTTCTGCATCAGCATAACAGCATTGGCAGGCCTGGCTTGATCTCTGCGACGCTTGAGATGCTTTTTTCTCGTGTAACCTCAGCACTTGTACGCTGTGCTGTGAGGCTGAGCTCTGCTCGAGCTTTCACTGCAAAGGAATTAATATGTGAGCTTGTTCTTTGGGGGGTGGGGATTTTCCTGTCTGCCCTTACAAGGGAGGTGTTTTATTAAATTCTCTTATGGAGAGCGGCATGAGATTCGCTGCCCTGTGGTGTTAGGGTGGGTGCTTACAGCTGTCATTGTGCCCAGGTGCTGATTGGAGATGTGGAAGATGCCATTTGTCTCCATGCCTTTTACTATGCCATATGGAAACGATACGGAGCTCTCCCTGAAAGGTACAACTGGCAGCTGCAGGCTCCTGACGTTCCGTTTTACCCACTGAGGCCAGAGCTGGTGGAATCCACTTATCTCCTTTATCAGGTACTTGGCCAGACAAACAAATCCGAGCCTGAACAACCTTTTTAAACACAAGCAGGCAGGTTTTTACAAGCTAGAGGCTTGTGACTTCTTAATAGAAGTTGTCAGTGTGAAGTAGTAGCTTTCCTTGCTCTATTGACTAGGCAGAGCCTGTAATGAACAAAATAATCCAAAATAGCCTTGTGGCTGCAGGAAAGGTGTCAAGGAGTTGGGATTTACTGCAGGTTTTGTTGGGATTTACACAAAAGCAAACGCAGAGTAATCTGAAGCCATGCTCCTATAAATATAAGCTGACTGTAGCACAGGAGAAACTGTATTTCTTGGCTTTTGTTGTAAATGTTATTTTTACAAGAGTTCAAAACTGCTGACTCTTAAATCTGGTCTGTTTTCCTTGTTCAGGCCACAAAGAACCCATTTTACCTCCACGTGGGAATGGATATTCTGCAGAGTCTGGAAAAATACACAAAGGCAAAGTCAGTCTCCAGTGTTCCTTGTCATCTCTTGCTGCTATATAGCTGTGTTTTAGTGTCTAAATGTTATTTAGTCTCCAGTCTGCCAAATGCTGGTAAAGCAGAGAGCCCAGCCTTCCAGGCAAGCGTTTGATTTGTTTATTGAGCAGTCATCTGAAAATGAAATTAGTCTCGTGACAACTCTGTGTCTTCAGAATTTCATCACTGCCTTTCAAAATGCATTTGTGGTGATTGGTTCCTAAAACCTGGTAGAATTAGTAGGTAGTTTTCTTCCTATGGATCCTGCTAGAGTACTTGTAACCTCATAGAATTACTAGGGATTGGAAGGGACCTCCAAAGATCATCCAGTCCCGTCCCCCTGCCACAGCAGGATCCCCTAGATCCAGTTGCATAGGAACACATCCAGGTGGGTCTTCAACGTCTCCAGAGAAGGAGACTCCACAACCCGCCTTGGGCAGCCCCCTCCAGTGCTCCGTCACCCTCACTGGGAAGAAGTTCCTTCTCATATTTATATGGAACCTCCTGTGCTTCAGCTCACACCCACTGCCCCATGTCCTATCACATTGAGAAGAGCCTGGCCCATCATCCTGACACCCTTCACATATTTACAGACATTAAGATGTTGAATGAAACACAATGGCCTGTGGGATTGATGCTGTTGTCTATCAGCTTTCTTTTCCAGGCAGGAACAGTGAATCCTACTGAGTATCTGGACTCAGAGGGTAAACAGTAACTGCTTGTTTATTGGTATTTGCTGGTTTTGTAGACAAGTCAGACCTAACCGCAGGGCAGCCTAAAGCAGGACCATCCCACAGTGAAATGGGGTTTGTGTGCTGTGCAGGTGCTAACAGCTGGAGTGATTTGAAGTTAAAGAATATCTAGGGAACACTTTGAGGTCAGAATGCTGATTAGTGGGAACTGAACCCTATATCTTAAATCTTGCAGGTGTGGCTATGCCACGTTACACCACGTTGTAGAGAAGACAAAGGAAGATCGAATGGAGAGCTTCTTTCTCAGTGAAACCTGTAAATATCTGTACCTGGTACGTGGAAGGTTTGGATTTCAGAGATCCTGTTGTGTGTGTGCCGGGCACAGATGTGGGGACATTGCTAATTAAAAACTCTGCTGTGCTCTGGGCAAGAGAGGGGTTTGACTATTGAGAAGAAAGGATGAGTTTGTCTTTTTTGGTGGACCCTACTCTTAATCCTGGAAGTTTGGGCAGCTGTTGGCTCTTCTGGAGGGGAGGTGGAAAGGAGCAGAAGTTTCTCCTCAGCTCTGAGCTAAATTACAGCTCATAGCCTTTTTGCCTGCCTTGCAACAGACTGATTTCTCCCCATCAGGGTTTGGCAGCCACAGGAGAAAGTGTTTGAGCCAACACTGCTTAAGCTGCTGTTCTCAGGCTCCTTTAGAGTAGATAAACAAATAAATCAGTGCCTGAGTGGGAACAGCCAGTGCCAGCCTAGAAGTGCCTGTGCAGTGTAGCTTAGACAAAGAAGGGCAGCTGAAGTTGCAAGAGAAGTTTTTCACAGAATCGCAGAGTTACTGAGACTGTAAAAGCCCTCTGAGCTCATCCATCCCAGCCCAGGGCTTCACATCACCCCAGCAGCCAGACCAGGGCACTAAGGTCCACAGCCAGGCTGGCCTTCAACACCTCCAGGGATGGGAACTCTACCTCTGCCCTGGGCTGGGCAGTCCAGTTCAGGCTCTGATCCCACTTTCTGTGAGGAAGGGCTTCCTGACATCCAGCCTAACCCTTCCATGGCAGCTTCAGGCTCTGCCCTCTTGTCACCGTCAGCTCCCTCAGCCTCTCCTCATCAGACTTCCCTTAGCCTTAAGAGTTTTTCTTCTGCTCTCCCCTTGTACCTATTAAAATGAATCCCTTACACCAGACCAAACGGAAGTAAATACTTCCGAAGCGGTTACCCATTTAGCACTAAAGGTTTTGCTTCTCGTGCGATGCTTTTAAATTTCCTGTTGATGGCACATGAAGAATGGCTCGGCCATACTAGAGTTGTCTCTCCCCTCTCTGGTTTAGTTGTTTGATGAAGAGAACCCTCTGCATAAGTCTGGGAATAAGTACATGTTCACTACTGAGGGCCACATTGTGTCTGTGGATGAGCGTTTCCGTAACTCGCTGTGGGAAGACATCCTCCCTGGAGAAGAGGACGGCGCGGAGAAGATGAAGCCGAATGAGTTAAAGGCAGTCAACTTCAGCTCTAACGTAAGCAGCACACAGAGTGCTCCTGCTTGTGTCTTCAACTGAGTTAGGCAGTAGAAAAAGAGCCTTTTGGCAGCAGCACCTCAGATCTGCAGTGTTTCCTTTATAGGTGTTAAATATCTGAGCAGCTCCCTTGTGAAAAGCATTCTGAGGAGGAGCATAATGAATGGGTTGGGATAAAGGGAGAGGGATTGTGCTCAGGGTGAAACCTGTCGCCTTTCAAGTATTTTGCAGCAGTTGCATTGTTCTTTGTTAATTTATTTGCAATTACTTTTCCTTTGCCCTTAAAAGTTTTTCCAGTGATGGCACAGGAGAAGAGCAGAGAGGTGTTAAAACAAAGCTTTTATTTCCTCAGAATGCTGTCTGAGGCATGTGAAGGTGACCTTTCTTAGCTGGGCATGAGCTGAGCAGAGAGCTGTGGATCCAGAGCCCATCACCAACTGAAACAGATGCGGTTTCAGTACAGAACTGTCTTTCCAAGTCTCTGCTAGTAGTTACTAGCTGGGTTCCTTCCCTCCTCCCCCCCCAGCACTCCAGGAAAAAGAGCATTATTTTAAACATTGGCAGTTGTCATAGTGAGGGAAGTCTCAGTTGAGTAACAAGCTGCAGTAGTTTGGCATCTGTTTGGAGCTTGCAGCCCGTGCTGAGGAAACACTTGCTGCTTGTTTCTGTGGTTTGTGCTGTAAGTTTGCAAAGAGGGAAAGTCAGGACCACACATGCTGCTGGGTGTGTTTTTATTCCTGTACTGGGAAGAAAGCTGCGGTTACTGGTGCAGAAACGTACTGATGGGGTGGGATCGCCTGGGTTTGTGTTAATGTTCTTAAAACTCTTCTCTTTTGTGTTGACAGTGCAACAGAGTTCCCGACGAGAGGAGGTACTTGCTGCCGCTGAAGAGTAACTACATGAGGCAGATTGATCGGATGGTGGGCTTGATCTGAACGGTGCTTCAGAGAAACTCCTACCGTATGTTGGGAGGAGCGTGGGGTTTGGCCAGAGCTGTTCCTCACCTCCTCAGCCACACACCTGCGTGTGCTGAGTCACTTGGGTAGCCCCGTGCTTCTTAGTTTTCCATTATGGACATGTGAAGGGAACAGCAAGTTCTCTTCTGAGTTCAGCCTGCTGAACTGTGGTAACCTCACGTGCCACCTCCATAGGGATCTCGTGTTTGAAGGCTTCCTGTGAAAAATGCTGTTGCAAATGAAGGCTGAGTAGATTTAAAACAGAAAAGAAAGGTGGTGTGTGCCGCTGAGCTACCTCCTTGTAGCTGTATTACAGGGGTCCCTTTAGGAAAGGGTCTACTGTTTGATTAGAGATGATCTTGGGACTGAAGAGAAGGAATGGGAAAGTGCAATTTCTTACAACAAGTTTGATCATTGAATTCTTATGACTTAGCAATACACAACTGTAAGAACTACTCAGGTAGGAACCCACTGGTATTGGGGTTTGCTGAAACAAAACCTCTTATCTGGAACAGTATCTTGAAAAGGTAAATAACTCTTGATCGTATAACAAGCTATCGCTATGGTTGTGATATTGCTGGTATGCACAGCTGTGCAGAGCTGCACGGTCACAGGAGCCTGTAGCTGCAGAAACCAGTAATAAAACAAATCAGGTGCCTTTTAATCTAAGGGAATGGGATGGAGAGAGGGGAAGATGACGAAGCCACTGAGCTTTCCAAGCAGCCACTGTGGTAACGCTTCGCTGAGCACAAGTTGCAGAAGTGTTGTCGTCTGCCGTGTACCCTATAGTGCCTTTTCAGGAGAGCTGCTGCTAAGGACTGATCTAACAGTACATGAAGAACAAACTCTCACATTCCTGACAGCATTCACAGTGCCTTAAATTTTCTTGGCTAGCTGGAAAAACTGAGCTTGCCTTGGCAGATGAATGAAGCGGTTCTGATTAGCTGGTTACAAACCACAGCAGATCCCACAGTAACTTAATCTTAACCTGCATGTGGGATGATTTTTCCTTAAGATACGGGAAAAATATCAACTCCTGTGCCCACCACCAAAGAGTGTGGCTGGGCTGAGTTTATTCTGTGTCAATGCAGGGCAGAGAACAAATTGAAGCTAAACCAGCTTATTCTAAATACAACAGGGTTCTGGTTAGGTTTTTCCTTGTGGCTTCCATGCTCTTGACTTTTGACCACAGTCAGGGTAGTTGGATGTTACTGTTGGGTTCAATGTTTTTAACTTCAGGCTTAAGTAGAAGGGCAGACTTGAGCTCTGCTGTGTTTTTCCTTCTCAGAACCACACAGGGTTTCATAAACCCTTTGTTGCAACTCAGAACATTTCTAGTACATAGGAGGTTAGTGCTGAAGAGGTTGTTTGAATCTTTCAGTATGCAGATGCATCTCAGGGACTTCACTGTAGAATCTTGTATGAGAGTTGGATCTTATATTCTGGCAAAAAACCCTATAATCCTGTCTTCTTAGTCTTATCACGTGTGTTTTAAGGGGAGGGGGGAGGGAACTATGTTGAGATATCCCAAACCATTGCAATAGAATGGGTTGCCATGATGCTGGAAGCACCTGGCAATTCCAACCCCTGTAGAATCAGCTTTGCAGACCTGTTCCTGGAGTGTCTTGGCTGCCTGTTTCAAAGCAAAACAGCAATTCACGGTGTTGTAGTCCAAAGAGGCACTGGGAGAGACTCAAGGTAGAGCTTTATAACCTGTAAACGTTGCCTGGGCACACAGGGATGTTTCTGTGAACACGCAGCGCAGCACAGGAGGAAGCCTAAAGGAAGTGGTGTGGGCTAAAGCCTAAAGCAGAAATGTCTGAGCTTTCCCAAATGCTGCTGCGGGGCCAGATCTCCTTGCTGGAGCTCTGAAATGAGGAGTGCTTGGTTGTGTAGAAGCCAGTGTCCCGCATGTTTGTGCCTTCTGAAGCAGCCTGCTAAGGGTTCCATACGAGTGCTGAGCACAGAGCTGTGGCGCAGAGTTTTCCTCAGGCAGCTGCACAGCTAGCATGAAGCTGCGTGACTCTTGATGCTTTTCCCTCTGGTCTGTCACCAGAAAAGGAGTGAGATGTGTCTGTAGGCTGGGGATGGCGAAGGCAGGTATCGCAGCCTTGCAGCCCTTAGCGACTGTTAATTACTGTGCCAAAGCCTTACGGTCAGCTCCTCGCTGGAAATGGTGTGGAAATGTGTTGCCAAGGTGATGCGATGGTCACGATGCCATAAGGAGCCAAATTTCCTTCCTCTTTGGTTTTGAAACCGCTTTGATGAAGGGTTTTGTTTTAAACTCCGTAACGACAGGGCGCCTGGGATGCTCTGAAGTGAGAACCTTTGTGTAAGTCGATGCTGCGGGAATGGGCTTGGTAACGCCGCCGGAGGAACTCGCCCGAACACTTTTGCGTGTCTCGGTATAACGTGCAATATCGACTCTGCCTAATGCAAAACGCGGTGGATGCGTGGTGGGTTTTCCATGAAGTATTTAATTAACCGGGGTGGGGAGGGGGGGATTTTTTTTTAAGGGGACCAAATACTCTTTGGTGAAATGTCCAAAATTTTCAAAACTGAGCTTAAAGTTTGCAAACCTGCATTAAAAAAATGGTGTCTTTGACCACTTCTGTGTGTGTTTGGGGTGTTTTTTTTGGTAGTCTGCTTCTTGCAGGGTCGTTGTAAAGCCTGTGGGTGATCTTCCAAATGCGGGGAAGGGGTGGATTTCAGTGTGTCTCAAAGATCTTTGTTGTTCATTGCAGTTGAGGGTGACCCAAGACTAAGGCTGAGTTAAGGCAGATGTAGCTGAGGTATGTTCAAGCAGATTTGTGGCTCTCCTTCAAGTTCTCCAGAGCTTGGCCCATCTGAAGAGTGTAAGACCTCTGACTTGAATATCAGATGTCCCCAGTCAGTTCTCTGGTAAGTATCTGTGCTAGTGTTGTGTGTGGAGAACATAAAGCTGACGGTGCCTCAAATAAGGTGGGCTGGGAATTCCTTTTTCTCTGAGCCAGCCATAGTCATGAACTTGTTGATCAATATGGGAAGGGCGGGTGTCAGGAGGATGGAGCCAGGCTCTGCTCAGGGGCACCCAGTGACAGGACAA
>JAOXOE010000745.1:18172640-18183643 GCA_028565055.1 Phoeniculus purpureus
CCAGGGCAGTGGTGGAGTCGCCATCCCTGGAGGTGTTGAAGGCCAGCCTGGCTGTGGCCCTGAGTGCCCTGGTCTGGGTGCTGTGGTGACGTTAGGTGCTGAGCTGGGCTGTCTGAGCTCAGAGGGCTTCTCCAGCCTCAGTCGTTCTGGGATTCCCTAATAAATCTTAGAAAGAGCAATGCTGCTGCCCTGGCTGATGAACTCCTTTTGTTCTTCCAGCCTTGCCAGAGCTCCTCACAGCCTCCCAAAGCACCAGCAGCCACCAAAAGCAGCTGGGCTGTGGCCGGGATGTCCCTGCGCGCACACGGCGTCAACACCCACAGCCCCATTCTCTACCTACAAAGTGATTTCTTCAGTTACAGAACCCCATTATGCTCCTGACTGGGATCACTAAGCTGAGCCAGACACCGTGATCAAAGCCCCATTTACCTTCTCTCCCCTCCCTCATGCTGGAGACAGTTTGGCCTGAATTACTGATGAGCAACAAATGCCCCTCTGGGGATCCCCACAGAAACGATGACACCAGCTCCAGCTGGGCAGCTGCTCCCCATCACACCCCTCCTGCCTCACCCCTTCCCCAAAGAGCAGCCTGATGCTGGAGGAGGATGTGGGAGATGCTGCATCAGAGCCCTGGCCCTTCCTGGCCTCACACAGGGCAGATTCACCCAGGTGAGAACACACCTCCCCGGGGTCTGTGAGCACCGCAGCTGGATCCTTGGGGAACGCTCTGGAGGAATCGCAGCGGCGGGAGGCGACCAGGAGGCCTCTGACAGCCCTGATGAAACACTGAGCGTGTGGTGCGGGAGAGGGGACCAAGGGGCATGTGGACTCACACAACAGAGCTGCTCCTCTCCTCTCCACTTGCTCTGTGGGCAATTACCCGGAAACTCCAATCAGAGCCAATAATGCGACCACCCAACCTTAAAATTGACTAAACGACAGCCTGGTCTCCTTCATCTTCAAACTGCAGCTGAGAGCAGGTCCGGAGCTCAGCGACCCAGCTGCGCCTTCACCCTCCCTGCCAGCTGCAAAGGTGTCGGTGCTTGGTCAGGGCAGGCCACAGACGAGGGAGCAGCAGCCACCAGGAGAGCAGCAGAGGTGTTCAGCTCCCTGCTGCCCTTCCACACTGAGTGGTGCCGTGTCCTGGAGCAGAGGTGCTTCCGGCCCAGCTCTGCTGGCAGCCCCACCTCCACGCTTGCCCTCAAAGCCTTGCCTGGGAGCTTGTAAGTGATGCTCCGAGCTGGCTGGCACAAAGGGCAGGCAGACAGCAGCTGGCAGAAAGCTGGCCCCCAGCCTCCTCCGGAGCACTGATGATGATGATGATGATGCCCCCAGCTGCGAGGTCTGGCAGGCACCCACCCACCCAGTCCTGGTTTGCTCTCCCAAGTGGGCCAGGTCCTCAGGGCCGGCAGGAAAAAGCCAGGCAGGCAGGGACTGTGTCACCAAAGGAAACAGGACTGAGCACAGGGCCAAGCAGGCTTCAGCTCCAGCAAGCCAGAGCACGTATCCTGCCACGGAGGCAGAGCCGTGCACACCCCACGGCGAAGACCTCTCCACGAGATCAATCCAAACACCCATCACCCCCCAGCTAAAGCCCCAGACACCGGTCCAGCCCCTCATCCAAGGAGGAGCGAAGCACACGCTGCTGCCGGCCCTGCTCAGCCCCTCACACGCAGCCCTGCGCTCTGCTGCTCACCGTCATCGCTGGTGTGCGGCTCCGTGCCGTTGTCGTGGTCAACCTCGTCGATGGTGCCCGGCTCGCTGTGCGGGCTGTCACTGCAACGGGACACAGCAGGGCCTCAGAGAGGCAGCCACGAGGCTGCTCCCAAGGCACCGAGACGCAGTCGGCTGATGAGGGAAACACCGGCCCCAGGGACCTTTGGAAGAGCTATGGCTTCCCACGGCTAGCGCCAGGTCCTCTGTCCTCACACACCACTGACAGAACAAAAGGAACTGCGAGGTTCAGGTTATCTCGGGGCTAAGAGACTTCATCCAACCAGGAAATGATGATGCAGCTGCAGGACTTGACTCAAACATTCCCGCCTGGGAGGAATTTGCTTTGCTCTGAACACGCTGCTGCGACTCTGCAGCTACAAGACTCGCTGGAAATAGCAGCGGCCACACTGCCACCAACTTCCCCCAAAGCTGTTCCTCAGGTTTATGGTGTTAAGTCAGCGTGAGGAAGGGGAAAAGAAAAGCTCCAGGCAGCTGCTTCTGTTTTCACCAGCAGCGGGAAATGAAAAGCAGCGCTGAGGTCCCCACGGGCTGAGCCCTGCTGCTTAGACCTGCCGAATCCTGGCTGTTGTGTGAGGCGTTTGTAACCGAGAGCCCGCAGCCAGGCGCAGGGTAAGGTTCTTCAGCAGCGCCAGACAGCACAAACACATCACCTGCACACCGCCTCCCGCTCCATTCCTGATTCAGAGGAACGAAGGGCACAGGGCAGGTCCCTTCCACAGGGGCCAGTTCCCCCCAGCACCACACGCAGCTGAGGCTCAGCTGACCCTGCCCAAAGCTGCCCACGCCCCAGGGCCTCAGGGATCTGCTCCCAAGAGCCCCTTTCCTACAGTGGTGCGAGCTGAGGTCCATCAGCCGGCAACCAAGCCGGGGCTTTGCATTGCCATAGGTTCCCTCCCATCACCCTGTGGGCTGCCAGGGGACAACCCGGGGTAGCCCAAAGGAGGAGGTGCCAAGGGGTCTGGCATTACGTCCCGCAAAGGAGTAGCCCCACGCCCGCTCCTCACCAGTACTCCTCCCCTCCCGTCATGCACTTCTCGTAGACGGGGCCCTCCAGCTCTCTGTGGCTGGGGAAGATGCCCTCGTGGTGGATGATGATGGTTTTGATGACCTCGTTGACATGGGCTTGGCACGACACCGGGTCCTGCCCGTCTGGAATGTGCATCAGCGTGGGCCCGAAGCAGATGGCCAGGTTGTAGGGATCCATCATGTTCTCGTCGCTGTACTGCGACAAGCTGCAAGCACAAGCGTTAGGGAGGTGCGGAGAAGCCCCCGGCCCAACCCCACGATCCTCGCCGGCCATACAGCCCCGAGCACACGGCCGGGCACAAGCCGACGGGCCATGGGGCACCACACGGGCACGGGGGCAGCGAGACACCAAAGCCCTGACAAGAGAAGGAGAAGCTCCGAGAACAAGGGGCAAGAGAGACTCACTGGTTCAGGAACGCAAAAAGGTATCTCATGACGACGATGACAGCCCGGGGCAGCGTGACGATGATTTGCTGGATCTGGTGAACTCTCTCGGCGGCGTTCTCCATCTCTGGAACACAGGGACAGCAAGCATACGGTCACTGCCTCGGCACCAGCAGACTGGCCCCAGATCCAGGAGCCCACTGTGCAACGGCAACAGAGCCACGTCCAGCTCTGACCCACGGGCTGGGCCCTAAGGCGCAACCAGGGAACCAGGCAGAGGGCTCCTCCTCGGGGCAATTCACATGCCCGGCCAGAAGCAGCGTGAAGAGCAAACAAAGACACTTCCAGGGGTTCACCTGCACTTCGGTTCACTCCTCAATGGCTACTCCTCAAAAGCCTTCACCACCGCGGCACCGGAAGAGCGGCACTGCTCGGCTGCTCTTCCAGAGCAGCCTTGCAGCGAGGGTTTTATTTGCACCACTCTTACGGGTCAACCTTCTCGGCCCTTCCGCTCCAGTCCGCCACTGGTCTTAATGGGGATTTAATCTGCCCTTGTTCCAAGTCGGCGCTTGCACAGTCACTGCTCGTTGCAGCAGGGCATGAGGCCTGCAGCTGCCACCAGAAACCAGCTTCTTCCACAGGAGGGTGGGTGACAGACAAATCTGCTTCTCAGTGCCCAGCCAGGGCTCCTGTCCTGGGTCCCCACTCCAGCACCAACCCAACGAGGGGGCTCAGCACCCTCCTGCCGCAGCCTTGCTCAGCGGCACACGCAGCCCCCAGGGCTACTGGTTGCTGTAGACTGCAACCTGCTCTCCACGGTCTGTGGACAACTGAGCCTGAACCCTGCACCTTCCATCTCACAGAAGGCAGCCAAGGTTCCCTGGCGGCAGCCGGCCTCAGGATGAGGAGAAGTGACGGTTCCTTCTCTGCGCTGGCTCAAGCTTTGACATCTGCTCCTCCTAACACATTCCAACACCACTGTGGAGCTGGGGCTGCCTTCAGCACAGACCTGGGAACATTGCATTTGGGCAAGGGTTCCTCTGGAGGAGCAGACCTGTGCCCTGGCCCGCCTGTGGGGCTCTCTGCCTCTCCCCGTTGGTTTCACTTAAGAGGATGTTTGTTAAAAAAACCAGAGGCTGGATAAACCCTGACAACAGCAGCTGTCTGCCGGGGGACCCAGAGGAACGAACCCGCCTTCTTCACCCAGCTAAAGGTTTCCACTGGCTGCGATTCGGAGGCAGTAATGGATCCCCCACCAGGCACCGCCGAGCACAGACACAGCCCTCCTGAGCCCTCTGCAGCCAAGTGCTTCTCTACCCATCCCTTTCCCCAGTGCGTCTGAGAAATGCCACCAGCTCCGCTCTTGGTCCCCACGAGCAGGAGGAGAAAGCAGCCTCTGCTCTGCCCCCACCGAGCCCAGCAGGCCCACCCCATCAGCAGGGAACCCTGCGCCTCTGCAGCTTCCAGAGGCCCCGGGACAGACGGAACATCTCGCAGCAAGGGTGGGACTTCTGCAGGCAGTGCTTCCCAGTAGAGAAACCAGTGGTTTCTTCCCTCTCTCGAGGTGGGGACACCTATCACAGCCTGTGTGGGGACAGCTATCACAGCACCAGCAGGACAGATGCTCTGAAGGTCAGAGTTTTAATGCAAACAAGGCCCTTCCACTTAAATCTGTCCTTAATGGAAAGGGAGCAACAGCAGCAGCAAAAGAAAGCTGAGGAAGATCCCGGCTAAACTGAGAAAACACAGAGAGCACCTTAAATTCCCTGATGATGCCGGCAGCGAAGGGTCCCCAAAGCTTAGCCAGCTGTGCAGACTGCAGTCGCAGGCACACCGCCGGCTCCGGCACCGCACACAGCTCCTGGCACCCGCAAGGATCTGGACCTGCCCCTTCCCTGCAGGGTCCCCTCTGCTCTCACAGGGTCCCCTCTGCCTGCTGTGAGCCCCTTGATGAGGGCAGTCGGAGCAGGCACTGCAAGCCAGGCTAAAACCCCCCAGCTGGGGCTCAGTGCTGGTGCAGAAGCAGCTTCCCTTGCCTGTCCCTTGCAGGTGCTGTGATGGTATGGACACCACGATGCAAAGGCAGCAGCGAACTTCCTACAGCTGCTCTATAAAAAACATTCCTGACAAATCTGAGCATGTTCCTCTCCTTCTGGAACAAGCCCATCCCTGCATCATCCCCCTCTAGACATCATCTGTCTTCCCCGACAGCGCAAAGCCTCTCGCAGTTGTGCACATCAGCATCAAGGAGGGAGGACAGAGCCGCAAGCAGTGAGGGCCAAGCGAGTGACTTCAGCACATGGCCACCAGTGAGTCCTGCAGCAGGCACTCACGGGCTGAACCCCCAGGCAGCCCTGACGCCTCTCCTGTGACACAAAGCCACGCTGCAGCCAACGCGTGCCGCACGCTGAACTGCGCCGCTGCCTTCCTCTTCCCTGCCACCCGCTCTGAACTGCGCCGCTGCCTTCCTCTTCCCTGCCACCCGCTCTGAACTGCGCCGCTGCCTTCCTCTTCCTCACCAACCGCTCTGAACTGCGCCGCTGCCTTCCTCTTCCCCCAGGGAGCAATGGCCAGGACTGGCCAATGAAGAGATGTCATCAGCACGAGGTGCTGAGAGCACCCAACCCCAGTGGGGGCAGCTGAGCCTTCAGCTGCAGAGGAACAAGTGCAGCTGGGAGGAGACTTCAGGACAGAACGAGCAGCAACCAGGCTCTCGCTGACATCAGTCCAGACCTTCACGACTAACAGCCCTCAGCTTCTGCCCCTGCTCACATCCCAAAGCACTGTCTGGTTTCCTTGGGACAGGAAACACACACAGCAGACACCTGAGGAAGAGCTGCTGAGTGAAGCTGAAACCAGCTCTGCAGATTCGAGGGCTGCAGAAGCTGTGTGAGCAGCCAAGGGTCACTGACCTTCCCCACTCTCAGCAGCAGATGCTGAGCTGAGGCAGCAAAGCCCTCGGGGTCCCGGGAGCAGCGGCTGCGCACAACCCACAGACATGGGCTCGGGTATGCACAGCCCAGCAGCCTAAGCGTGGCCATGACTGTGGTCATCCTCTAGATCCTCCGAGGGCCGCAGTAAGACATCTTCCCTCTCCCGCACCGCCGACACTGCCAACACACCCCCCAACGTCTTTCCCAGGTCCTACAGCTCCTCGCACGGCACCTGGTCTCATTGGCAAAAGCCGGCCGTACGTGTCCCCAGTTACTTCTTCTCTCGCCCCAGCCCCCTCCCGAGAAGAGCAGCCGCAGGTACTTACTGATTGTAGATACCAGATCTTGAAACCTTTCCTTAGGAAAGAGGGGGTTTTCCAGTCCTCGGAAATACAGCTTCAAGACTCCAGCCACCGAGTTGATGTCCCGCTCGTTCTGGTCATCGGCAAGGGGGTCTTCACCTGCCCAGAGAAGAGCTGCTCTTTGCAGCACCACTGGCGAGCAGGACCGACACAACCAGCGTTCTCCTCTCCTGACGCGGTGGAAACCCATTGCCTGCCCCAGCTCCAACTGCCCTGCTGCGTGTGCCGGGCTGAGGCTGTGCCTCTGCCACAGGGGCACTGCAGCGGGGCCCTTGTCACACAGCGTCGTGCTGGACGGGCTGCAGAGCGCCGCGGGCACCTGAGACCCCTCCTGAAGCTGCGGTTAAGCACCTGTCCTTCTCAGCCTCCAGCCCAGCGCACTGCTGCGTCCCCAGCCCAGCGCTGAGCAGGGCTGGTTGCTGCTGGGCGAAAGCCTGCCAACACAGGCAGGGCTGGAGCACGCAGTGTTGCCTCTGGAACAGACTGGATGGGGCTCGAGAGCCTTGCACCGGCTTAAACCCATAAAGGGCTTTCAGACCCCAAGGGATTTGGATAACGAATCCACTTAAACTGGACGAGCAAATCCTCCGGCCTTTGACAGTCCCACGGCTGCCTTATCCATCGGCCAGGCACCTTCCTCCAGTCCTTCCCACACGCAGAGGTTAACGCCATGGAGGTCATTCCCCACATTAGGGCCATCCCTTGCACAGCTCCAGTTCCACTTGGTGACCACAGGATTGCTCTGCCCTGCCCCTTCACAGTGGGTTTCCCAACAGAACCCCTGGTAGCGCCACAGCCAGTGGTGCCAGACGTGGTAACACTGCTCCTCCCTCGACCAGGAGCTGCAGGGAGAAGGAAAATCCTATCCCCAAGAATCTATTTGTGGCTCTCACCCGAGGCTTGGACGCTCTTAATGACTGGGAAAAGATCTCTGCCCCTACTTCTCACACTCCTTCCCTGAGAGTCTTCACTACTACTGGAGATGTGATAGCGACACACTCAGAAAGGGACCAACCTCCTCACGTCTCGCAGCAGCAAGCCTGTAGCGCAGGCTTTACCCAACATGGAACACACAGCAGCCCCTGCTCAGGGTCGGAGTCCTGGCTGCAGCTGCACCCCCAGGGCACTCACCTCTCTCAAACGAATTCTTGATGTCATTGACCTCCACCTGGGATCCGGGGACGCGGAAAATGCCTTGCTGCTGCAGGCCTGGAAGAGAGCAGCGCCTCAGGGAAGGCTGCCAGGACTGGTACCTGGTAGAACCCACGGAGAGCCCGCAAAGGCTCCGAGCAAGAAGGGGACCTGCTACCGGCCACCTCTGCTCATGTTCTCCCACTGAATCCCCACAGGTCACAGTGGTGCCAGGGCTGCCATCAGCCTGGGGCCTGAGTGAGCAATTTAACCCCAGTAAGTGCTAGCGAGACCTCAATGTCTGCCACTCATCGATGCCACTGTGATCATAACCTGCACCCACAGCCAGGGCTGGGGCACCCCTTCTCGACGTCCCGACGAGCAGGAACTGCCCCTGCAGGCAGGGCCGGGGGGGACTACCGAGCCAACTCACCGTACAGGTTGATGTAGCGGATGCAGCTCTCCACCACCAGCGGAATCGCCTGTCCTGAATCCTTCACAAGACAAAAGGGAAAAGTCAGCACTCACGGGGCTATCGCTAACGAGGCAGGGCAGATGCAGGAAGGGCTGTGACAGCAGAGGTTAGAGAATCGGTGCCACGGAGTTTAGTAAGAGGACAGGCAAGAGGAGGAGGCGTCGCACGCACCACGCGGTCAGCGCGCGCCGAGCATCCCAGGCGCAGTCAGCCACACGCAGAGGCTTTTGCTGCAGCGTGTGAGGGACTGCTGCTCGCGGGCTGGTCGCGCCAGGGGCTCTCAGCTACTCCACTGCAAGTGCTGAGCCACAACAGCACTGGGGCTACACCTGCCTGGTGAAAGGAGGCCCCAGGAGCAGAGCTCACAACGACACTCCCACCTAAAGGAGGAGCCTCTGTCAGCAGCCGCTAAAACCACTCAAGTCAGCAGAGTGCGTGAAATGAGCTGCTGCGATCAGAGCCTGCGGTGAGTCTGAGGTTTGTTTGCTTCCCTCCAGACCCACCGCGGCAGGAGCTCATGGAGAATGTGAGCTGAGCCTCACTGCCTACAGGGACACTCATCTTCCCCGGGGCCTTGGCTGGCTGTTTTTCCAGCAGAGCACAGTTGCATCTCTGGTTAACGGGCTCCGTCTCGCAGACGGGGCCCCCGCAGGTACCTGGTTTCTCGTGCGCGCATTCCTCCTTCCTCTGAGAACACAAAAAAGCAGCAGAGTGGGAAGAAAAGAAGAGATGAAGCAGGGATGAGTTCAGTTCCAGACAAGCACCTCCCTGGGAGGCCATGAACGTTCCAATGCAATGGCAGCTTAGCCAGGTACAACCCGGGCCTTGGGGCAGCCCACCCTCCCTCCCTCCCAAGCACCCGTCGTCTTGCTGCACCTGAGCCTCAGTGACCTGCACAAAGAGCCTCTCAGATTTCTCCCCTCCCTGACCCCACCACCCTCAGAGGAGCCCAAACCCCTGCCCTGGCCCCGAGGAGTCTCCGGTGGTCCAGAAGGGTTTCCCCCTCCACAGCGCTGAGCAGGCTGGACGTTAACCAGCGCTACCTGGAACTATTCCTTACTTGAACTGGTTTTCAAACAGGCATTAAAGAGATCAGAGGCTCTGTCTGTCGGGCCCGCGACAGCGCAGCGGCTGCAAACGCTGCCCTAGGCTTACGGGGGCACAGGGAGAAGCAGTCAGAGCTGGATGATGCCCATCAGTTCGCCTAATGCAGCAGTTTGTCACCTCTGCTTCCTGCAGGGGTCTCGCTACAGCTTTCCTCAGCGCAGGAGTCAGCACCGAGCAACTGGAGCAGCAGCACTTCCCTTGGGAACGCTTGCAGCACCCAGTGCTGGAGGGTGGAGGATGAGCAGCCAGAGAGCTGGAGGCACAGCCCACATCCACAGCCCTTCAGTGTTCCTCTCAGATCTCCCCTGGGACAGAGAAGTGCCCCAGGACTGCACCAGCACTAGCGGAGCTTCTTTGAGTTATGCTGCTGTGGCAGGGGGATTGGACTGGATGATCTCTTGTGGTCCCTTCCAGTCCCTGATGTTCTGTCATTCTGTGAGCTCACCCAGCTGAAGTGCAGAGAAGGCTCAGGCCCAGGTATATGAAGGCTGCTTGCTGCTATCAGTGGGGCTGCGGAGGCTGCTGAGCAGCCCATCGGGAATCGTGCCCCTGCAGCGCTGGAAGCTGAGCATGGGGCCCTGCAGCTGGGCACCGGTGAGGGTCCCAGTCAGCTGCTGCAGCACCCAGAGGTAACATCCTCCCATGGGATAGGCTGATGGCTCTGCGCTGCCACAGCTCCCACCTGCCCTCCCTGCAGCTTAACCCTCTTCACTGGGCTGTGGGAACGGTCCTTCCAACTCCCAGTAAGTGCTGAGGGGTACGAGATGGCATCAGCCAGTTGCCAGCATCTGGCACCAAGATGAGCCAGTGGGGCTGGCTGTTCCCAACTCGTGCTGATAAGGATGAGGGTACACAAGCACCCTCCCACGCAGCCACCCTCATGCACGGTGCTGCCAGTCCCTACAACCCGGAGACTTTCTGGAAGCCTATGAGCCAGTTTCTCTTCCTCCTCAGCCACGGGACAAGATGGTCACACAAAATGTGTGGAGAAGGGGAAGGTGGGGGGACCTGTTGGTCCCTCAAGGGTGCTGGGACACTCAGCCAGGAGCGCCTCGTGCCACACAGCTGGCTGGTGCCACACAGCTGGCTGCCAGCAGCCAGGAGGGGCCTCAGCGCTGCTCAAGGGGGAAGGTCAGCTACAGGGAGAAATCGTCACCGAGGCAAAGTGCACAGTGGCCACAGCAGCTGAGTGCAGGTCTGGCTGGAGAGACCCCGCCAAGGAAGGAAAGCAGCAGGGTTGGCACAGGAGAGGCACCATTGCATTGCCAGCGTTCAGGAGCTCCCACTGGCAGCCAGCGAGTACCTTAATGAACGTTTCCATATTGCCGTTAAACAGCTTATGGTTATAGACTGAGAGAGGCCTAGGTCTCCTCATTTTCTGTGGCTTAGGGGGCAGACATGGGGGCCTGGGAGAAAACGGAACAAAATCAATCAACAGAACACCGGCACAAAGGCAACGACAGGGCAAGAGCTCAGCATCGAGAACAAGGAATAAACCAAACAGGAAAATCAGCCCTCTGGGAGGGCTCCCCTGGCAGCTCCCTGCACTCTGCAGCCGCTCACACAGAGTCCCCTCACAGACACCACCCCACGGGGGCCTGCAAGGAGAGGATGTGCCCTCCGCTTGCTCCAAAGCCCTTCCAGCAGCCCAGAAACGTGCAACTCAGAGCCACAAAGACCATTAAGAGAGTGGGAAAGGCTGGGGGAGCTGGGGCTCTTGAGCTGGGAGAAAAGGAGCCTGAGGGGTGACCCCATGGATGGTGATCAACAGGGAAAGGGTGGGTGTCAGGAGGATGGAGCCAGGCTCTGCTCAGGGGCACCCAGTGACAGGACAAGGGGCAGCGGGTG
>JAOXOE010000745.1:18197783-18250191 GCA_028565055.1 Phoeniculus purpureus
GCTCCCCTCCCTCCATCATCTCTGTGGCTCTGTGCTGGGCTCTCTCCAGCAGCTCTGTGTCCTTCTGGAACTGAGGGCCCAGCACTGGGCACAAGATTCCAGCTGTGGTCTCAGCAGGGCAGAGTAGAGGGGGAGGAGAACCTTTCTCGCTCTGCTAACCACCCCCTTTCTGATCCATCCAGGATGCCCTGACGTAGAACTGGGGCCCAGAACTGGACACAAACCATTTCCCTGTTTCCTTTGCCCACTTGGAGCAGAAAAAATAAATCACTTGATTTTCCTAATGAAACGGATGGCACAATCCACGGGAAGCACAGAAGAGAGGTGGTGAGATGAATACACACAGATAGGGGCTTGCAGGAGCAGGATATGTTTAGTCCTTAAAATAGCAGCACTGTGAAGGAGTCACTGGAGCAGTTTAATAACTGGGAAATGCAATAAAACCGGAGTCCCTTGCTTCACCGTCAGCGCCGGAACACTGAGACAAGCAAGTCCGAAGCACAAGGCTAGCGGGATTCACCACGGAGCTGCTCTTGCGACAGAGAGGAGCCCAAATTCCAGTGCATCCCTCCTGCTGTTGTCCTGCTGGCTCACCAAGCAGGAGTGCACAGCTCCGATGGTGACCTTGATTAATCATTACAGGGTTCATTACTGTCAGCCCTGCCCTCTGCCCAGGCCAGGCCCCCAGCTGATGCAAAGGGACGTTGACATGGGTGACCATGAGACTTTGACGCTGACCTCAGATTAACCAGAGCGTTACTCAGTGAACACGTGGCCTCGCGCGGAGCATGCTGGGTGTGCAGCTACTTTGGGAAAGGAGCAGGGAAATGCGGTGACCGACTGAAATATTCGGGGAGGAACAAGGCACTCACAAAACCACAGAACATTAGGGATGGGAAGGGACCTTGAAAGACTATCGGGTCCAATTCCCCTGACGTACAGAGACGAACTCCAGCTCGCAGAGAGAAAGAGCAGGTATGCCTCACCGCAGCGCTGGGCACACGGGGGAAAGCCCTCCAGATCTGCGCACTGAAACGCAGCCTTCACCAGGCTGGATACGCTATTTTCACACGTCTGCATAGACAGGAGGGGACGTCACAGGGATTAATTGCTATCATCCTGCTTGCATCTGCGCAGCTGGCCACGGGGGTCTCAGGCGGGGTCTCTTGACTGACTCTGAAGAGTCAGTAACTTCACGTCCGTGGCAAGAGTGCCAAGCTGTTACAGACCCAAGCCTGGGAAAACAACCTTGAACATCTTTTTCTCCACCTAGCTCTGCTGCTTGAAGATTACTTGTTCTCTCCTCTTTATCTGTACTTCAAGGCTGGCAACCGGACACTTTGTTTTACTAAACCCCCCTCACAATCTTCTCAGCCAATCTCAAAGCACTCACGTTCCCTTTTCCCTGGTAAAGAAAAACTATGTTTCACAGCACATCCCTTCAAACAATTCTCCTTCTATCACCCCTGCCACTGCAGGATCCCCCAGATCCACTCGCACAGGAACATGGCCAGGAAGGTTTGAAACGTCTCCACAGAAGGAGACTCCACAACCCCCATGGGCAGCCTCTGCCAGGGCTCTGGCACCCTCACTGCCAAGAAGGTCCTTCTCACATTGATGGGGAACCTCCTGTGTTCCAGCTCACTCCCGCTGCCCCTTGTCCTGTCACTGGGTGCCCCTGAGCAGAGGGGGCTCCAAGAAGGCTGCAGAGGGGACTGTTTATGAAGCCCTGGAGTGGCAGGACGAGGGGCAGTGGTTTCACGTTAGAGAAGGGCAGAATGAAACGGGCTGTTAGGAGGAAGTTCTTTAGCAGGAGGGGGAGTTGAACACTGGAACAGGTTGCCCAGGGAGGGAGTTGAGGCTCCATCCCTGGAGGTCTTCAAAGGGAGGCTGGACAAGGCTCTGGGCAACCTGATCTAGTTGAGGCTGTCCCTACTCCCAGCAGGGGGGTTGGACTGGATGCCCTTTGGAGATCCCTTCCAACTTGGGCTGTACTATGATTCTATGACATTCTTGCTGTTATTTACAGCAAGCACAGCCCAGTGGAAGGAACAAGGAACCTGGAATAAGAAATCAAAGTGTTTCAAGCTGGAATAAGAAATCAAAATGTTTGAAGAGAGACAAATTCAAGCAGGTATTTTGCTGAGCAGATTCAGAAAGGTTTGAAGTAAAAGCATGCAAGCTCTGCTAGAGCCACCCCAGTGCCCAGGTATGTGAACACACATGAAGTGAAAACAAGGCAGCCTAAGAATAGTCATAAACATTTAGGTCTTTTCATCTCAAACAGCTGTAAATAATGTAAAGCAGGAGCAGTTTCCCCACCCATGGCCTTCAAAGCAAATAGCATTTACAGTTCCCACTGATGTGAGTTTGCAGACTTGGACTGAAGTTTCACCCGGCTGTTAACCTCCCGGTTATAGGGGGAGGTTTAACAATGCCCTGTCATTAAGCCTTTGGCACAGGCAGTGCAAAGGACGTTCAGGGCATATTTGTACTGACTTATCTGGGTAAAGGGAAAGCTGCTCCTTTAAATTATGTTTGCTGTGACTCTGGAAACGGAGCAAACAAAGTCCGAGGGAAACTCCACTCTTGAGCAGAACTGACAGGAGGTACAAGGACTGAAGGACAGGGATCTCCTGTAGGACGCACTCACCCTCGGATTCACAACTGAACTGCAAATCTCCAACAACCCAGAGGAGTTTAGTCTGGATTTACTGGATATTCCTCATCCTGATGGCAAAGGAGAGACTGGTTCAGCCCCAGACTGTCAGGTGAGTAAAGTCTGATTCTAAGGGTATGCTGGGAGCAGAATAGTCTGAGGGAGATACCTCAGGCCACAAACAAAGGCACAAATCCGGTGCCCGAGAAAGAACCGTCTTTGCTCTACAAGCAAAGTCACCCTGAGGGACTCCTGTGTGACCCAGACAGCACAGCACAGCCGCGACACTTGAAATACCGGCTGACAGAGACACAGCACAGGCGCAGCCTCACAGGGAGGAAGCCTAGTCAGAGAGGAGACCTAGCCTGCACCCAACGGGTGTTAACGTGACCAACTAAACAGCAAATATCCCCCGAACAAACCAATCCTTCTGCCTGGCTTCTCCAAGGGCAGGACTGGCAAACGCTGGTGTCTTCTTGCCTGAAAAATACATCCAGATACAAATAGAATAAAGGCAGGAAACACGAAATCAGCCTGTTTTCCTCCTAATGGCAGCCTGATCGCCCCCTCAGCTGATCTTTCCTTTCACTCTCAGGAGATCGGTTGCTGAGTACCCCGTGGAGCTGCGACCTCTGCCTCAGCAATTATGGGGACTCGAATTTCGTAAGAGCAGGGTGACTCCTGAGGTATTAAACTACCATCAGCCTCAGCCTTTATGGTGGAGCTGTCACTTCGAGCAGAAAGTAGGAAACTGCACTAAAAGAGCTAAAACATTTGAAGTCATTTTGCTGATCCTGACTAATTGGCTGACACTCATTTTAAGAGATGGAGAGGCAACTCCTCCTGGTCTGATTTTCTGGAGGATCAATCTGATGAGACTGAGAGATGGAGAGAGTTGGGGCTGAGGAAGAGGAGGCTGAGGGGAGATCTCATCGCTCTCTACAACTAACTACCCGAAAAGACACTGTAGAGATGTTGGTGCTGGTCTTTTCTCACAGGGAATTAGCGACAGAAGCAGAGGGAAGGGCTTCAAGCTTCAAGAAGGGAGGGTCAGACTGGCCATCAGGAAGAAATTCTTCAGGGAGAGAGTGGTCAGGGACTGGACTGGGCTGCCCAGGGTGGGGCTTGAGTCCCCATCCCTGGATGAGTTGAAAAGTTGTTAGATGTAGTGTTGGGGGTTGTGGTTTAGGGGTGACCTTGTAGAGTAGGGTTGATGGTTGGACTCGATGATCCCAGGGATCTTTTCCCACCGGAATGATTCTGTGATTCTGTGATTCTCCAGACTCAAAATTGGACTAATAAATCAAATCCACTGTAAGACCAAGTGTAAATACAGCAGTGTGTCTAAAACACCATAGGAATTAACAGTACAGATCCCAGAAACAACCCGTTGTCCCGTACTGCTATGATTTGGACAGGAGAGCTGCAAGAGTACTAACTGAAGTTAACAGGTTTAACTACATAATTACCACTATCTGTCCTGCAGTATGTAGCCAAGGCCTGCGGTTTGTACTCCAATTTTGCCTTGGAAGTAGCTTGTTCTGTGATTTCTATAGGCAATTCAGTTTTCTTCTGGGCACAAGAGTGCCTTGAGGCAGTATTTCATGGTTGGACTTGGACTTTGCTGTTCCAGAAGGGAGTAATTCCTGAAATAAGGACTCAAGGGGCAACGGGTGTGAGCTGGAACACAGGAGGTTCCACATCAATGTGAGAAGGACCTTCTTGCCAGTGAGGGTGCCAGAGCCCTGTCAGGGGCTGCCCAGTGATGTTGTGGAGTCTCCTCCTCTGGAGATGTTTCAAACCCTCCTGGCCATGTTCCTGTGCGACTGGATGTAGGGGATCCTGCTGTAGCAGGGAGATTGGACTGGATGATCTTTCCAGGTCCCTTCCAATCCCTGATGTTCTGGGATTCCGTGACCTTAGGAGGGAAGCAGGCTGAGCAGAGCTGTGAGCTGATCCCACAGTGAAAACGAAGTGTTAGCACATTGTACCTGAAGGAAGGAGAAAATGGAAGCATCTTGGACATTTTAGTGGCCATAATGCATCACTGATCAAATTAAAGGTTCCGGAGTAAACCTCGGTCACTGCAGAGATCCCACATGATCGGCCCCACAAACATGCTGCTCCTCTGCACCACTCACATCGTGTGTTCATCTGCTGCTCCAAATATATGACTCTGGAAGTAAGTCCTACTCCGCGTTAAACCACAGCTTTTGGCAGAACTACTCTAGTGGGAAAGAAGAGGAACAACAAACATTCCTGAGCCAAGGGACGGTCCTACCTACATCGTCTGGTAGTGACGATGGGGCTGGAAGCCCCTCATTCCTGGCCTGTGCCCCAGTCAGGGCAGAAGGCTGCTGCGGGTGACCCGCAGGGAGAATGCTGTTCTGTTGTGTCTCAGCAAAGGCCAGTACAGTTGGGACCCTACAGTTCAGATCTCAGCCTCCACAAAACCCAACCAAACAGAAAAGGAGAAGCACGGGACATTTAAAAAGTATTAATCCCCACAGCAGTTCCTTCTCCCTGCAGCACCCACAGGTACTATGGCAGCAAGTACCACCATTTGCTAGTAACAAGCTGTGTCACAGGACAGCGTGATACTCTTGTCAAGCCTGTACAAACCTGGGCAGGAGCTGCTGAGGGCAAAGCTGAGCGTCTGAGGAGGTTAAACAACTTTTATCAGAAAGCCCCACACTACAGCAGTGAAAGAAAACAGCCCAAACCAATTGCATTGTAGCATCAGGGTTTGCTGCTGCTCACATATCACTGGGAATAAAGAAGCGGCGACATCTGAAGAAAAATCACCCAGTCATAAATTAGTGATCGTTAATAAAGATCAACATCTGAGATCATCTGTAGGATTTCTACTTCAAACAGCTTTCTGAAGGAAGGATTACAGGGTAATTCACTTTGCAACACTTTTGGCACCAAATTTTTCAATGAGGGATGGGATTGAATCACCATAAATCCTTCAGGCTTGAGGTACAGAGCAGCCAACAGTAGCTATGGCAACATGGTCACTCCAGTACAGCTAATGCAGATTACTTCCAGGGCAGTAGCCTTGTGTGTGCTCAGGAAGCAGAGGTAATGTTTGCTTAAAGCAATTCCTAATTTAAGGAAAATTCTTCAGGCAGAAGCTGTCTTGTGCTCTTTGTTTCCAGCTCCAGCCTGTGTGTCATGAAATGCCCAACACACACACAGCTGTTGTGATGTGGGGACACCGTGTCCAGAGAGATATCTGCATGCTGTGTCCATACACTGGGCAGGGACTCCACTCGTACCAACCCTCACATGAGGGAGGCTCTGAAGAGGAAGGCCAGAGGCTGGATGGACACACCAAGCCTTGTCCATGGGGCACAGAGCCATCTGTGAAAACCCTGCACAGCTTAATGTGAGACCTCACAGCTTCAGCTTTGCTGCCAGCTACCCATCCCAAAGTGAGCAGCTCATACTGCGTGACCCCAAGTCTTCTCATGATGTTCCTTCTGCCATGCCTGGGTTTGATGGAGGAAGGAAAGGACCTTTCTGGGAAGCTGCCCCTGCTTGGTGACAGCAACTCCCTGATGCTCGGGCGTTGCCAGAAGATGCAGGCTCTTCCTTGCAGCCAACTGCTGAGTGCAGCCAGGCTCAAAGATGCTCCCGCAGGAGAGAACTCAACTTCAGTGGGTTCATCAGTGGAACAAAACCTACAAAATCTGAACTAGGGACCCAGAATCCAGCACTGACAGCTTGTCTGCCCTGTGGGAATTTCAGGGCACAAACAGGGCTCCTGGAGATAGAGTCCCACACACACAGTTCCAGTGTCAGAAGGAAGTGGTTGGAGACTTGATGTAACAGGGGAGCTGTTTGTGCCACACGCCATCACCTTCGCTGTTTTGAACCTTACATACTCTTTGCTCCGCCAGATGCGAAGCTGCAGAACAAACGAGGGAACAGAGCTGGGGCAAAGCAGCCCCTTCCTGCCCATGTTTCATATTGCGGTAGGATCGCGACAGCCTGCCTGCTGTGCTCAGGGCCTGCATCACTGACTGGAGCTCTGACCCCTAGGCACAACCTGTGGATTCCTTCCTCTCTCCTTTCCCATCAGGAGACTGGAAATTGCCCTTCCCAGCAGCCCCACAGTGAGCAGCAAAATACCCAAAAGTTGTAACTTTTCCTAACGCTCCTTACAAGGCCAAGTCCTGCCCCAACAGTGCAGGGGAGAACAGGCTCCAGCGCAGGATGAACAAAGGAAAAGCTGCAGTTGTGAGGAGGGAAAAGGGAACCAGAAGCAACTGCTGCCCCATCCATCTAGGGCCTTTGTTACCCCGCACAGCTCTTCCAAGGCAGATCTACTGCCAGGTGAGCTGATCTCAATTCCCTTCTTCAGTATACTGCCCTGGAAGTGATGCTCAGCATGAAACAGCTGATGGCAGCAACAGTGTCCCACAGCAGCCTTAAGCCAGCACAGCAGAGCTGGGATCTTTTGGCAGAGAACTCTGCTGTGGACAGAACCAAAGTAGAGCTGGGGCACCACATCTGCTGTAGGTAGCTCCCGCCACCTATTATCCATGTTATTTACCAGCACTAATGTCCCTGGGTTCAACCAGCCTGTTTTTACTGGGAACTCCTAGCAAATCTGCTTCTCTGCCTGCCAAGCAGTTTGTGTATGAGGGTGTCATTTGGGAGCCAACACGTTCCTTTCAGGTAAAGTATCCCAGAGATTTCTGTTTATTGTATTGGGGCTTCCATCAGCTCAGTTGGCAGAAGGATTCCTTCAACAAACGCAAGTGTGGTGTCTCAGACACATCAATATTCAGAGAAGAAAAGGATCCTTCTAAAAATAGGATCCTGCCTGGATCCCAGGCTTTTTCACCACTCCCCTGTTAAGCCTTTGCAGTATTGGCAGGACTTAGCGTGATGCTGGTCAGTAATTCCAGTGTCAGTGAGAAATGGGAGTATTTCCTGTGACTGATGGGTGAGGTGTTGATAAACAGCTCAGCAGCCTCGATTCCTCCCAGCAGCTATAATTCTCCTGTAAAAGGCCTTTGAGTCACACTCTGTTCAGAGTTTGGTGTGACTCCACAAGGCTGAAGTTATGCGGTGCGTTGCTCAAGCAGTTGTGAAAGGTCTCTTGCTAACAGCTTCCTGCTCAGCATCTGTTACCTCTCATTTCCTCGGGGAGGTCACCAGGACCCTGCGGTCAGAGCTGCTCTCACTTCTCTGCTGTGGTCTGCAGATTCTTCTGGGGCTGGCTTCAGGGAGGTGATGTCCAGCACCACAGTGATGGCACCCAACATTGCTCCGGTGGCACCCAACACTGCTCCATTAACAACCAGCTCTGCTCCAGTGGCACCCAGCACTGCTCCAGTGGCACCTAACACCGCTCCAATGACACCCAACACTACTCTGGTGACAGCCAGCACTGCTGCAGTGACACCCAGCACTACTCCAGTGGCACCTAACACTGCTCCAATGGCACTCAGCACTGCTCCAATGACACCCAACACTACTCCAGTGACAGCCAGCACTGCTGTGGTGACACCCAGTGCAAGGAGTCAGGCAGCAGTGAGCAGTAGCTCGCAGGCACACTCATACAGCACAGGAGGTTCCAAACCAACCCACATCCTTCCTCTCAGAGAGTGTCCCTGCAACAGGTGGGAAGATCTGCTCTCCCAGGCACCCAGGGTGCACAACAAGCCAACAGAACACAGCCAAGGAATGTAGGGTTTGTAATCAGCCCCTGGGTTTACATGAGTCCATCTGATTTGATCAGTTTCTAAGGGGAAGGAGGAGAAGGCACCACAGGAATGCCATCACGGGAAGGCAGGATCTCTATCTGAAATCCAACACAATTAGTGGAGCAGGATTCAGAGACTGAAGGCAAAAGCAAAGGTGAATCAAGAGTCAATTGAGTCGCTGCAAAATAGAATCTCTTGCTGTCATCTTTGTTCTTAGCAGAGAGTTGCTGTAGCAACAGACCAAAAAAAGAACTTGCACTGGAGGAGGAGCCCACTGCTCTTTTAGCAATGTCGTTTTATCATCCCTGAATGCCTGTTTGTGAACAATCACTCACGCCCAGCCGTATCAGTGGCTACAACAAGGCCCACCCTGCAATTACTAAGCCCCTCATACAAAGAACGGTGCTTTTGGCTCCTCTCTGTAGGTTCTATGACAGTAATTTTCTTTTACAGGATTGAGTCTCTTTTTACTGCAGGTGAGATGTAGGGAATCCTCAGGCCATCTCCATCAGCAGAGCTGTGCACCTCACAGATCACCCTACAAATAAGAGCCAGCTTTTCCTGTCCCTTCCTTTGCAGATGATGCAGAGGGCACAGTCACCCAAGAAGACAAGGCATGGGGCAGAGCCTGCAGCAGTTCCAGGGCTGGTTCCACAGGCAGAGCCCCAGCCTTGTGCTGGCTCCAGCTGACACCAAAGAAATGCTGGACCATGGCAGTGGCTGTTGGGCACTGACTTTCCTTCTGACATCCAGGTCACTGCTATTCATTGTTTGCAGTTCATTTGGTCACCTGTGATCCCTGTTTGTCTGCAGCCCCACTAACAGCGGCTTGAGGAACTCAGGGATATAGAGATTCCAAGCACAGAACCTGCTCCCATTGTGCTCAGAGGGTGGCCATGCAGGAGTTCTGCTGCGTGATGGGTTACACTCGCCTGGGTGCTTATGTGAAGGGGCCTCTTAACCCCCCTGACCTCAGACCAGTGGGACCAGCAACCTCTCAGCCTGGACACAATGGTGCCCAAACACCCCTGCAACAAAACCAAGTCCTATGCTGGCAAATCTACCTGACCTGATGCTTGATGTCACCTGTCAACAGCGCACAGAAATAAGGGCCTATAAACCACCCCCAGCACAGCTTCTGCCTCGCCAGGGCCAAGCATTTCCATTCCAAACAGCAGTGCCTGTCATCTGGCAGCAGCAAGCAGCGGGAGGAGCATGCAGATGGGCATGGGGCCCACTGGGACAGAAATGGGGGGTGATGTAGGACACTAAGGTCTGGGCACAGCCCCATTTCCCTGGCTGCAAAGGGAGTTAGTGTTCCTGCTTCTTCGGGGAGTGCTCGCTTGCCTGTGGGGACTTCACTGTCCCTGCCCTCTGACTGGAGAAACCAGCAGCAGCCACTGGCTGCAGAGATTCAGCTTCATTTTGTGGCTTTTTAAAACTTTACCCTGTTGGTCCTCACGTCAGCATCCTCACCTGTCGTGAGTAGTGCTGCACAGTACCAATGTCTGGTACCAGGCATGTGGAGACCCCAGGACACTGGAGTGCTGCAGCCCTGGGTCCAGCTAGAGAGCCTCTGTGGCACACTGCCCTCATCAAAGCGACCCCAAGCTGCCATGGCCCCTGTCCTCTCGCCCTGCCCACCTGGGAAGCTGTTGGAGCCATGTCCAGTGCCTGCCTGCACCCTGCTCTGCATCTCCCACTGAAGTCACTCACATCTGTTGAACCTGCTGCTAGACCCAGGCACTGGGGAGGAGGGACTGCACCCCACAGGGACCCCTTCTCCTCTTTGTTCAGCAGTGGCAGCAGCCCCTGCCCACTGCCGCACTGGGGGGCTTCCAGCGGGAGAGGGGAGAGGAGAAAAGGAAAAGCCTGGGAAACTGAGCCTCCTCTGTGCTGCTCACACAAAGCGCTTTTGTTCAGGGGGCTCAGAGATTCCTTTTAGTAGGGCAGGCTGTCCTCTGCGGAGCCAGCACACAAGCCGAAGGGAAGCTGCATGCAGGGCCTTCTGTCTAAAGTGACAGCGATTGATGAAGGAAAAGGGGCCAAATGGAAAACGCCTTTCAGGGAGAGCTTGGCCCTCATTAGGGCTGAATGCAGCTGGCCACAGTGGCCTCCTCGTGGAGGAGCGCCAGGCTCCGGCCACATTCACAACTTCATTGTGAATTCCAGCACCATAGGGTCATTTCCTGAAACAGTGGAAAGTTTGGGGTTTTTTTCCAGCACCCCTTCTCGCTAGCATGGGCTGAGGAGGAAGCCCTTCCTCTCCTTCCCAACTGAGCCACATAGTGATCCAGACCCGTATAGGAGGGGAAAAGAACGAGAACGGGAACGGGCAGCACTTCCTTCTCTTCTCAGAAGGAAATCACAGAGGACCTTGCTCGCCTGTTTCATTACTGTTACAGCAACTCATCTCTTAAAGCAGAGAAGCCTTGTTCCTGGGACAGTGCCTGGGACAGTACAAAGGTCCAATGAAGGGACAATGTGAGAAGTGGAGAAGAGAGTAGCCGAGCTGCAAGCAGGGCTAGTGTGTTCCATGGCTCTATGAGATAGGACCGAGAATACTTTCTGAGCACCACATCAAGCTGCAGAGGCCCTGGGCTCCCCCTCCCTTTGCAATGAACAGATTTGCAGAATCACAGAACATTGGGGATTGATCAAAAGATCACTCAGTCCAGTCCCCCTGCCACAGCAGGATCCCCTAGATCCCATCACACAGCAACATGGCCAGCGGGGTTTGAAACATCTCCAGAGGAGGAGACTCCACAACATCACTGGGCAGCCCCTGACAGGGCTCTGGCACTCTCACTGGCAAGAAGGTCCTTCTCACACTGATGGGGAACCTCCTCTGCTCCAGCTCACACCCACTGCCCCTTGTCCTTATCATTGGGTGCCCCTGAGCAGAGCCTGGCTCCATCCTCCTGACACGCACCCTTCCCATATTGATCAACATTCATGGGGTCACCCCTCAGTCTCCTTTTTTTCCCAGCTCAAGAGCCGCAGCTCCCTTAGCCCGTCCTCAGCAGGGAGATGCTCCCCTCCCTTCATCGTCTCTGTGGCTCTGCATGTAACAGCTCCTGAGAGCTTCTGCCCAACATGGAAATGCCTCTACAGCCATAACCGTGTCCATGCCCAGCCTGGACCAGGGCTGTGCAGAGTCCAGTGCCCTCCCCTCCTCAGTGTTGCTGAACACAGATGTTTTTCACACTTACACTGAATTAAAGCTGCTGCCCAGACCAGCTGAAGCAGCTGCTATAAAAAATAAGGTGCAAAGAGGGTGAAATTCCCCCCAGCACTAGTGAAGGGAATGTGATCCCCAGCAAAGCCTGGACAATAGCAATTATATTGCCCCATCAGCAGCAGCTGCTGATGGATTATCCCAGAGCCAAACTGGTGGGAGAGCCTGGCTGCTTCCCATCCAGCTCCTTGTTGCTGGGTCAGCAGCTGAGCAGATTGGAAAATACTGGAGGATGCTGGTGAGAGGAGAAGTGGATGAAAGCATGAGGAGAGCCTGGACATGCCACCAGCGCCAGGCTGTATGCACTGTGCTCTCACAGGAACCGCAGCAGGGCGGGACTACAAGAACAAGAGCATTTGGGGCAGCAGGAGAATCTGGATCAAAAGCTACTGAAGTCAACAGGTCATCTCCCATGGATCTCAGTTGGTTCTGGGTGAGCTTCAGATGTTTTTGGAGGAGCATCCTGGAGAATCAAACACTCTCCTACAGCCCAGAAGCATTGGATATAGCTGAAGCAAAGCCAAGCTCCCTCCTGTGCACAACAACCACAGGTCTCGCTGGCATTGCTGCCTATTGCAAGTCACAGCCTCTGCCACAGTGCCACAGCAACCTGCACCACAAGCACCAGGACCCGGCAAATAGGGTGTGGGGGTTACCCTTGTCCTAACAAAGCCTCTTTGGGAATGAGAATGAAGCACTGATCTTGGGTCTGCAGAAGGGCTGGAGCAGATACCCACAGCAGCAGGGTGTCACCATGCCCATGGGGTGTGCTACCAGCCTCTGATGAGGGGCACTGGCCTCTCTCCCAGCTGTGAGCTCAGCCATGATCCTTGCAACACACCCAAAATCTGGCACCTCAGGCTGAGCTCTGAGGCTATGCACTACCACTGAGCAAGGGCTCACAGATCCCACTCTGCTCCCCACCAAGGGACTGCGAACAGCCACTGCTGAAGGGAAGGAGCAGGGAGCAGAACCGCCACAGCAAGCAGCTGTGAACACATCTGCCCAAGCACTGGCGGTGGATGCCTGCAGAATGCAAAGCAGCTCCCAAACTGGAGTGAGGACAGCGATCTGCTCTTTGCTGCCTTGTCTTCAGAGCTGTTCCCAGCATCAGTGAGCTGTGGGCACGGTGAATCTAATCTGATTTTGATCACTTGTCTCCCTCTCTCTACTTTGTACACAACATTAGGCTTTGGTTCCAATGCAGTTAAGAGCAGATTTACTGGGTGATGAGATGCTGCCGAGCAGCGGCTGGCAGAGCTTCACAGCAAAGACGAGTGTCACGTAATAGATCTACTATTGATAAGCTGGGGAAGCTTCTGCAGCAGGGAGACCCAAGAGGGCCGGAATTTTCAACAGCAGCAGTATAACCAATGGCACTGGAGCGGGTTCTGGTTGGGGAGCTGCACTGTGCCAGGGTGAAGGGCTGCATTCGTGAGAACTGCAGTGACTGTGTGGGACTGTGTGAGGAAGAGTTCTGACAGAAATAGCAGCCCTGCTGGTGTTCCCTTACACCCTGATGTTTGGTTCCTCTTTTCTCTTTCTCAAGCTCACTGTGCACTGACTGACTGTGCTGCCTTTGCAGCTCTGTGAGACCTGAAGGTGGCTGAAGGACCAGGTTGTTTGCCAGCCAATGTCAGCCCCAGCAGCTCCCAAAGCACATGGAGGTTTGTGCCGCTGATTCTCGCATCAAACCTCCCCCAGCCAGACCGGGCTCGCCCCTCTCCTGCGGCTGCTTGAGAAGGTGCATGTCAGCCCCTCCTTTTAGCCAGGACAAGGAAGGTCCCAGCGTGTTCTCAGTGCAGCCACGACTGCTTCCCAGGGAAAAAGCCGCACTAATGCGTGTTGGCAATGCTTTGGCACCAGCTCCTCATGTGCCTATCACGGAGGCACATTTCCTTTTCCTACCCTCCCCCGAATCCCTGCAGCAAGAAAGATCTGCTCTGTGGTGACAGAGCTGGATCCATTAGCTGTGATTAAATGTGTAGGGGCTCATCGACACTCGAGTGCACTCAACGCCTCCAGGAGGAAAGGAGGACAGGAGATGTTTAGTCACAAGCAAGTTAGAAGTACCCGGCCTAAGAAGAGCTACTGAACATTAGCTGAACAACACCGGAACACTTTCTTCACTGTGGACTGGCAATATCTGTGTTTCTCAGTCCTAAGCCCCCCCTCTCAAAGCAAGTGAAGTGATGCTCAGAGAGGAATGGAATGAACATGTCTCTCCTCGGTTAGGACACAGCCCCATGTTATGAGTGAACTGCTGCAAAGCGCCGGCGCTTCCAGGGGAGCACTGGACACAGCAGCTCCAGGAGTGCAGTGACAGAGGAGCCCAGCAGTGTTCTGCCAGCTGTCCATGCACCCAGGATCGGTGCAAAATGTTGCTGTCAGATCAAACCGGCAACTCAACAGTAACACAACTGACAACACAGCCTGCTGCCTGCTGGCTCCCAGGGACTCAGGGCCACGGTTACTGTTTGCATGAGAGGCAACGTTTGAGTGAAATAACATTGAACTCAGGCTGGAGTGAAGAGAGAAGCCTGTTCTGCTCTGTTCTTTTGAATTTAGAGTACTTAGGAGAGCCATTCAGCTCTTAAGAAAGATCATCCTCATACTGCTGACAATTGTCCTGACAATGCAAATCAGAGCAGACAGGATGAGGTGAGAGGAACCAAAAGCACACAACTCTCTAGAAGTCACACAGCAGAGCCCCAGACAGTTCCCAGTCCCCTGCTCCTTGCTCCACACCACTCATTCAGGCTGCCTGGAGCAAACAGCACTTGGCAAATGCTCCCCGGGCAGTCACTGCATGGCAGTGAGCACCGAACGAGGGCTGTACATCTGAAAAACCATCATCCCAGAGCACAGCACAAGCACAGGCTCAAGGGCCACAGACGAGAAGCAGCCTGGGCTGCTGTGTGTTCTTCTGAAGGAACCGACATCGTGTTGAAGGACTAACTTATGAATTTTAACGGTTGAATGTGACCTTGGGTACCACACAGCAGCCGGCAGCCAAGCCATCCACACAAGCCCACACTCCGTTCCTGTCACAAGATGCTGATCTACCTGCACTCAGGAGATTATTTTTAACACCCTCACACATACACTCTCTCTCTCTCTCTGAAATAACTCGCACAAAGCTCTCTTTCCATGTCACAGGCTGAAGGCCCACTTCTTTCTTCACAAACAAGTTCCCAGCCTCCTGTTTCCAGACAGCATGACCCAGGCTATGGGGGATCTCACATCAGCAGCCTCCCTGTATAGTCACCCAACAGTACCAACCAACCCACTCACCTAGTGTTGGTTCCTCTTCTCATTCTCTTTTCACCTAAAAGTGTGTGGGGAACAAGATGTTCTCACTGTGATCTGGGCTGGGGTTTGGCTATTTTTTTCCCTGGGCAAATGTGCAGATAGTTGCAGACAAAGGCTAGAGGTCATCACCAACATTAACAGCCCTTTTCCCTTCTCCTGGGCTGAGGAACCTGCCGGGGGATGCGGCCCTTTCTCAGACACTCCTGGCAGTTGCTGTCCCTTGTTTCTGCAGGCCTTGGCCTCTTTCCCATATCCCCTTTTGCTCCTGGTCTAGGTTCTTCCCAGAGCTGTTTCACTGCCAGCTGTTGGCATCTAGCCCTTGGCATCCACTTGTGAGGAGGAAATTGAGCTGACACCAGCACCGGAGCCCACTGCAGCCTAAGAGGGAATATGCTGCATGCGCACGGACCCGGGCCAGGACAGAGCGAGCACAATCTCCGGGGAGGATCACCCAGCAATGTCACTCGTTTCATAACCAGCAAACCCAGGCCAGGCCACAGCAGAAGGAGCAGGTAAAACACTGCAGCCCCTCTACTGCAGATGCTGGAACAAGCTGCGCATCCACACCACGAGGTTTTTGCTCTAACAGGTCCCGCACAAAGTACAATAGTGCTGATCCACTAATGGCCGCCTAAGAGCTGCTCAGGTCTGAACACAGGCAAGAGCTGTGGCTTCCTGTTTCCTCAGCTGCCATTTCCTCATCCAAACCAGCTCCTGTTCACAGAGTATCCACGTTAGGAGAGAAGAACCAGGTCAGCAGAAGCAGTGACCAATGCTTCCATACTCTCCCACAACACAAAAGCACAAGGGAATTACTGGGGGAGGAAAGCCACAGCTTCAATCACAGATTCAGTAGGACTGGAGCCTTCCTGAGGTTCACCTCCACCTTGTGAGCTGCCCCACTCAGTAGCACACAACTGGTGGGACCATGCTGCATACTCCTATTCGGAAGCCGCATCCAACATCCTGTAGAGTGACACTGCAGGTTGGTTTTTACTGCAGTCTGCACCAAAAGGCAGCAAAGCTGCTCACTGCAAACACTGTCACCCAGGCAGTACATGAAACACATCGCAAGGATCTCCAGTGCCAAGGTGAACTGCCAGAGCCATGAACACACACAGGATACAAGCCTGACTGCAGAGGGATTTTCATGCCCTTCAAAACAAAATCCTACAGGTAGGAACTTGGGAGAATGGCCTGTCTCAGCAGCAAACTGGATTCATTTCCCCAAAGAGTCATCCTCTGGCCTTGTGAAACAAGCGTGAGGACCCAACAGCTGTCAGAACTCTAAATAACAGGTCTCAGTTCTCAGGGTTCCTTGCTTTGTGTCTAAGAAGTGCCTGTCATGTGCTGCAGAGGTTCCCTCAAGCAGGGGTGAAGACACTGGTGGGGCAGCACTAGAAGAGAAGGCAGCTTTGCTGGAGGATCAATCTCCACAGCCCAGGAGACTCCCAAGCCAGGAATTACTGCAACTACTTCATATGAGCCACACTTGATGAGAAAAGACTGCTCCTAACAGCTACGTAGCCATGGATATAGAACAAACAAATCGCTGAATTGTAGGAAAACAGCAAGAAAATGTAAACCTGGAGTTTGTTCTAGGATTTGCTCCCTGTGGAGTTGCACAACTCTCCCAGTACCTTTGTGATTGAAAGCCAAAGAGCTGGGGCTCCAGTGAAGTCTGGCTTGTCTGCAGCTGATTTCACAGATTGAGTTCAACAGTAACTCAGAAGGCATCTCCTCTTAGCCTCTTCACATTGCAGAGCTGTACGATCTGGGAAGTCTGCGAGTGACGAATGTCTGCCCACAGGGAGCATTTGTCACAGTGCAATGATACTGGAAAGCTGCTGCGTAAACCAGGAGGGGTTTGTTCCTGGCCTGAAAGGGCCCATAAACCTAAGAGGAATTAATACAGCTGACTAGTGCTTCATGGGACCCTGACAGTGATGCTGGGTGGCCCTCAGCATCACCTGTGGTCCTGTAAAAGGAAGATCTGTGCAAGCCACTGTGTGGTCTGTGCAAGGACCGAGGGCAAAGGAACTGCTGCGGCTGGCAGATGAGCAGACAGCAGGAAATGCTGTTTCGATCGTGATGCTCCCTGCACAACACTTCCTGCAGAGCAGGGGACCGCGCTGCAAGCAGGCACCTTCCCCAGGTAACGCACAGAGGAGGCTGATAAGAAGGTCACTGCATGTGCAGAGGAGGGAGATCCAGTGGCAGGGCACATGCAGCCAGTCCAGCCACAGCTTGAAGCAGCAACTGCCAGCATGCAGAACAAACACGGCAGAGAGGGAATGGGAGGGGAAAAGCAGCCACAGATTTTCCTCAGTGGATCCAAATGCTTTCCAGCTGGGCCTGGCGGGCAGCTTCCATCTGGCAGGCAGACCCTGAGCCCACGTGGCAGAGGGGCTGCATCTTCCCTCCTCCCTGCTGCCCCAAGGAGGTTAAACAGCAACTGGCCTGGGTGCCCCACTCTTGAACGCACTGTCTGGTCTGTTCACTGTCAAGTGCTCAAGAGGAGACAGCCAAGGCCTGCTCACTTCCTTTGGGATTTGAATTGGTTTAAGCCAGCACTTACGCAGCAGTGATTTGGGGCTATTCGTATGGAACATGAGCAGAGAGCACCGTGCAAAGTCCTTGTGTCGCTGAGATCAGGAATCCCACTGTCACAGATAGTCCACGCAGAGAACAAACATGGGCTCCAAACGCCTCTGTGGTATCACAGAGGTATCACAGCTTTTTTTTTTTTTTAAAATCTCATTTAATGGTCATTTCTCCTGCTCTCTCCATCTTTAAAAGGTGAAGGTATGGAACCTTTTTAGAGATGTTGTCGAAGGCCTGACAGCAGTCACAAAGCTCAATTCCCTACCAGCTCCTCTTGCTGCTTTCCATAGATCTAGAACAGAAAGTCCTTGTAGTATCACCAGTCGGAACGCCCAGGACCCCCTATGCCCTTCTTCCACCTCACTTTCTCTAGCAAGGTGGTGGCAGACAGTTTTCCACTTCTGATTCTCTTCCAGCTTCCCTTCTGTGTGCAGGAGCCACATACTGTGCCCACACAACAATTCCTCTCTAGGAAAGAGTGAAGCACAGACAGAAGCATCCCCTGAACGATGACACTGCTTCCACCTCCCTTCATGTACAAATAACCTCAAAACCCATTTCTAGAGACATGAATTTTTCCATCAAGCAGTCTCAAAGCATGAAGACCAGGTTCATGCAGCCGTGTTGTGACTCTCACATGAGTCCTCTCACCGCCCGCTGTTCTCATCTCAGTAACCTGCTGTTTCTTATGTCTGCAGCACCCAGAGCTCTCACTGCTGGACAATGTTTTCCCTTGCAATGTGTCTTCCTACAGCAGAGCTGTGATTTGCACAGCCAGTGCTCCTGGGTGGGAAAACAAGTCTGCTAGCAGCCAGGCAGCGTTCAGCAGAGCACATGAAGCACCTGCCATATCCCACTGAAAGGCTGAGGTGAGTTTGGATGGACCTGGCTCTGCACAGGTTGTATCTAGTTCATGCCTTCACGTCACACAGGCTCACAGAGCAAGTGAGATTCAGTCACTTCGGTTGTGGAAACCCCCTTTCATGGTGATTCATAGCAAGACCAGCTTCCTGCCAACCCCAGCTCCCATCACAGTCTGAGCAGCTCTTCCACTCCATGAAATCAAAAGCACAGAGATGCGATTCCAAGGGCCCATTTTTGTGCAGAAGAGATCTCAAGTAGCTGATTGAACTGAAACTTTGCTTTCATGTGCCAGAGGACCCTGCAGGCTTCCCACTTAAAAGCAGTTATGTTTCAAACAGAAATGATTCTTCACTAGTAGATCAGTTTAACAGATTTTAGAAAATAAAAAACAAGCCTCAGGCTCCCTGAAAGGCTGTTGAAGAATATCAGTGTGTGCTCAGCCTGTCTTCTCTCAAACACTCTTAGAAGAAGGTTTTCCATTCAGTACCATCATGGAAATGTCCTGTGCAGGACATATTGGGAGAAATCAGGTTACAATGCAGCTAAACTGCTTTGTGTTTGGCCACGGCTGCTCTGCAGGCCAAGAGCAGGCTATGGGAATTCTCAGCAGAGATGTTGTCACAAAGGTCCTCCAAATGCACCCAAATGATGGTGCTTTATCTGCCACAGAAATGACCGACAACGAGTTGGAAGCAACTGCCCAGCCACAGACAAAGGTCAAACCCAACAGGCTTCTGGAGGGACAGTTTTACTGACAGGTGCTTGCAGCGATGACTTCAGAGAAGAGAGAGGTCAAAGCACATATGTGCCACTGCTTGGAGAACAACAGGCTGCTTCTATAGAAAACAGGCTGGAACCACTTCTCAGCTCAGGATAGCAGAGAGCAGGACTGCTGAGCCTCTGATGCATCCTCTGAACATGCAGACACTACCAGTACAGCCAGGGAGGTCTGACAGACCTTTGCATCCCCACTACAGGGTCACAAACAGTTCAACAGCAGGTGAATTAATGGAACTCTTGTGCAATTGCAACACATAAGAGGCCTTGTAAGATCCCATCACAAGGAACAATTTAAATGTTCGTAAGACAGCTTCTCTGGAATAATAGAACAGAAGATGCTTTATGATTCTGTCAGACTCTGCTCTGGCCCTCAGTGACATTTGGCAGGTCTCTCAATACAGAAGGCTCTGTTTACTCACAGATAAATTAGCTGTTAGGAAAAAAAATCTCCACGCCAAAGGTGTTCCTAAAGCACCAGCTAGGCAGATGCTCATCAGAATCCCTGGTATCTCACCGAGCTGCAGATCCCTGGAGCATCCTTATCCTTCTGGACTCAGTTAGGCACCAATCAGCCACACGGGTTGCAACAGAACGTGTGGTGGTGGCCACAACAAGGCTATTCCACTGCTTCTGAGTTCTGACTAGAGTAAAGAATTCTGAATTAAGGAATGGGGCGAGTAGGGATCTCCTGCTTCACACATCCTGTGTCAGCAAGAAGAGTTACCTGTGACAAACATCTCCCCCATTTCATGCGCCCTTACCCTTGGCATGGTTGAGCAAGTGGTGAACAAGCCTCCGGCCTTTAATCTCAGTCTTTATAGCTGCACTTGAAAATGAATAATGTGTCAACCTTTGTGCCATGGACAAAGATCGTTCCTTTGCTCTCAGCCCTACCGTGAGGAGAAACCAGCCAGTCATGGTTTGTGCTGGAATGGGATTAACACGGACATATCAGCTAGGGTGGGGAAAGGCACCCCAACCCACTACAGGCACAAATCACTTCTCTAATAAAAAAACCATTACTATTATGTCCAGGGAACTGGGGTTGGGTTTTCCCAAGACCAGTTCATTTCTCTCCTACAAACATACGGCAATGTCTCTGGGGGAGTTTGGTAGTCCAGCGCCTCTGCCTTGGCTGTATTAGCACAGATAACTCAGAGAGGCAGATACCTCCATTATTTGGAAGAACCTTTTGGGTTTCCTCAGAGTGAAGGCAGGATAGCTGGGGTCAAGGACTGTGGCTCCACATGGGCCATGTAGCTCATCAGTTATCTCCTGCACCCCAGCCACTCCTGACCTGGCACATTTGAGGGACTAGACACCATGGCTTTGAAAGCCACACCCTGGGAAGAGCTGCAGAAGGCCACCAAAGTACAGCTGGAGCTATGATAGAGTTCAAGAAAGTCAGCAGAATTTCTATTATTATAGGGCAGAAGGGTAGGGACTAAAATTCAAACCAAATGTTTCTATGGGCTTTGCTCCCTTCTTCTCTCACTGCAACTGTGATTAGAACAACTGATGATATTTTGCCTTCAAACTTTGCCACATAAAAGAACCGAACAGATTTCAAGATTTCAGACAGATGCATCCGCTGCAACAGGGCTCTCATCACAACAGCCACAAGCTGTGACCTGAGCAGCAGTTGAGTGGGACAAGCAGCTCCCCGTTGTAAAGTCTCGTTATTCCAATTCCCTTTCATTTAAACAACGTCCTTCAAGTATCAGAGAGAAAGCAGAGTATTTGCTTCCTTTAAATTATCCATTGGTCAGTGGCAACAGCCTCTTCCTGCTGCCGCTCATCATGTGTGTGGTCTCCTCCATCAAGCTGCTCTATTTAAAACACGTGAAGGCAGACTGCTCAGTCTGAGACGCTGACTGAAGCTGAAACACACATGAAAAACCTTCAGCCACAGGGAGGATCCAAAAAGTCCTTCTGATTCAGGCCTCTCAGCAAGGAGCAACTTTTCATTAGAGACACATACACCCACACAGGAAAATGAGAACCAGCGGCGGGTAGTGCCCAGCAAAACTAGGAGCTGCTTCCCTGAGCAGCCACCTGACAATGCTTTGCTCTTTCTTCAAAAACTTGTCAGGAGACAGAGGCTATTGGTAGTAGAGAAGGTTTTACAACTACAGGCAAATCCTGGCACTGGCACGGTGGAGCCAATGCAGTAATTTAGTGACCTCCTCTACCGAGAACAGTGAAGACCGGGTCTGCTTTATGGTAATTTATGCAGAGGAACTTTGGTTCTGCATCGTTGCAGGTAGGGAGGCCATCACAGCTGCCATCCAGTGAAGACAGTTCCAACAACAGATGGACTGAACATCGCACCAAGTTGCCGTGGGGTTTTAAGGATGGTGTGTAGATGACCAAGGATCACTGGGCAATGCCCAGAGACCCTGTCACAGGGCGTTCTGTCACGAACTCTGGTCAGATACATCTCCCCCTTTCTCTCTCCAAAAGAAGGTGAGCTCAGGTATCAGGTACCAAGGCAGAAAGTCTTGAAAGTGCATTGTGGTTTTGCTACAGAGCTGTTGGAAACTGGTTCTGGGATTAGTTTTGCAGCCTTTAAAGCTGATGCTAGCTCAGCAGGCCCTATGACAAATCCCCGTTGCCTGCATGTCAGAGGAAATTCAAGACCATGACTGAAAGAGCAGCCTAAATGGAGCAGCCTCTGCTTTTTTCCCCACATAAGCCACCAAGAGAACACAGAGGGTCCCACCAGAGCTGTCTAACAGGTTTGCAGGTCATGCAGCAGACCACCACACTTCATTCATGAGCACTGCTTGAGGTTAGAATCTCATAAAAAGTGTTTACCTGTAAATTGCTTCATCTCTGCTTCTCTCTCACTTGTGCATGTGTAAGCACCTTCTCTCTGCCTCCAGGCAAACTTGGCTGTCAGCTAGCAAGTAGCTGCCGGCAGGTTAAAAGGCTACCTGAACCAACCTCCATGCTCAACCCACACTCTGGTAAATCTGAGGTGATTTGAGTGGCAGGGAAGCACCACAGAAGGAGTGAACCCAGAACCAAAAAGCACACAGTAAAGTCGCTGCACTGGAGCGGAACTAGTGAAGCTGTGGCCCCAAGGCCCCTGGAAGCCATGCTTCTCACAGAGCTCACTGCAGCTCTCCACACTTTGCTTCTGAGAAATCTCTCAGAGGGCCATCAACACAAGGGCTCAAGAGTGGATCTGGTAGTGCTGGAGATCAGATCAACCTTACCTTCTCCAGTTTATTCTCAGTGTTTGTTGAGGACAGCCCATAAGCCAGCAGGCAGAGCAGCTCAGATCCTTCCTCAGTGAAGGTTTACATCAGGAGCATGCAGGATGCCTGCAGCAGGAAGAACAGAAGAACCACTGAGAAGCAGAACATGCTGCTTGGTAGTAACTCTTAGGAAATGACTCCATCACGCTGGAAAGTGATGAACAAACCCTACTGCAGTTCTCAGATTGTTGCCCTTAACTGGTGGTGTTTTGCTTTCCAATGCCAGCAAAACAAGCCTGATCCAATTAAATCCAGTCCTATTATCTGCACTGCCATTTTCCCTGAGGGAAGAAGGAAGTAACCTTCTTCCCATCAGAGCTGAATTCATCTCAGTGGGCTCTTCACCTGCTAATCATCTCCTGTGATGAATAAGTGGAGTAATTATCATCAGATGGCTTTTGCATTAGAGTGATTGCAGAGCCTTCACGGAGCTGTGGATGACTGCTTAGCCAGCACAGGAAAGTACCACCAGCCTGGCTCCAGTGCAGACCCCAGGAATGTAAGTCTGTACACTTCCCAGGAATGGGAGTCACACCCCAGGACCTCCTGAGATGTCCCACCACTGTCTGGGCAGGGCACAGCTCTCCCAGGAGAGGACTTCAGACCACATCAGGGTTTAATATCAGGCTCTGCAAGACCACGAGCTCACCAAAACATTACAAGTGTCCTCCAGCTGAGGTGCCAGTGATCCATTTTTAGCTCCAGGCTGCACAGAAAGCCGGGACATGTGGACATCTGAGGTTTTTACAGGGGACACCTGCAGCTGTTTCACCCTAATGCCAGCCAAGAGTGGCCACCAGCTTCCTTGTTGAGTTTGATCACAGTGGTTGGCATGTCTGGGCTGCCCAGGGTTCAAAGACATGAACACTGCTGGTCTAGTCCAAACACCTTTCTGCTCTTTTTCACTGAGTGTTTTTTTGTTTATTTACCTCAGGTGTCTCTCTGCATCTCTGGTAACTGCAGAGGCAGAGCACTGCTGTTTGGAACATTCACAGGACAATGTTTTCAAGGATGTCTGAACAGTGCTGGAGGCCAGACTCCCTTTACAGAGCAAAGAAATGGAACCCAGACCTCTATTAGCTGAAATAACAGGCTTCCAAATCAAAGGCAGATGCAACAGCAGTGGGGTCTTGCTCACCCATCTTCAAATAACACTTCAGGCTTCAGCTACCTGGGATCCAGCTCTTCAGCCAGACTTCCCTTTACCCTCTAACTGCCAAATGGAGCGATGGTCTGTAAAAATCTGCACAATCCTGGAGTGAGATCCTTGGGAACCCATTTTTAGTAACATTCAGCATGACAGCAGTACCCACCTCGCTGGCATGGCTCTTGGCAGCCTTACACAGCACAGCAATTTCCTGTCCATGTGCGGGGCCCATATTTAGGGCTTCACTGGTGATCTGCAGCATGTTCCCTTTCCCTACTGGTGAGGCAATATGATCTCTGATACAGAGATCTGAGAGCTCACCAGACGCTCAATGTGTTATGAGTGTAGGAGGAGGTGTAAAGAGAGCAGAAGGCTGCTGTGCCTTGAGTTTCTTCTGATTTTGATTATCACAGTGAGCCTAGGATTACCTTGAGAGGAGCCTCGAACATCTCTAGGGAGCCAGTGAGGTTATCCCAAAAAGCAAAGCACTCTGCTTTTTTGGAAGAGCTCTAAATGAAGCTGTGGCTAAACTAGCAGCACAGAGCCAGCTGTTCTGACAGAAATGGGGCATTTCTATCATAGCCACAAGAAAAGTTGTGGAAGTCTGGTTTTGCTGGTGATTAATTTGGATCTAAAATAATTTGTCACCACAACAAGGGGATAATCCCCCTGTCCTGCAGTGTGACATGTTTGCACAAGGACAGATGGGTGGAAGATGTTCTGCGTCCGTGACTTGCCAGAACAGGAAACGTCTTGTGCACAGTTGGAGTGAAAAGCCCAGGCAGCCCTGAATTGTTCCACAGCCAGGTCAGATCCACATGGCTCTCACTACCACACTGAGCAAAGGCAGCAGCGTGGAGCTGGTGTGTGTGCAGGGTTCACCCCTGTGCTGCTCGTGCAGGGTACATGGGACTCATCTGTGGTGCTCTGAAAGTTTGGTTCCTGTCTGAAAGGAGCACTTCTGCTCTGTTTTCCTGCCTCATTGTTGGACTTGTGTTATAACTCTGCTTCCTCCTCAACTAAGGGCATCTTTCAGGTTTTGCAGTATGAGCTTCTCTTTCCTTTAGCACCTTAGCACTGACCTGACCCTCACAGCAGGCAGCTCTGCAACCACCCATGCTGCCATGCAGAACCTGCTAACTGTGGCTTGTTTGTTCATGTGCAAAACCTCCTGGGGACAGGAAAGGTGGGTCGGTTCCCTTGCTAACAAAACATCTCCAGTAATAAGGGGCTGCAATACAATTTCTCACTTGAAGCTGTTAGGTGTTTGTTTTGGCTTATCACCCACTAATGTCAGTTCACACCAGCTCTAAGGCACTGGACTCACCAGTGCTTCAGGAAACACACATTAAAGCTCCCATCCAGTAACCACTAAGTTGCCAACCCACTCCTCTTCTGATCTCGGGGTTTCAAACTAATATGACTGTGTACTACAGCTGGAGACTGCCAAACACCATCCTGTATTGTCCTCCTTCTTTACATTCACCCTGTAGCCTTATCTATAGGGTAAGTTGTTGGGCCCAGTAAGTTCATTGTAACTGTTCTGCAGTTATGGGCCAATATTGTGAGACAGATTAGTTACTCTGGGATAATAACAGGATTATTATAACAGGATAATAAGAGATGCTTGATTTAGATGGACAATGACTATTTCCAACTTTCCGTTGATTAACCCTGAAGGGCAAGAGCGAAGAAACCCATGGTATCTTCCGGGACACAGCTGCTGCTTTAAGCCTGTGGAATGGACAGACCCAATGTGCCCAGTGTATGAAACCTTCCAGACAAATGAACAGCAACTGTCTTCTGCAGGTATATCCTAAACCAGCCATGAAATTGATGCTGCCAGCTCATCAGGAACCGCTGTTGCCTGTAAACGAGTCTAACACATCTACCCAAGCGGTACCTTCTTGCTTTAGGCAAACATTTCTTCTGGGAGCCAATGCCATTTCTTGGCTCTGGGGAAGGGGGCTCATAAAGGACACAAAAATACAGCTCTGGTGTTGGTTCAATGACAGGATGCCACATGGTGCTGAGCCAAACAGTTCTGCTTGTGTCACTCGTCAAGGCGACATCTCCACCTCTTTAAACTGAAAGATGCTTTGGCTCCACATTTACAGAGCACCTCAGGAGCTTTCAGGAGGAAACCTTCAAGTGAAGGATTATGTTCAGAAAAAGCCTTGTGTGGGTGTTAGACAAACCGATGCCTTCAGCTGCTGTAGGCCCTGGCTGCTGGCAGAAGATAATTGTGCCAGCGGTGTTTGGACAGGTTTCAAAGCTGAAGCTCAGCCGGGTAGTTACTGGTTCTCACCTTTCAATCTGCAACCAACTGGGAAAGGTCAGAGCTGCTGCTGATCGGCCAGACATGTGGAATTAATTTAAGTATCTGACAAACACCTTCATCAAAATATGCTGAAAACTCTGCTGTTGAAGCTAGCTGAGCAAGCCAAGCCAAGTTCCTTAGCCCACTTGAGTCACGAAGCTCCCCCTTGCTATAGACGTTGAGGCAGCACAAGGTACAACCTGCTGTGGTAAAGGTGCAGGGTTCTGGCAGTGTCAGCAGTCACCCAGGGCATAAGGCATAGGGATATAGGCTGGAGCTGACCGCATCATAACCCATAGCACAGCACCATCTCTGCACTGGGTGCCAGCTGCGGTTCAGAAGAAGATGCAAACATTCCTTGCTGATTCCTTCTCCTTTAGCTTGTTTTCAAGTTCTCATCAAAGAAGCCATTTCACAGGAACTTTCCTCATGTGTTTATGACCCAAATTCCATGGATTTAATTCTGTATTTTCAGACTTGAATCACAAGTTAAAAATAAACCGATGGAATAAAACCCACACCTTCCCTCTCTGAGACACCCTCTCACATACAGACTTCTCATGAGAAAGCAAAGCGGTGCTGCGGGAGACTTAATGGCAAGAGCAGTGCTCCAGGCATCTTGCTCGCTATGAAAATGTCACAGCAGAATCCGAACATGCACAGGGCAAGGAAAATAACCAGTGCTGTGCCATTGCCTTACTTGCTGCAACTGCTCGACAACAAGCTGCAGGGACAAGTCACGTTCCCAGTTAATCCAGTGCTGGGAAAAGATAAAGACCATGGGTCTGGAAGAGGACAGGAAGAGAAAAAGAATGGCCTCTCCAGTTCCTGGCAGCTCACATGTCACACTGACACAGTGATGGCCATGGGGGACAGTTAAGGTGCCGTGTCTCCCTTTCTGTGCCTCCCGGGAAAAAAACACTTGGCAGCTGATTTTTTAATGTAAAAATCATTTCTAGTGCCAGGAACGTGCCAATGACTACAGACAGCATGGTGGGGGTTGCAAGGGACCGCTGGAGAGCATCTAGTCCAAACCTCCTGCTGGAGCAGGATCCTGTAGAGCAGATCTCACAGGACCAGTCCAGGTGGGTTTTCAGAGTCTCCAGAGCAGGAGACCCCACAACCTCTCTGGGCAGCCTGGGCCTGGGACCCTCAAGGTAGAGAAGTTTCTTCTTATGTTCAGGTGGAAACTCCTGAGTCCCAGTTTGAGCCCAGTGCCCCCTCTTCCGTCACTGGGCACCGCCGACAGCAGCCTGCTTCCACCGTGCCGACACCCGCCCGGACTGGACACCAGGGGGCGCTTCCGCCGCCCCGCCCCCCCCCCCGGAGGCGCGCGCCGACCCGGAAGCGGAATTGGAAGACTCTGGCAAGGGCGCGTGGTGCTGGCCTGGCGCTCAGGCATGGCGGAGGCCACTGTGAACCCGGAGCCCGCTGGGGATTTGAGGCCGGTCGAAGAGGAGCTGGCGGTGGTTATCGGTGCCACTGTGCCCACTGGGTTCGAGCTGACGGCGGCCGCTGAGGTGCAGGAGAAACTGGGCTTGGCCTCCAGCGTCAGCCGCGACCGCGGCAAGATCTACTTCGAGGTCCCGGCCCGGAGCCTGCCGCAGGTCCGTCCGTTCCCCTCGCCGAGTTCGCGGGCGTTCGCTAGGGAGCGGTTCCCGTTGCCCTGCCGGGAGCGGTCGGTGCGTCCCGCCTCAGAGACGGAGCTCAGGTCGGGCCTTCCCGCTGGCCTTGTGCGGGAAGCGGTCACAACCCCGGGTACAGAGCAGTGGGAGATGGGGTCCCTCCAACAGCTGCGAGGAGACAGTAAGCACAGGCCCGCGTGGGGGTAACGGGCTGCTGTGGCCTCTCGTCTCTCGCAGGTCCATCAGCTGCGCTCCGTGGATAATTTGTTTGTGGTCGTCCAAGAGTTCAGAGACTATCAGTTTAAGGACAGCAAGGTGAGTTGCTCCTCGTGTTCCAGTCAGTGCTCGGGGTTGATAAGTGTTTCAACTGAAGGTTAGGCTCAGCAAGTTGGTCTGTGAACACGTGGGGGGTTATTTTACTACTGGTCCTGTCCCAGTTTTTCGCTGGGTGTGAAATGGGACACTGCAGGTCATGTGAGTTCAAGCACTGTTCAGTTAGTTAGGGTGACACCTATAAGCTTTGCTTGAACGTGTTTAGGGACTTAACTGAAGAGACTTATAAAAGGAGAGTGTTTAAAGGAAGGGAACGACTTTCACAACTTCTCTGTTTTATACAGGAAGACGCTCTAAAAGATTTGGAAGATTTGGTTAAAAAGCTGCCGTGGACTGATGCGCTGAAGGTTTGGGAGCTGAACAACAGCTTGAAAAAGAAGAAGACAAAACGCAGAAAACATGGTGTGCAAAGCACTGTGAGCAAAGAGCAGCCTGGTGGTGGTGAAGAGGAAGGGTCAGATCAGAAAGATGGGAGTCAGCAGGAGGACTCTGCTGAAAATGCTGCTGGTGTGGATGTGAAACCCATGAGCAGGCATGACACAGAAAAGACACAGGAACTGGCATCCCAGAATGGCAAGGAGGAGGACAATGGACAGATAGATGCTAAAGAGGAATCACAGGCAGGTTCTGGGAGCAAGACCACGGCTGGTGATAGCGAGGCAGGTGAAGGAGAGACGAAGGTGCTCAAGTTCCGTGTCACTTGCAACAGAGCAGGAGACAAGCACAGCTTCACATCCAGTGAGGCTGCGCGGGACTTCGGTGGAGCTGTGCAGGAGCACTTCCAGTGGAAAGCTGACATGACTAACTTTGACATAGAGGTATAGTGCTGTGCCTAGGAAACACCTGCAGTTCAGTTGTAAAATATAGTGCTGGTGCTTAGAGACATCCAAAATGCCTCCAAAAGATGACTGTGGACCACAGGCTGGTGATGCTAACATCACCGCCTGCTCAGAAGCATTCACTTCCCTAGCGCATTGTGTGCCACCTCAGGTTCCACTGCTTGCTAGTCCTCTGGCTGTCCAGCTGGACCTCTTTTGTGGTCCATCCTTTTCCTTGAGTCCCTCTTTTATGTGCAAACACTGCTTTTTTCTCATCTGCACCCAGGCAGCTGGTGCTCAAAGCTTCCCGCCTCCCTCAGCCACAGCAAGAGCTCTGGTACCAGCTGTCACCTCCTGCAGTGTTTGCTCTTGTTTGTATTTAAATATAACGTAGGCACCTTCTGCTTTACTTTCACCCTCATTTAAATCACCTCTCAATCCACTGCTCTAATCCAATGCAGGAATCCTTGTCTGAACTGGGTCCCTTGCTGTCATGAACCCAGAGCACTGCTCTTCTGACAGGAACACCCCTTTATCCAGAGGTCCTGGATTGTAAATTACCGTCTCAGCTTCTCAGAGACATTTCCCAGACATGCTACATGGAACTCATGATACCCGACATTTAGTTCATGTTTTCTCTCTAGGTTCTTCTGAACATTCACAATAATGAAGTGGTTGTGGGTATTGCATTAACTGAGGAGAGCCTGCACAGAAGAAACATCACACATTTTGGACCCACGACTCTTCGTTCGACTCTGGCTTACGGCATGCTTAGGTCAGTGCGATTGCAGCCCCTGTTATTCTCGGGGAATGAGTTGTTTTCTTTGTGAACTTAGAAAGCCCTTGTCCCCCACTGCCTCCTCAAAAGCTGTTTCTGTTAACCCTTAAAAGGGAGAAAGCACATGATCGCTGAAGCAGTGTGAGCAGGATGAGCTGCCCATGTTTTCCAGCCCAGTGAATGTTTGCTGTGTTAGCCCGTTTCCAGAAGACCCTATCATGGTCTTCCAAGTATTTGACCATATTGCTCCATATAACGTGTAATTAACCAATGGGAAAAACAACCACTCAGAAGTAGTTTAAGTGATGAAATCGTTCAGTTTCCTTACAGAAAGTCACACTGTCAGGCATTGCTTACCATGTCTTTTGTCTGTTCCTCAGGCTCTGTGATCCACAGCCAACAGATATCATTGTTGATCCCATGTGTGGTACAGGTGCAATTCCAATAGAGGTGACTCCTTCATTTTCTAACTTGGCAGGACTTGGCAGTATCTGCAAATGATAATGCAAGTGTGTTTGGTTGGGAGTAGCTGAATAGCAAACTCCAACAGTTCTCACCACCCCTAGAAGAGATACACACTTTTCAAAAGCCCTCAGTTCCCTTCCTAAAGCTGTAGTGGAAACTAAATTGGAAGTATTTTGATCTCTTAAGGTGCACAACTCTTATTACAGAATTAAAACCATTGCCACCCAGTTGCTTTGTTGGTTTCCATCACATCAGAGCAATCCTACAGATTGTTTGGTTTAAATGAAGCAGTGATGATGCTAATGTTATTTATTGTCTTTGTTTCCCCCCAGGGAGCCACTGAGTGGCCTAGCTGCTACCACATTGCTGGTGATAACAACCCACAGGCTGTGAAGAGAGCAGCAAACAACATCTGTTCTCTGCTAAAGAAAAATGAGAACAAAGAAAGGTGAGAACAAGTGATGTTCATTCCCTGTACTATCTAATGCGAAGAAATCCATTTTGCTTCGAGGTATTTGACTGTCTCACTCATACTTTCCTATTAAGTCCTTTGCTGACTGTATAGACCTGCAATGTAAAAGTGTTCTCAGGAAACCCTGGCTGAGGTGATGGTCTTTGCTTTTGCAGCAGTTCTTCTCTGGGCATACCCTTAGACATCATCCAGTGGGACATCTGCAACCTGCCTCTGCGCACTGGTGCTGTGGACATTATCGTGACAGACATGCCCTTTGGCAAGAGGTGAGGCAAAGCGATGGTGCTTGACTGTTGCTGCTGCCTGTGCTCACTGGCCCGGGCTCAGGGCTTTTGCTTAGTTACTTAACTGGACCTGATTAAGAGCCATCAATGTGATTGATATTAAAAATGCAGGTTCTAATCAATAGTGAGGTGCTGAAGGAGCTGATCTATGTCTGAGAGACAAACAACAGTTAGCTGGCTGATTAAATTAGGGGATCCTAATTTATTTTGCAGGATGGGGTCAAAGAAGAAGAACTGGGATCTCTATCCAGCCTGCCTTATGGAGATGGGCCGGATCTGCACACCAGGGACAGGCAGGGCTGTACTGCTCACACAGGACAAGAAATGCTTTGTCAAGGTATGTTCTATGAGAGACAAAACACCTTAAGGATTAAATTGTAAGCTGACTTTGTAACTGAAGAGGGAAGGGTTGAAGGCCAGGTGAGCAGGGCTTTGAGTGACCTGCTCTAGTTGAAGAAGTCCCTGCCCACTGCAGGGGGTTAGAGGAGCTTTAAGGTCCTTTTCAGCCCAAACCAGTCTGTGATTCTGTGATCTATTTCTAGAGCACTAATTAATAAATAACATCTAAGCACAGTTTTGAACCCAGAGACTCATTTGCTGTTGCCAGCAAGTGTCATTATTAATCAAAAATAATTCTGAAAGCCAGTTCAGCCCTGTTACCTTACCTTGAAGCCACCCTGACTCTTGTCTGGTACTTTTGGATCATAGGCCTTATCACGCATGGGACACATCTGGCGCAGAGTGCAGACTGTGGGGGTGAACGTCGGGGGGCTTCACGCTGCCGTCTACCTTCTGAGACGCACCTGGGAAAGAGTAGACAAGACATCATTCTGGTAATCCTGCGGGGAGAAGACAAGAGACACCTCCAGAGCTGGTTGAAGCAGTCTGGTGAAGCTGACACCTGAGAGCATGAGTCTGTCAGTTCCTGAAAGAAAAAGCCAAACAACCCGTCTAGAAGTTCTGTAACAGGAATACCAACCCAGGGATCAGCTTGAGAGCCACCAGTTGCACCAAGTTCTAAAACCTTTTTCCTCCCTGCAACTCAAACTGAAATTGAGTAGCAGAATTAGTGTTGCTTTCCTTGCCCCAGGCCTTCTCTGTAGGGTTCATTGTTTTTCAGTTCAATGTTTATTTCCTCTGCTTCCAGTAGCAAACATGTTGAGGCAGCATTGGAGTTAACAGCTAATTTATTTCCCGAGCTGTAGAACTGTGTCTCTTAAAATGACCAACAGGGCTGCTGAGCCTGTCCCCATGAAGGGGTCACAGGTTGTATCTCTTTAACGTAGGGCTTTTCCAAAGGGCAGTTTTCTTATTTCCTACCATTGCCCAGATGTGAACTAATAAACCAGTATCTGCCTTTCTTATGACCAGATAAGCAAGTGCTGATTAGAAAACAGTACTGGTATTCTTAGCTGTTACCTCAATCTAGTGGTAATTACTAGTAAAAGTCTAATGCCTACTTTAACGTGCCCTTGCCCTGAGTGAGGGGGTTACACACAACAGCGTCAACAAACAGCTTGGACATACTGCTTGAGAGCAGAGAGAGGTTCCCTGCTCTGGGTGTCTACTGTCTAGAGGTGAGTTAACAGGTATTAAAGGTTTAGAAGTTTTACTTAGGAGACAGGTCTCAATGGTGTTTTCTTCTGGTTTGTGTCCAGTACAGGAGGCCATTGTCCTTTATTTACTACACACTTGTGTTTCTGAATAAAACAGTGTGAGCAGTGCCCATTCATCTCTCTCCTGCACCACACAGCCTGTGTGACACTATCAGGGTGCTGCAGACAGCTGTTGCACGAGGGGCATCCCTGATGGACTGTGCAGCACGACCTTGCTGTGTGCATTAGCACCTCGGTAGTTTGTTGCTGTTGTTTGTTTCCTTTTTTCACAGGAAAGCCAAACACATAACATTTAAAAACCTTGTACTGTGCATTTTGAAGTACTTCTTCTAATGAATTGAAGATTAGATTGAGATTAGTAAAACACAAGTAGTCTGGCCTGAAAGGGGATTGGGTCGTACTTTTCTTTCTAAACCACATCTAACATTAGAGTCCAAACATGTTGAAATAACAGCAAAGTAAGATCTCTCTATAACTGTACCCCTGTTGCAAGGGTTGGTACCAGACAGTAATCAAACTTTTTCAGATACTGCCATGTCCAGTTTTGGGCACCTACACACAAAGGAGACACTGAGTTGCTGGAGCGAGTGCAGAGGAGGGTAGTGAAGCTGGGGAAGGGCCTAGAGAATCAATTTGATGAAGAGAAATGGAGAGAGTTGGGGCTGTTTAGTTTGAGGAAGAGGCTGAGGGGAGACCTCATCACTCTCTACAACTATGTGAAAGGACACTGTAGAGATGTTGGTGCTGGTCTCCTCTCACAGGTAGTTATTGACAGAAGCAGAGGGAAGGGCTTCAACAGGGGAGGGTTAGACTGGACATCAGGAAGACATTCTTCCCTAAGAGAATGGTCAGGGACTGGAATGGGCTGCCCAGGGTGGCGGTTGAGTCTCCCCACCCATGGATGTGTTGAAAAGTCGCTTAGATGTGGTGTTGGGGGATCTGGTTTAGGGGTGACCTTGTAGAGATGCTGGTTGGACTCAATGATCCCAGGGGTCTTTTCCAACCTGGATGATTCTGTAATCCCCCAACACTGTACACAGCATCAGAAATAGGTGCCAATAAGTACCTCTGCAAGTGATAGGACTGGAAGAGGTCACTGCAAGCTGCATCCAGGAGAGGTTTAAACTGGGTAAGGAATAATTTGTTCCCTGAAAGGATAATTAAACATTGGAACAAGCTGCCGAGGACAGTGCTGGAGTCACCATCCCTGGAAAGATGTAAATAACATGTGGACCTGAAGCTTAGTGCGATGGTTTAGTGGTGACCTGGCAGTGCTGGGTCAAAGGTTCATAGAATTGTTTAGCTCGAAATAAGACTTAAGAGATCACAGAACATGAGGGGTTGGAAGGGACCTCAAAAGGTCATCTAGTCCAATCCCCCTGCCACAGCAGGATCCCCTAGATTCAGTCACACAGGAACATGGCCAGGCAGGTTTGAAACATCTCTGGAGGAGACTCCACAACCCTCCTGGACAGCCCTTGCCAGGGCTCTGGCACCCTCACTGGAAAGAAGGTCCTTCTCACACTGATGTTGAACCTCCTCTGTCCCAGCTCACACCTGCTGCCCCTTGTCCTGTCACTGGGTGCCCCTGAGCAGAGCCTGGCTCCACCCTCCTGACACCCACCCTTCACATGTTGATCAACATTCATGGGGTCACCCCCCAGGCTCCTTTTTTCCTAGCGAAAGAAATCACCTAGTTCCACCCCCCTGCCATGGGCAGCAACACCTCTCGCCAGACCAGGTTGCCCAGAGCCCCATCCAACCTGGCCTTGAACACTTCCAGCGATGATGGAGCAGCCACAACCTCCCTGAGCAGCCTGTTCCAGGGCCTCAGTCCCCTCACAGGAAGAGATTTCTCCCGTGACTCCGACACGGCCGTTGGGACAGCGCCTTCCGAGTATCGTGGGCGAGAAAACAACATTTTGGGATCACTCCGTAACTCAGACACCATGGTAAGCCACAGAAACGAGCGAAGAACTCCACGGGGTGAAGGCGCCATCACCACTTCCCCTCAGGAGACGGCCACGCCCACGCTCGCGCCCCGATAAGGGCGGGAGGGGAGGTGCGCCTGCGCACCTGTGCGCACAGGCGCGCATGCGCACCTCCCTTCCCGCCCTTAACCGGGCGCGAGCGACGGCTGTGGGGGCAGTCATGACTCCTCCAGTCCCGTTCCCAGTCATCCAAGTAAACCCCATCCCATCTCTTCGCTCCATTAACACTCGCGAACTCTCCGAGGTCGTGTTCAACAACCGCAGTCCCCGCTCCGTGTTGCCGGTGTGGGTGGATTTCGAGGGGCTTCCGCGTAACTACCCGGTGCTGAAGCCGCGAACGGGCAGGGTGATCTACAGCTACCGCGGTGAGTGCGGGGAGTGCGGGACCTCCGTGAGGGGCCGGGGTTTGTCTCTGGGATTGTCTCGTCATCCCTTCGGCCTTGTATCTTGTGGAGTCTCCTTCTGTGGAGACGTTTCAAACCCGCCTGGCCATGTTCCTGTGCGACTGGGTCTAGGGGATCCTGTTGTGGCGGGCGGATTGGACTGGGTGATCTTTTGGGGCCCCTTCCAGTCTCTAACATCCTGTGAGTCTCTTTCCTCAGGTCATCTGTGGCTGTTCAGGGATGCGAGGACCAACGATGGGCTCCTGGTGAACCGGCAGGAGCTGTTCGTAGTGGCACCCAATGTGAGGACCGCGGATATCACCCTGCCAGGTAAATCCCATCCGGAGAGACTCGGTCAGGGGAAGGTTTACAAGTAGCGTCTTGGTACTAGATGATCGCAGACTGGATGGGGTTGGAAAGGAGCACAGAACTCACCAAGTGCCAACTTCCCGCTATGGGCAGCGACACCTCTCACCAGAGCAGGGTGCCCACAGTTCCATCTAGTCTGGTTTTGGGAGTAGCCACAATCTCCCTGCTCCAGAGCCTCTTGTTCCTGTAACAGTGAGGAATTTCTTCCTAAGATCTAATCTAAATATCCCCTCTTTAAGTTTTAAAGGATTTCCTCTGCGCCAGCTAGAGCAGACACCATAGGAACATGTCTGGGTGGGTTTGGAATGTCTCCAGAGCAGGAGACTCCACAGCCTCTCTGGGCAGCCTGAGCCAGGGCTCTGCTACCCTCATTATTTAAAAAAAAAATAAAAATATTTATTTTTAAATTGAACCTCCTGTGTTCCAGTTTGTGTTCAGTGCCCCTTGTCCTGTCACTGGGCGCCACCAAAAAGGGCCTGATCCCATCATCCCAACACTTGCCCTTTAGATATTTGTAAGCATTGAGGAGATGCCCCCTCATTCTCCTCCTCTCCAGGCTGCACAGCCCCAGCTCTCTCAGCCTCTCAGCATAAGGTAGGTGCTCCAGCCCCCTGAGCATCTCCATGGCTCTGTGCTGCACGCTCTCCATGCTCTCCAGTAGTTCCCTGTCCTTCCTGAACAGGGGAGTCCAGAACTGTTGTGCTCTGTGTTTACATGCTGGGAGGTTTGCTGCCTGTGCTGTCTGCAGCAGCTAACCACAGCCCTGGTGACCTGGTTGTGCCTGTGTGTGTTTTTTGACCCTCAGTGTTCACACTGAAGGAGAGGTGTCTGCAGGTGGTTCGCAGCCTGGTCAAACCAAGGGACTACAGGAAACTGGACATTGTGCAATCCTTATATGAAGATCTGGAAGACCATCCTGATATTAAGAGAGATCTTCAACGGCTTTCTCTGGAAAGAAGTGGAATTCTGAGTGATGAAGCTGTGGAATAACATGATTACTCGCTCCGGACTCTTTACGTAGCTGACACCAAGTTGGAGCAGAGATAGTCTCCACAAGCTCAGCAGGAGCTAATATTTGTAGTTTGGGTTCTGAAAGATAAATTCATTTAAGCTGCAGAGAACTTCCTGTGATGGTAAGTTGGGTCCAAAAGGCTAAATAGCCTATGGAAGTGGGCTGGGTCCCTGGTGGTCCCGTTCTGTTCTTCACTGTACACATTGCAGACTGACTGGGCCACAGGCCTCACACAGGTGAAGCTCGGATTAATTTGGTGTGGTCTGTCTCGGCTGCTGGGTGGCTACACAGGGTAGGTCGTGTTGGGTGGATACACGTAGAGATCTGTTTTTTCCTGCATTAAAATGTGAACTACACACGGATTCTTTGAATGGAGACTCTTGTGGTTCTGAGTGGCAGGCCAGCGCCACTTCTGTGTGAATGATGTGGGTTTGATGGAATTTCTTTCACACTTAGCCTAGAACTGCCGGTGAATCACAGAGTGTGGGGCTGTTTGTGCATGTGAGAGGTTCTGCTGCCCCCTCCCAAGGACCTGTCCTGAACCAGTGTGTTGGTGGGAAGATGATGTGTCAGTGTTTGGGGGTTTTCCTGTTTCTTGCCTTTGCATTTATCAGCCCGTGGGGCTGACAGGTGTCTGTGCAGATCACACCTTAAGTGCCTGGTTTGTCATTCCTGCTGGTTCTGGCCCAGCTGATCTGAAGGAGATCTGGCCTCATCAGCCCTATAGACTAGACCCTGGTTTGGGATGCATTGCTCCTCCACAGCTGCTTCCCCTGCTGGGCGGATGCTCCATGTCCTTTTCCTGTTGCCATGTGGTGGTTCAGGTGGTAGTGGGAGGCTGTTTCAGGGATCCTGTCCCACTCCAGCTGTTAGTGTCTCCTAGGGAGCAGACAGCAGCCTTTCAGCAGTGTGGGCCCACTGCAGGATCAAGGGCAGCGAAGCAGGGAGAGTGTTTCCATACCCATGCCTCGTGGCCCTGTCCGGCAGTGCCAAGGGGTGTCTGTGAGTGCCCACCTCAGTCAGCGCAGTGCTGGTGTGGCACAAGTGGCAGCTGCTCACCCAGTACCGGATGTAGTGCTGTCCAGTCTCAAAGCAGATGGGTAGGAGGGGAGTCATGTCATTCCTGGGGCACACATTTCCTTGCGTAGACATTGTGGGAACAGCTGTGAGACTGAGAACATCAGTGTGTTCTCTCAGTACGGAGCAGGTCCCCTTTCCCCAGACCCGTTGCTCTTACGCATTTGAAATGTATGGATTGGTCTTTGTCATAAAACTGTAAACCCACGCTGGCTCGTTGCAGCTCTGTCGACTTGCAGTGCTTGTGGCTGCATGTTTGTTCTGGAAAGTCGCCTTGATGGACCACTAACAGATGCTTTGGGTTGAGTTTACAAACTGCTCAGTTCTGTTGCTGCAGGACTGTTGGGGCCAACAGGAGACTGTTGTCGCAGCTCCTGCTGGTGCATAAACAGTGCACTAGAGAATGTTGCTCGTTAAAGAACTCCTGTTGATAAAGTGTTTTAAAAATACAAACAGCAAATGCAGATGTTTTGGCTAAACCTCTGGAGAAGTGCTCAGGCTGTGGCGGAAGGCGCATTTCTGGGCTTTTGTGCACTCTTGGGTTGGAATGAAAGACCAGAGAAAGCCCCAGCCATGGAGTTACTCAGGAGTTACTCATGCCAGGTACTCCGCTGGGTTAGTAACAAGTGAAAGCTGTTCTGTGCTTGTCACAGCTCTGCCAGTAATATGGTGTTTCCAGTCAGAGTCAGCACTGTCTCACTCAGTGGTTGGAAGCATCGTCTGTTGAGAGAGAGATCAGGATCAGACTGAAACTGCAGAGCAGGGGACATGGAACATGCTTCTGCAGGAAGTGGCCTCTGGCTCCTGGCACTGAGAAACCCCAGAGAAATAACCAGCTGTTCTGGCTTTGCTGCGTGCCCGAGATGAGCAGAACAGTACAGCCCTGCCCTTCAAAAGGGAAGACTCAGCAGTGGCAATGTGTAGGGTCATTCTAGGCTCCCTTTGAAAAAGGGCACTTTAGTTCCCTTGTGAAACCTGTTGCACGTAATAAGAACGTGAAGGAACCTGGAGCCACGCACACCCACACAGCTAGACCTTCCTTCCCCTTGTTTGCCCTTGAGGCAAACAGTCCGAAAGGTTCAATGGAGCTTTGTTCCAGTGCCCAAGGGACAGCCATGACCTTTCTTTCTGCTTTTACCCAGTTCCTTGCAACACAAGTTTCAGATTCATCTTTCTGGACTTTCAGAGATACTCCCATTGTCTTCCCATGCCAAGGAGTTGAGAAATTAAGGGGTGTGTGTCGGGGACAGCGAGCAAGGAAGAGCGAGGGGAAACCCCAGTGCATTTAGCTGTTATTGTGGAAGTAGTTTTGCTAAAGCACCACTGTCCTGAAGCAGCCTTTGCTTTGGGATGTTTTAAACGCTAACACACTTAGGGTATCTTCCTTCAGCTTTTTTCTCTCTTTTGACCTTGTGGCTACATTAATAACCCATTTCCCAGCTTTCCCTTGCCACAGTGGGGGTAAAGGAATTCGTAGTTACTGCAACAGTACTTAAGGATTCTGGTTGCTGAGGCCAAAAGTACAGAGAGCTGCCACAGTTTGAAAGGCTGATGCTGACAAGAGCCAGCTGTACTGTGCCCTCTCTGGGGACGCAGCCCTTCCTGAGGTGCGAGATCTCGGTGCCGGTTGTGCAGCCCGCAGGACAGCGGGAGCGTGGTTGGTGCAGCTCTTGGGAGGCCTCTGCGTCTAAGTGCACACAAACCCATACCCGCGGTGGTGAGGCACCGCCAGATGCCTGCTCTGGGGCCATGGCCATGAGCGTGGCTGTGGGGCACTGCTGCTGACCCCACACCTCCACTTTGACCGCAGGCAGGCGTTTGGCCCTGGGGCAGCGGCAGCTGCGCGTGCAGGAGAGAGTCTTTGGCCTCCTTCGGGTAGAACTGACAGTCTGGCATCGGGGCTGGAGCTGTAAGCGCTCATGGAAAGGAAAATGTGATTTGGGGCTGGCGCATGACGTCAGGCACAGGAAGCAGCGGAGTATGGTCTGCCCCTGCCGAGAAGCACTCGCCTCTGCCACTTGGCTCCGTGGCGCTGGGTGGGGACAAGCTGTCACAGCCCCTCTGGAAGAGGAAGCTCTGGAGAAAACCAACCCTCTGCGGCGAGGCAGAGGCTGCTGAGCGCCGCTGCCTCTTGCTGTCGTCCCGGCCCTACGCGCCATGCGTAGCCTCTGCTGATGGCCGTAGCAGGAACAAAGGACTCTCTGGAGCAGGACTGCGAAACAATGACCCCGCAGCAGCTGCCCTTGGCCCTGAAAGGGGGCTCTGCCCCAGCTTTCTACATCCACAGCATGCCTGCCTGGGTGCTTGAGGACTTCTGCCACAAGATGGACTGCCTGAGTGACTATGACTGGATGCGATTCGGTGAGAGGCGACACAGCGGGGCAGGTGGGATGGTGGTGGCCAACAGGCGGAGCAACAGTGCGTTTGGGACTGAGGTTGGGGTGAAGTGCACAGCTGTCCCTGCACCAGGCTTCCATCCGTGTTGTTCCCAGTGCTCTGACGAGCACATCCTGGGGACACAGCGAGTTCCTGTACACTGTTTTCAGGCTCAAGCGAAGCTGGAATTCCAGACTTCCGTGTTCTCTTGGCTATTCCTGGCAGCCAGGTTCTCTTCCCTCATCGCTTTCTCACACTCTCTCTGTTTGCACTTCATTTTCTGCCCTGTGCTCTCCTGTTTTCGCAACAGCCCTCATGTGTGGTCTGATCTACTTGTCATTTCTTCCTTCACGTCCTGTGTATTCTCTCCCTCTGCCTGCCCCTGTTTTTCTCAGCGCTGGCCTGATTAATAATTAAGAAAGCACAGCCCCTGAGCTGTTGATTCTTTCTTCTGTATCCCAGTCCAAACAATTCTAACACAAATGGTCCTTTAGCTGCCCTACTTTCCTTTACTTAACATGATTTGATTTCATTCAGTATTCCTCTAACTGTCCTGACTACAGGGGCATGTTTGTGGTGGTACTGCTGTCGCTACCTCTCCCCGCAACCCACGGGGCTGTACCTTGTGCTTATGCCATGGCCAGGGATTCGTTGAGAGACAAATAAGGGGCTTACGTGGTGCTGAGATGGGTAAGAAGACCAGGAGGGGAAGCACTGTGAACCATGTGGTCCTTTGTGCCTTAAGGAATGGGGTAAACTGTGTCTGTCAGCTGTAGCACAGTACTGCCTGCTCTTAAAAACAGCTGCATTTCACCCGCAGGCTCATCTGACTGTAAATAACAGCCTGGTAACTTCCCCTGACGCCGGTGTTCAGTAGAGCAGACACCGGCCTCTGTTACCGGCTGGGAGTATCGCACCAGGAGTGTAAGTATTCTGGTACCAGTGTTAGGGTGAGGGAAGGCTATGGGGAAAACACAGTGAAAGGTGGGCCTTGGGGACCAGTTTGGGTCTCTGATAAGTGTCTTTCCAGAATTCTTGAAGGAGTAAAAGGAAGAGGTTCCTTCAGGGAGGATTTTCCTCATCTCCACACGGTTCATTTCTTGAGATCTTTCCTCTCCAAAGTGTGCAGATGAAAAAGCAGCCTGACTCTCTCATCTTAACCTTCGCTGTCTTCACCTGCTTGCTATTTCTATAACTTGTAAACTGAAATCTTCATTGTCTCCCACAGCCTCCTACGTGATAACCGATCAAACCGAGCTGCGCAAAATCAAGTCCATGGAGAAGACGGGGATCAGCATAACCAGGGAGCTCATGTGGTGGTGGGGAGTGAGGCTGGCGACGGTGCAGCAGCTCCTCGACCTGCTCCAAGGGCTGCAGCTCTACCGAGCGGCTCAGGTCATTCTAGACTGTGAGTAGCTGCTCTTCCATGCTGAAGGTCTAACGTTTCTTCACTGGTTCTGATTTTCTACCTTCAAATAAACTGTGTGTGGGTAGAGGAGGAATCGCTGATCCCTCTAGGACATCATCCCACCTTTGTCATGGCTTTCAGAGGTACCAAGGAGAGCCTGGCCATGCTCTGGACCATGCTGGTACTTTCCCACATCAGACAGGGTTTCAGAGCAGATTGAAACCACACTGAGGAGTGGGTTAGTTTTTTCTATGTTCTTGTTTCTCCATGCACTGTTGCCATTACACTCTGAACAAGCTCAGAGTAGGAAACCACCTCGCTTGCCAGTGCAGCCTGCTCTCCTGCACTGTGACAAAGAGCTTGTGAAAAGCAGAAATGGTTTATTCCCTACCTGCATTACTCTTTCCTTGTCCCCCTTCACGTTTTCTCGGTTCCTCTGGTATGTTCTCCTTGAGCCCTCTGTAAACAAAATAGCTGCAGTCTTTTCTAACTCTTTGCATCCAGTTCTTCTTCCATATCTCCCATTTGCTCTGCTTCAGGTTTATCTTCTCTGAGGTAGGATGGTTAGGGTCCGAGCTCGGGGTGCCCAGCTAAGAGGACCCATTGCCCTACAGAAATCACAAGACTTTTGAGTATCATTTCCTTTCCCGTTTGTCTCCGTTGAAACTTGAACTGCAGGTGCCCGTCCTTGTGAGACAGCCTGTGCCTTAATCCTGTTCTCCCACTGCACCCACTGAGCCCCGGCCAGCATCCTGCCTCTCTGCATCAAGTTGCCCCAAAAAGCCAAGTGCAGCACGTTCCCCTCCTTGCACGCATTGCCCCCTCAGTCTCCTCTCTGGAAATCAGAGGTTTCTGTGGATTTTGCCAGCTGTCCCTGGAGACTTGCTAGGGAAAAAAGGCAGGTTTGGAGTTTGTTGTTTGGCCAGAAACGCCCAGAGAAGGCACACAGGCACCCATGGGCAACACTTGCCGCTTATGAGGGCACACGCTGGAAAATGTGAGAGCACCATCGTTCTTCGCATTCGGTGACAGGGATGCTGTCAGCACCAAGTGAGTTACACCAGGAGCGAGTGTTGTGAAAGAGCCGCTTGCCACCCACACTGGGGCTGCCAGCAGTGGGGTGCAGCAGTGCCAGGCACTGCTCAGGGAAAGCCCAAGAACATCGTGGTGCTGCTCTGTGTGGCACTACTGCCTGTCTGTACTTCCTGCCTTTGGGCTGACTTTGAACCTCCCTTTTGATATGGCACAAAGCGATCTTCAATGACAGTGTGCCAAATCCCACCTTCTTTTTAAGGGCTGTTCAGTACCAGGGCACAGGCAGCCTTGGAACAGATTCTGTCTTGGTACCTGAAACGCAGTAAACGCAGACCCTACCGAGAGCTTTGCTCAGCAGATGACTGACTCAGCAGATCTGCTCTGACTGAGCTCAGTCCTGTGTGGAGCTGGGCCAGACCCCGGGAGGCAGCACGTCAGTGCACGAGAACTAAGTAAGGTTTGTCTCTGGTGATGCAGAACACAGAGACTTGGGCTTCCAATCCAGGAGCGGCTTCCAGCAGTTTTGCCAGTGAAAGTACTGATGCAGTGCTGTCAGGAATCGTCATCCTCACTGCACAAACCTTCTGCCTGCCTGGCGCTTTGCTTTGGAGCAGTGTGTAAACAAGAGTGTGGCTTGTGCAACACCCACCTGACTTGATGAGAGGGCATTACCTGCCTTCACTTGGGCCTCTGCAGGTTACCTTTAGTTTCAGCTTTCTCCCAAAACAATTCTGAGGCGGTTTGGGCTTCACTTGCCACAGGCTGCAAAGACTAAGGGTTTCCCCCTGTTAAAAATAAACTCCAGCCAGCTTCCTCTGAGCTGCTGCAGTACAGCCTGTCTGTGATTTCTCAGGAAAAGCCTGGCTTCTACGTGTGGCTCGTGCTGTCTGTACAGAGTTCTGCAGGGCAGATAGTGAGTAGGGCAGTAAATACTGAGAGGTCATGGACCTCGAGAGATGGACGAGCTCACAGAGCTCACTAAGACACTGGACTGACCTGTGTTTCTCGGGTTCACTGTGTGGTGGTGGTGGGGCAGCCACAGTAGTGGACTGCTCCCTGAAGGCGTTCATGAGGAGCTGGGACTAGTTTGGGGTTTCACTCTGAATTCTGTAAAGCAATATGAAGTCCAGGGCTTAAGCAAGGATGGGAGAAATGAGTCCTGTGAAGAGGTCGGTTGTCAGTTGTGTTTCTGGAGGCTCAGTATTAGTTTTTGTCCCAGACAATTCCAGCGCAGCACCTTGCAAAACTACTCTGAAGAGATCTTTTCCAGCCCGCTGGCCATGGCTGTGCTTTATCTGCAAGTGCAGAGCAAACCTTCCTGCAGTGAAAACAGCCGAAAGTGAGGATGATTTTGTGGTTGTGCCGTGTGAGTGCTGTCTGGAAGTAGCCCGGTGCAGGGTTCCTCTGTGTGCTCAGGCATTAGCAGAAGTGATTTCTAGCAAGACCTGTCCAGGTTAGACAAACGTTTGAAATCCGTAGCCTCTCTTTCTGCTGTTTTTCCTGTGTCTGAATGTCTGTGCCCAGGCCATCCCTCCTGGGCAGCTACGGGGACACTCTGCTGGGCCCCTTGCAGAACTAGGTGGTCCTCCCCTCAGCCCAGTTCTGCTCATTCCAACTGAGAGCACTCATGTGCGATGCACGAGTTCATGATTTGCCAGCAGGGTCCTTCTGGGCGGGCTCTGGCTCCCTTCAGCAAGGGGTGTCCGTCATAGCAGTGTGGGGGTTCGTGGTGCCGGTCGGTTAGCCGAAGCACTGACTGACCTCTCTGTGTGATGTGCAGGAAGTTGCAAAATTCATGAAAACCCCTGCAAAACAGGTTGTAAAAGGGAAGTGATTCTCACGGTAGAGATTGCTGGGTCACAGTACGGGAGGGAAAAGCCAACAGCTGCAGCACGTTCAGCGTTTGGCAGCTCACTTCAAAATCCCCCTGAAGGTGGGCCCTCACAGCGTTCCGACACAGCAGTGGAGCAGGCTGTCTCACTGGCCCACTTGGGTTTGGTGGTCCAGTTTCGTTCCAGCCTGCATTCCAGGGTGACGCTGAGGACAGCGGGTGCAAACCAAAGGGAAAAACTTGTCTGGCATGAAGCACAGAGGCCAGGGGCTTTTGGTTCCAGGATCACCTCGCTGCTTAAGACCCACAGCAGAGGCAAGGGTGCCACAGACCCCCTGTGCCAACATCTGCCCTTCTTTTCCTTTACATCAAAAGAAAACACTGCTTTTGCCCTTGTGTGTACTTTTTTCAGCCAGCTTTTCCAGGCCTGATGCTGTGGTTTAGCCAAGCTGCACGCTACATCGGCCCTTGGGGAGCTGTAGTGACCCAAGAGTTCAGCCTTTCCCGTAGATTTCTGTAAATCTTGTCCCGTGGCCAGTTTTGTGTCTTCCCCAGATTCTCTCTGGTTCCCTTCTGTTCAGAAGTGGAAGTGCCACTCTTCTTGCAGACAGCTGTAGGTAGGAAAGTGTGTTCTGGGGATGAGCGTGGCCACGATACTAAACATAATCCTGACAGACTGAACTGGCTGAATCCAGTCCAGTTCTCTCAATTTTACTCAGTCCCAAAACAGTTAACAAGGAGCCAGGTGCCGCCTTTAGGCTGGGAGATCCTGGTGATTTGAGATCGATGGCTGGAGGAGGGCGTCATTGCTGGCTCCCTATCACAGGAGGCTGTATCTTGGGGACAGGCAGCGCTGGTACTTGTTTGGAGCTATCGCTCCTCGCTCATTTCCAAGGCAGCTCATGTCATGAGTGTGGTCTGAGTTGAAAAACCCTCAGCGTTGCAGCAATTGAGCAGTAAAGTGCTTGGCTGTGCACTGATGGTGCTGTTCATCTTCAGTCTCCGCTCCTGACTGGGATCCTTTCCTGGTAACTGAGCAGTCAGACTCCCTTTTCCCCGATAATCTTCTCTCCTTTTTCTCTTCTGAAGGGGCATCAACCTCTACCATGGCCAGTGCTGAAAGAGAAGAGCTGGTAGAGCCACCTAAACAGGAGAACAGATCTGCAACTCCCACTGAAAACAAGAAGAGAGAGACAGAAACTGAGATAAGTCTGTTGCCGTCACCAGACTCTTCACATCTGGGAGTGTCACCAGCAGGCGGTTAGTAAAGTTCTAGATCCTGACTTTGCTCTCACGTGCAAAGACCATCTAGACAAGGCTGCTTCCCCCTCGCTGTCAGTGCAGCAGAACCAATGTGCTGCTCCTCAGCATGGGCACAGCCGACTGTTTGCCTTTTCCCTGGTGCTGGTGTCTTCCGGGCCGTTTGTTTCTACTGTTAGCATGTGGCTTCCCATTCCTCCTTCCTAGAGCTCTCAGACTTAAGAGGTGCCGGCCGTGTGTGTCCTGTGAGATCTCAACCCATTTCCCAGTCCCTGTGAACACCCTGGTCGCATCTTGGCTCTGTCCTAGATCAGTGCATCCATTTCCTGCCCCGTGCCCCTCTCTGAAAAATGAGGGACCAGAGTGTGGGCCAGCAGGCCCTTCTGCCTGGGACAGGGAGAGCGTAACCACCAGGCACGCTGAGGGGGCCATCTGACCGCAGGGAGTGTTGCAGGAAGCTCTGGTTCCCCAAGCCAGGACGGGAGGAGTCCGTGCAGTCATCCTGCAAAGAGGAACCGGGAGAACAGCTCCCTCCCTTTCCTTGCTCTTTCAGGGTTTGGCCACTTGCACAGATTATCCCTGGTTAGGAAGTCCAGCAGAGCAGCCCAGACTTTCACAGTCACAGGCTGTGGTCTTACAACAGTGGAGCGTTTGCAGTGCTGTCGTTTCCTTTCAGGTGCTATTTCTGAAGGAGCAGTGTGTTCGCCGCCTTCTCCGCTGCCTTCTCCACCGCCTCCCCCGAGAGACCTCTTGAGTTCCCTACAGCCAAGTCCTCCCGTGTCATCGAGTGTGAAGGTAAATCCCCTTAGTGCTCACTGACCGCCGCAATGACGCTGCGTTTTTTCAGTTCAGGTTTATCCCTCTACTGGTGTAAAACCCAGATCTGAAGAGGTGGGGCTTGATGCCAGCGTGCTTGGGCAGAGCGTAGCAGCAATGCCACATGTGGGTTCCCTACAAGTTACATCAGGTGCTTCTGCTGGCGAAGCCCAGCTGAGGGGGAAGATGAGCACTGCGTTGTACTGCAGCAGGGAGAAGGAACACACCCACAAACCAGTTCTGAAGAAACTTCCACACAGACTCAGAGAGGACTGAACGCTGCTGCAGCAGCCACGGGGCTGTGCCACTGGCTGGTCACAACGACAGTAACTGGTACTAGAGCTGTGGTTTCTGCTCAAAACTGGGCCAGTGTGGGATTTCTGTCAGCTCGCTTTGGGCTGGTTTTGTTTAAAGTAAACTGTGCTCTAAGACTTTAAACTGGTCCAAAGCGACACTGGGGGAGAGCAGCAGCCAGAAGAGAAGGTTGCTAATCCCCTTGGTTCAGAGTTTCTGGGGATGGGTTAATGTTCTGTCTTCTCAAGCCTGGAGCCCATGAAGGGTTGTGAAAGCTGCAGGATTGGGCTGCAGGGGCACTGTAACAACCACTGGTATTAGGACTTGCGACACTGGAAGCACCAAGTTATGGCACAAATGACAGCAGCTGCTTCAGCAACAGCTGCGAAATCCCTGCCAGAACATAAACACCTCAGCCGGTTCTTCGTGTGTGCCCCAGCCTTAAAGATTAATCGCTTCCAAGAAATCTGTGGGCTTTGAAACAAAGGCCAGTCTGTTTCCTGGGAAGAGTGGAAACGCTGCTCTTAGCTGTTCTCAGGGCTCTTCTGCCGTGCACAGTGTTTACGTCGAGGGAGGTTTTCACACAGGGAAACCCCCTGAGTGCCTGCACAGTCAGTGGCCCAGTTTGCCAGAGCGATCACAGTGGTTGCTTAATTCATGGGAAAGAAATTCTGATGCCTGAAAGGAGGAAAGAGCTTGTGGATTTTCATGAGATAAACTTGTTTCTCCTACAAATGTGCAGCCTTGCAGCTCTTCTACCCCTCAGCAGGAGACAATGACCGACCTCCCCAGCGGGAGCCTGCTGTGGATGCAGAGGGAAGTTGCCAGCGCCACAGACGGATTCAGCGACAAGGGCAGGATCTGTGAAGGAGTGTTTGCGGATGTCTACAGGGGCCGGAGGAACGGCGTGCAGTACGCCATCAAGAGACTGAAAGAGGCAAGGGCTCTACCTTTGCTTTTTCCTTCAAGGGAGTGTGTCCTTAGTACCCGCTGAACACGACGAGCGGTTGTTCTTGTATGGGCAGGGAACCCCGACGGCTACACCAGGGGTGACAGACGATGTCCAGTCAGTAGCTCTGGATTCAGCAAGCACACAGGAGAGCTATTGCAGTCGTGTGAGCAGATGTATGACCTCTGGGAGCAGTAGAGATGTACGCTCCTGGGAGCGGCCTGCCTGCGCTGCTGGTGGGATCAGGGATGTCTCTACGCTGGGTTTTGTTCTGGTTTGTGGTTAACATTGCCTTTGACACACAGTGATGCCCTGCTGCTGTCTAGAGTAGCCTGTCACTGCCGACGCAGGCTCTGTCTCAGCGCAGTGTCACAGTCATTGCTATTGACGCTCGACCACACCGTTTCCTTTCCCAGGTGGAATGCACAAGCCCCAGTGCTACGCAGAGGTTCTTTCACACCGAAGTACAGATCTGCTTTCGGTAAGCAGCTTGCTCTCAGGTCCAGTCTGCGCACCCTGCCTGGCTGTGGTGCCTAATGCTGGGGTACTGCAGCTGTGGGAGTCCTGGGCAAACAGCTTAATTCTGGGTGCTGCTGCTGGCCTGGGTGGGTGGTGAGGAGATGCCTCATGGAACTGTCTTCACTCAGAACAGGACTGTGCTGTCACTGGCTCTCTGTGCCTTCTGCTGGCCTGCTCAGGGCCTCTCTGTGCTTCCAGCTGCCTTGACTCGGGGAACTTATTCCATCTCAGGAGTCTGTTTTTCCATGTTGCTCTGGTTTCGTTTCAGTCACTGCTGATCTGTGTCTGCAGGTGCTGCCACATCAATATTCTGCAGCTGCTGGGCTTCTCAGTGGAAACAGGGTTGCACTGTCTGATCTACCCCTACCTGCCTAATGGATCACTGCAAAACAGGCTCCACTGCCAGGTGAGCAAGTGGTCCAGGTGTGGAGACTACAAGTCCTGTCCCTGTAACAAAAGCAATTATAGCTCTGAAGAGAAACAGACAAGATGCCTTGAGCACAGGTACCAGCAAGGCTACAGCTCTTTTCCAGGTGTCCCAGTGCAAAGCTGGTCAGATCGATGGAAAGTTTCAGATGGGCACCCTTGAGATTTCTAAAGTTATCAGGGATCTGCAAAAGGATTTTACTCCCTCTGTAGTGTTTCATTGGATGTGGAAATATGCTTCTGTAGAACCCAGCATCATGTTCGTTGGCACATTGAGCTAGCCAGTGAGCCGCCAGGGCTCGGGCAGGAGCAGTTTGAGATGCCTGCACCCGCCTTCCAGACATCAGCACAGACATCAGAAGCTTTTGCCTTGGAACAAACACTTTGTTTAGCTCAGCGGGAGTTTTTCTCAGGACTAAAACTAAGCCTTTGGCTTCCAAAGCTACTAGTGCCCGACAGGTTTGTATTCCATAAATGACTACATCTTTCCTTGCAGGATGACTCTGCTCCTCTGACCTGGGAGGTGCGCGTTGGCATTTCGGTCGGGCTCACCCGGGCCATAGAGTATTTACACAGTTCTGGAATCCTTCATGGGAACATCAAAAGGTGAGGCGTGGGGCAGACCATTGGGCACCTGCTGATCCTGGGAGCTGTGTGACAGTAATGGCTGAAAGCTTGCGCAGCTCTGAAATCCACGGCCGCCCGCTCTTGTTCTGTAGCGTGCGTGCCGCTCTGTGTTTAACCTGTCTCTAGGTGATGGACTTAAACTCTTCTGAGGTAATGGTTGGAGCGCTCGCTCTTCCCCCCTTCCTTTCTGCCATTCTTTAGCCTTTCGTCCCTGCACAGCTGACCACGGGCTGGAAGCTTTCAGCGCTTGACTTCCGAGATGCAAAGCCATGATTGTTTACCTCGAGTTGCAGTGGTTGCCTGATGGGTGTTGTTACTGCCTTTGTCACAGCTCCAATGTCTTGTTGGATGAAAACTTCACACCAAAGCTCGGTCACTCGGGGCTGCGGCTCTGTTCTCCGGATCAGCAGTCACAGTATGCCGTGATGAAAACCAAAGTCCTCCAAGCTTCTCTGACATATCTGCCGGAAGATTTTGTCAGACACGGGCAGTTAACAGCCAAGGTCGATCTGTTTGGCTGCGGTGTGGTATGTTGCCTTTCTCTCATGTTCCATTGCCATCTGGGGTGTTTCAGACAGGAAGGCGGACGTAGCAACCTGTGCCTCAGCCACTTGCTCTGCTGGCAGTTCCATACCCAAGTTTCTGACTACATAAGGTGTTGAACTCGTGTTTCAGTCGCGTTCACATCCAGAGGTGCTGCGGTTTGTGTCAAAGTGAGGTGACATTTTGGACCAAAATTGTTTCTCACTGATAATGAGAAGAGTGGCACTCAGTGTGCCACTCAGTGAGTGAACTCAGGTTCTCAGGATTCCTCTGTTTGCCACAGGAACTGCTGCAAACATCCCCCGCTAGGTTGGAATTTCAACTGAAGTAAGTGATTGTTTATGGTGTCACCTGTCTCCGGGTGTCTGCACACTCTGCTCAGTGTGATTTCTTACCTAGATTCATAAGTAAGTGTCAGCTTGGCTCCTGAGTGTCATAGGAGTGGGTCTGGAGTCATAACAGTTGCCCAGGTGTGGCCTGAGGCCATCTGAAGTAAAGTGCCATTTTGAGATGCCCCAGCAGCTCAGTATTGCTGTAGCTGCAAAACAGGATCCTTTCAAAACCACTGTTAATTCAGAACCATTGTTTTCTCTTCCAAATACACGTTCCAGGTCCTAGCAGAGATCCTGACGGGGCTTAAGGCGCTGGACGAAGGAAGGCACCCTGTGTATCTGGTGAGGAACAGCAGGAGTCTTGAACACCACCTCGGGCGAATGGGGTTGCTGCCTTGAACTGAATCTGCACCTGTGTCAGCACAGTGAGCTGCAGCCTGCTCTCCCCATCCTGCAGAAGGGCGGTTTGGAAGCCCTGTCTGCCTCCGTTAACGTCAGTAGGCACTCTGCCTTTAGCTGGAAGCAGAGAACAGGTCCCCTTTTCACATCCCCACTCAGGAGCACTGGTAGATGCTCCCCAGTACCCGGCTGTGAGCACATGTGCATCTAGGAGCAAGGCTTTGGCTGCAACGCTGCTGCGTGGGTTTCGTGTGCCAGGAGGAGGTGTTAGGAGCCAAACCCAGTGGGGAAACCTGGGTGGGTGGCGACTGCTGATGCTCATCGCCGTGCTTATCAGGCGTTTCTGTATGGCGCTGGTGCCTGCAGCTGACACCCAGGCCCTGAGCAGAACTGCCCAAACTGCTTTCGCAAGCCCCCAGAGCTGGCCTGGCTCACTCCATCCTCTTGGGAAGAGGCTCCATGTCCGTTCTGTCAGGGGGATATGCGGCTCTGAAGAGCTGCCTTGTTGAAGCCTTCTGGGGCAAAAGGCAGGGTTCTTACTCAGCAGCGTTCACATGGGCTCAGAACGTGAAGGGCCCTTGGTTGCTGATTTCTTTACGCAGTGTTTGAACAGTCCTGTGCAGGAGGGCTGCTCTGCCCTGTGACAAGTATGTTGTGTTCCTGTAAACGAGCACCAGCCTAGAAGAGCTGGGCTCGCTGTAGTGAGTGTGACACCAGCCGTGTGCAGAGAAGAGCTTGGGCCTCTCCTCTCCGGTGAGCACCAGCCTAGCTGTCAGTTGTGTGAAGGGAGATTCTTAAAGCCGCTGGGGCTGGAGCTGCAGTGACACGATCCATGGCAAGACTTGTGCTCAGCAGTTCAGAGAGAAGGAAGTGTGTGTGTGTGTGTGTGTGTGTGTGTGTTAGTGTTGCCCTCGCTAATGTGTCCCTCCTTCAAACAGAAAGATATGATTGCCGACGAGATCCAGGCAGCCAAGGAAAGCTCGTGCTCCCCAGTGAAGAGTGCGGGGAAGCTGGCAGCCAAGGGAATATGCTGCAAGTACCTCGACAGAAAAGCAGGGCACTTGAGCGAAGACATTGCTGTCGATTTTGCCTCAGCCATCTGCCTTTGTCTGAGGAAGAAGAGCTCCACCGTAGCAGAGGTAACATTTGAAATACACGGCCAAGATTTTAGTTGTCTTGACAGCAAAGTCTGAAGCGACGGCATTCATGCCTGATGTACTTTGGGCAGTGCTGGCGCAGGAGAATGCATGTTACAAGGGCAAGGGTAGAGTCTGGCATCTGGGCAAGAACAACCCCAGGGACCAGGATAGGGTGGGGACTGACCTGTTGGAGAGCAGCAGAGGAAAAAGGGACCTGGGGGTCTTGGTGGTCAGCAGGATGGACAGCAGCCAGCAATGAGTCCTTGTGGCCAAGAAGGCCAAAGGCATCCTAGGGTGGATGAGAATGCAGGTGGTTAGCAGATCAAGAGAGGTTCTCCTCCCCCTCTATTCTGCCCTGGTGATGTCACATCTGGAATCTTGTGCCCAGTCCTAGGCCCTTCAGTTCCAGAAGGACACAGAGCTGCTGCAGATAGTCCAGTGCAGAGGAACAAAGGGAGGGGAAAGCTCCTGGCATTTCTGCCAGCCTCCTTTTGAACTGGGACGGCTCACGCTTCAATGAATGAAGAATATAATTGTCTTGGCATGGGGTAGCACCTCCTCGTGGGGAGTGGGGTCAAGGGCAGGGCAGGAATTCTGCAGAGGACAGGACCCTGACTTTGAAATCCCACCTCTGCCCTCAGCTCATCCTGCCTTGGAAGGATCGATGGGCAGTGCTTGGGGGAGCTGAAAGCCCTGGCTGGGAGCAAAGCCCCAGTGCTGGGAGCCTCAGGGAAGAAGTAGTCATCCTGCTCCCATAATGTCACCCTTTAATTAAGGACTAGCGGAAGACTGATTGTGGGGCCGAAGAACGGAATGAAATTGAGAAGTCACCTGAGGATCCGTGGCAGATCATCTCCAGAGAGGAGGCTCCTCTGTGCTTCCTGTCTCATCTGACACCGTTAACTTGCTGACGAAAGCAGCACTGGCAGTTGTTTCCAATTCATTTGTAACTGTAGAAGCATCGATCTCATTGCCTGATGGCCACCATGGGGTGTCTCCTGTCTCCTCTGTGGGTACAGAAATGGAGAGGCTGAGTTACCGTGGGGTGGGATTTGGACTCTGAAGTCCTTGAGCCAAGTGTTTCCCTTCAGGGCCCTCATGTCCCCACTGAAACAGGTGTGGAGGAGGGTGTAGGGTGGTTCAGGGGGTTGCAGGAGGGTTGAGGAGGACACAGGAGGCTGGAGGAGGACATAGGATGGCTCAGAGGGCTGCAGCGGGATACAGGAGGGTGCAGCAGAGAGCAGCAGCTGTAGCCCTGCCTGAACCCGCCCAGAAGCTCCGACGGAGCGGCCGCTGCAGGCGGAGCCGCCGGGGAGAGCCGGGG
>JAOXOE010000745.1:18260383-18275569 GCA_028565055.1 Phoeniculus purpureus
GGGCCGCCCCGGGCAGCGCCCGCGCCCGTCCGCGCTGCGGGAGCAGCGACCCCGGCTCTGCGCCCGCGGCCATCTTCCGCGCAGCCCCCGCCGCCATGACCGGCGGCTCCTACCACATCTCCAGCCTGCTGGAGAAGATGGCCTCCACCGACAAGGACTTCAGGTGCCGGCGCCGGGGGCACTGCCAAGGGGTTCCTGGCCACTGGGACGGAGTCCCTGGCCATGAGGGGGCCCCTGGGCCCTGAGGGGGTCCCTTGGCACTGAGAGGGGGTCCCTGGGCCCTGAGGGGATCCCTTGGCACTGAAGGGATCCTTGGGCACCGAGAGGGGGTCTCTTGGCACTGAGAGGCTGCGTGTGAGCGGCGGGGAAGGGGCCCTCCCCAGCAGGATGCGGGTCTCTTGCTGTCTCTAGATCAGCACAGAAAACTGGGCATCGTTCTAGGGTTGGGGCCGGTGGCTGCACACTCAGGGCGCTCCATGAAAAGTGCTTAAAACTAACTCTGGCATGAACGATCTCCCCGCTGCGCACACTGGTCCTGGGTGTCAGCCTGGGAGGTACCGTTTGGGCCGGACAGGGTGTGCTGAGGAGTTTCAGAAGAGAGGGGCTAGCAATGTTCCAAAGGGGGGATGAGTTTTGCAGGGGTTGCCGGTGTTGCAGCAGGTTCCTGTTAAAAGAAGCTGGCGAAGGAGGAGCTGCACCGCTTGTGCAGAGAATTGTCTCTTCTGTGCTCCAGTCGCAGTGTGCCCGGCGCGGGCCATGTGTCATGTCGGGCCGTGTCCTCCCAGCACACGGCCAGGCGTGAGCCTGTCGCCTGTCTCCAGTTGCAGGACCAGCTGTAGGAGCGGGTTCCCTGTGCTCCCCTCTCATGGAAGGGTCCTTGTGCCGGTGTCCAAGGTCTTGCGGGCAGGAGGGCAGCAGGTAGTGAGTCAAAAGCTCGACGTGCCCTGTGGAAGACTCCGCTCAGGCTGTGGCCATAATTGGTCATGCTTGCTCTGTGCGGACACTCGACCGCGAGCGCAGCTCGGAGCGATTGCAGAAACGCTAGTAGGGTGAATGTGGTGAACGTTGTAGGGCAGAGCCCCTCGGCTCTGCTCGTGCGGGTGTTTGCGCTGGCTGGCAGGCACCACAGCCGTGCCTCCTTCCAGAGCTACCTGTTTCTCCAGAAAGAGCGCAGATGGAGGACACAGCTGTTCAGAGGGCTCCTGCATGCTGAATGAGTGACATCAGAGCCTGATTTAAAAGGGAGGTGGCACTGGTGAGAGGGAAGAGCTTCCCTGGGGTTCCTTTCAGAGCCCCATCTCTGACACTAGAGAGCAGCTCGTGGACGAGACTCACACTTAGATTTCTCAGACTCCTCTGCTAGCACCTCGTGCGTTTCCTGCTCCCAGGAAAACAGACTGAACCTCTCGATATCTGTCTTGTCCCTGGTAGAGATTCCTGTTGACTAACAGTCAGCCACGAGTTGTTTTTCCTTCTGGGCTGAAGTGATGAATAGTTGCCCGATTTTGCTCTCACAGTGTAAATGCAGCCTAGATCCTCTCGGCTGCAGTCTGACTGAAGGCATGGCTTGAGTTTTCATTTCATTCACTCCAAAGTTTCGTTTTGGAGCTCGATAGGTCTTTTCTCACGTGTGTGCTCACGCTGTCCGTGCTAAGCAAGCCAGAAAGAAAAGCCAGCTATGTTCTGAGGCCCCAGACTGGTTTTCCTAGGCTGAGAAATGGGTGACAGAACCCCCAGGGATTTTTTTCTAGCCCGTTGAACTGTCGTGGTTTAGTTACTGAGAAAACACACACGAGCTGGGTGCCACTGTCAGAGCTTTAGATTGCCCCATCCCTTCGGTGCTTTGAGGAGAGGAGAGCACGTGTGTTTCTCATTTTCACTGATCCCTTAGCTGAAGCCTTTTCACCAACCACCTCTGTCTGAGTTTTCCACTTGTGATGGTTCTTTGTGCCTTCCTTGTCAGGACAGTGAGAAGGGCTGTCAGTTACCCTCTGCAAGCCAATTTGAATACAGACCCCAGCTGTCAGCGTCAGTGTCCAGAGCGATGTGCTCGTGTCCATACCACAGCCAACCCGCTTCTGCTCTGTGTTCTTTCAGGTTTATGGCCACCAATGACCTGATGATGGAACTGCAGAAAGATTCAATAAAGCTGGATGAAGACAGTGAGAAAAAAGTCGTGAAAATGCTTCTGAAGTTGCTGGAGGACAAAAACGGGGAAGTGCAGAACCTGGCTGTCAAGTGGTAAGAGCCTGGGCACTAGCGGCGCTAACTCCTGGGCAGCAGTAGAGCTGCCGCAGCGAGCACAGGGTGCGTTCCAGCACAGCCTGGCTTTGCAGTGCCGGCACCTCACGCAAACCCCCCGGGGTAGGGCCTTCCCTTTTCCTGCCCAGCACAGCAGTCTCCTCCATCACCCTTCGGGAAGGGTGAGCAGACAGGCGTCTCAGCAGTAGGTGGTTGGGAAGCGGTTTGGTGATGGTGTTCTGGATCTTCTGAGAGAGGCCCAGTTCAGAACTCAGGTCAATAAGTTCCTGTCCTTTCTGAGGCCTTGAACTCCAGCGCTGAATTTCCCAGCGGTCCTGTCTGGCAGAAGCAGGGCTAAACATGTCCAGCCCTGCACAAGCAGCACTTTAGCGTGAGGCCCGAGCCCTGTTCTCCAAGGGCATTGTCACTGACGCCGATAGAGCGTCTGGGTTCTGTGCCCTGCTTTGGCGCCAGGCACTGTCTTTGCCCCGCTCTATCTTTGACCCGTTTGTATACTTAAATCCCAGTGAAGAGGGCAGCAAGTTGCTTTATCACCAAATTGTGTGGTAGCGTGACCCCGCTGCTGAGCTCCTCTCCTGTCTCTCCCCACCATGTGCTAAGTGGGAGTGTCCGTGCTAGACACGAGAGCGAGTGGGTCAGCTCACGTTCAGGGCTCCAGACAGGACGGCCACTTCCCAGGAGCTTCGGGCTCCTGTATTCCTTCCTACTGTGGAGCTCACTCCCGTTCCTGTTAACCTCTGCGTCCCCTCTGGCATGTTGTTTTTATTCCTGCTGACTTTTTCTGTCTCTGCCTGCTGTGGGCTTGTTTATTCTGTTTCATAAAGCAGTTGGTCACAGAGCAGAGCGGGAACTTCTTTGCTGTTGTCTGTGGTTGCATTAGCAGTGTCCAAGCTCACTACAGTCTCCGATTCGTCCGGCGCACGATGGTGAGGCAGCTTCAGAATGGGACTGCTAGTGTTTCCCTTTGTTCTGGCAGTCAGGGTTTGGGGGCTGGGTTGTTGTTTCCCCAGACCTGACCGCAGACTGTGCTGTTACTCTGCACAAGGTGCTTGCTTTGCTTCCAGTCCGTCGTCCCCTAATGTCTGAGCTGCTCCTTCCAGTGATCACAAGAGGCCCCGGGCTTGCAGTAGGTGATGTCAGATGTCCTCTTACAATTCTCTTCTACACTCTGCTGAAGTCAGGTGTAGAGTTAACAGAGCGACAGTGCGGGATGCGTAATCCTGGGGACGTGGCCTGTGCCGCTGGCTGTCGGTGCTGGTGTTCTGGTAACGGTTGCGCTTGGGGCTGTGCTGCCTTCAGGGAAGAGCGAGCCTGGGTGTCCTGTCTGCTGCTGAAAGAATCCCTCTGCACCTCTGTCCTGACTGGCCTCTCCTCCCGCAGCCTGGGCCCGCTGGTCGGCAAAGTGAAGGAGTACCAGGTGGAAACCGTTGTGGACACGCTGTGCACAAACATGTTGGCGGACAAAGAGCAGCTGCGGGACATCTCCAGCATCGGGCTGAAAACCATCATCTCCGAGCTGCCGCCAGCATCTGCAGGTGATGTGTTTGTCCGCATTGGCCACACCAAGGCGCTGGGGAACCGCAGCCGTTGGGAAATGGAGGAGGATGGGTTGTTCCGAGCCTCAGAGTTGCAGGTTCCTGATTCACCCGTTAGAGAGCAGCCAAAGAAATGAGGAGGAGAGACGGCAGAAGCCGAGACACCAGTGCGATTAAAGATGGGGTTGGGTGGAACCTTGAGCTGGGCCCCTGCGGGTACTCGAATCTCAGACTGTGCCCGAGTTCCTGGAGAAATCCATCACTGTTCGCAGTCACCCTAAAGCATTCGGTGCGCGTGGAGGTGTCGCTGGCAGGGCTGCCAGTCTCCACGTCAGCAGCACCTCTGCAGCCTTGGCAGTGCCAGTGCTGCACCACCTCCTGTCCTCAGTGTGGCTGGGCTGAGTCTTCCAAGTGTCACAGCTGCCCTGGCTGCTTCTGCCTTTGCGACTGTGTATCCCAGAAGTGCAGCAGCTGTGCAGGGCATAGCCAGGGCTCTGGAGATTTGGGTTCCCTGTGCAGCCACCTCATGTGTCTGCTGCTCCTTCATGGTGGGTGGCTGTGGCAGTGCTGCCAGGCCTCTGCACTGTGGCTTGGGAGGAGAACTAGAAGCAATGTGCCAGAACTTGCTGACGGGCTCTCTGCCTTGCTGCAATGTGTTCAGCTCCTGGAGCCACCCTTTCCGAGGGGCCAGGCAGCCAGGGTGTTCTAGGTGCCTCGCTGCTGACGGTCTGTATCCACCAGCTCACACAGAGCTGGGCGGCTGCTGCTCTGGTTCGGTCTCCCAGTGGAGGTGTCTTTTTTTAACAGAAGGAGAGATTGGAAGGTTCTTAGCAGTGGGAAAGTGCCAATTAAACTGACAGCAGGGAAAAATCTCTCCCTCGCAGGCTCCACCATGACAGCAAACATGTGCAGGAAGATCACGGCCCAGCTGACAGGAGCCATTGGCAAGCAGGAGGATGTCTCAGTGCAGCTGGAGGCTCTCGACATCCTGTCAGACATGCTGAGCAGGTACCAGAGGGTTTCCTTCTGGCGGGGGGGCTGCATCTCTGTGCTCAGTTTGATTTCTGTATTGCCCTGGTCCTGCTACGAGGACTTAAAGGATTTGGGCTGGCTGCCACTAGGAGTATCTCAGAAGAGCAGATCCCCAGCAGGAAGGAGAGACAACACGCTGAGCCGTCCTATGCTTGGCAGCAGCGGTGACACTGGTGATGGCTCCCGGCGAGGCTCAGCCCAGACCAGCGCAGGGAAGGAGAGGGCAAAGCAGGGGAGTTTATTTTAGCCCTGTGACCTGATGGCACACGCATTTTTGTCCTGGCTGCCCCTTTCTCTGGTTACATAAGTCAGAGTGACAGTGTCATGTGTCAGCTGCTTGCAGGAACCTATTGACAAACTCCCAGGTCACCCAGAAGGACACAGTCAGAATGAAGCTCCTCTATTGTGGAGACAAACAGCCTCTCCCTGGGTTTACAGGACAGGTCAATGCTCAGACCACAGTGCCAACCCACCCTTTGCCTCTCCCTCTCTACACTGTGCACGAAGTCTTCAGAGCTAAAGGGGTTTACGTTTCTGGCTGGCAAGAGGGTTTTGAATCTGAGGCTTTAACTTTGAACTTCTTGTTCTGTTGATTGCAGACTGGGGGGGACACTCTACTCTTTCCATTCCTCCATCCTGAGCTGCCTGCTCCCGCAGCTGACAAGTCCCAGGCTGGCCGTGCGCAAAAGGGCCATCATTGCACTGGGTCATCTTGTCTTGACCTGCAGTGGAAACATCTTCTCAGAGCTCACAGAGCATCTGCTTGCTGAGCTGAAGAAGAATGAGTCTACGTCTACTACCAGGACGTACATTCAGTGTGTCGCTGGCATCAGTAGGCAGGCTGGACACCGCATAGGTAGGACGAGCCGTGGGGGTGGCCTGGGATACGTGCACGTGTTTGAGGACAGCTCCTTTTAGTGGCAAAGAAGTGTGCTCACGCCACTCCTCGTGTGTTAGTGGCTTTGTGCTTCCTTCTGTGATCTCTGCTTGGGAGGGAGGAGACACCAGAGTAACTCTCTGGCTGCTCTTCCGCAGTGATTTTGTCTCAAGGTCTTGCAGCGCTTCCCTGGTCTGAATTGACACCTCTGTGAATTAGGTCAGTGGATTCACCCCATTTTGCCTGAGAGGAGAAGCAGAGGGCAGCACATTGTATTACTGGTCTAAAAGATCTGCCAGAGCTGAGGCTAGGTCCCAAAGATCTCTAACCCCAGCTCTTTCCATGGCTGAAGACAGGGTGGTGTACTGAAAACCCCTGCAAGGCTGGTCTTTGGTGGGCTTCCGGCTCCTTTGCGGGGCAGGAGGGCCCTGCCAGGTGCACAGGAGAGGTAGCAGAGGGCTCAGCTGCTCAAATGGGTGAAGGCTGGAATGATTCCTCACTGCTCCTTACTTGGTCTTTCCCAGGAGAGCATCTGGAGAAGATAATTCCTCTGATTGTTCAGTACTGTAACGTGGAAGATGACGAGCTGAGGGAGTACTGCTTTCAGGCCTTCGAGTCGTTTGTGAGAAGGTGTGTGCCCTCGAGGAACAGCCCAGCACCGTGCTGTCCTGGCGTGAACATCTGCGCGTGCAGCCTCCAGGGCTGAGTCTGTCCTGCGTGCACCCCTGCTGGGAAGGACAGCTCACCAGGCAGAGCTGGGCTTCACAGCTGTTCTGCCTCCACACGTGGGGTCTGCAGGACTGGCAGTTTGCCTTGCCCTTGGAGGATCTCTCAGCCAGAAGCAGCTGTCTTGCTCCTGGTGCTGGAGGAAATGAGAGGCAGGAAAGGGGCTCGGGCAGAGGAGCTGCTGAGCTGCAGCTCTCCTGTTCTTTGGTCAGACGTTTAACTGTGTGTCTTGGAGAAGGAGCCCTGCAGAGGTTCAGCCACGTGGGGAAGGCAGCTTGTTTGTCCTTTCCGTACAGGAACTGTGACTTCTTCCCCAGGGGGATGTGCTCTTGCTGTGAGTGCAGCAGGAGCGAGCGGCTCTAGTTGAAGCCATGTTAACAAACTGCTCATGTCGCTTGTGAAGCATTTGGGGATCCTTTTGAGGTTAATGATGTTTGGATAGTTAAAGCAGCTTGTCTAGGGCGTGTTAACCCCTGTCATTTGGATTTGTCCTGATAGGTGCCCAAAGGAAGTTGCCCCTCACATCCCCAAGGTGATGGGCTTGTGTCTCAAGTACATCTCCTTTGACCCCAACTACAACTACGATAACGAGGAGGACGAGGAAGAGATGATGGAGACTGAAAATGGGGAGGATGAAGAGCAAGGTGCCTGCTTGTGAGGATGACTGCTCAGCAGAACACAGGCTTTACGCTTCCCCGCTTAGTGCTTTCTCTGCCCCCTTTGTGATGCTCCTTTCCAGCCCTGCTTCAGGGCAGTTCTGTGAGAAGGATTGTTTGAATTGACAGTGCTGGTAGCAGCCCTGTGAGCAGCAGCAGTTCTGAGTTGGTCACCTTCGTTTTTTCCTGCCAAGGTGCTCAGGTTGCTGCCCACCTGAGGCCGCAGCACCCTGCCCGGCTGTGTCAGCACCGTGCTGCAGCTTCTTTTGGGCTCTGTGTGCATTCCTCTTACCTCTCCACCGACGAGGCCGCTTTCCACACACACACTGTTCCTGAGCACAGCAGCCAGCCAGAGCCTGTCTTTGCCATCAACCAGAGCCTGCAGAGCCTGAGCATCTGCACTTGTTCCTCTAGCTGGGAGGCTGGTTGGGCTTTTTTGTGCGGGAAGAGCTATGTCTTCATCTGCTAATTGAGTGACGTAAAGGTCTAGTGCAACGTAACTCAGCTTGCCAAGGTGGTAGCCACACAGCTCTAGCTCAAAGGGCACCTTGTCTTCTCTTCCCCTGTTTCCAGAAAGCGACGATGAGTACAGCGACGATGACGACATCAGCTGGAAGGTCCGCAGGTCTGCAGCCAAGTGCCTGGAGGCCATTGTCAGCAGCAGACACGACCTCCTTGAGGACTTCTACAAAACTCTTTCCCCGGTCTTGATAAGCAGATTCAAAGAGAGGGAGGAGAATGTCAAAGCTGACATCTTCAGCGCTTATATCTCCTTGCTGAAGCAGACGCTGCCCATCCAGAGCTGGCTGCACGCGTCCGACTCCCCCAGCAAAGATGATGTTCCCCTGACCATGCTTCAGAACCAGGTGTGTGAGAAGTGGGCAGGTGAGTTCAGTCAGAGAGTGATGGGGAGAAACGGGTGCTCTGCCACCAGAGACCAGGGCACTGGCTTTTGTTGTCCCCATTAGTTCTCTTGCTGTCCTCTTAGTGCCTCCAGCTCGGTGGAGCAGCCCAGGAAGCTGGGGTGACTGGTGCGTGTCCTTCTGCTTTCCCAAACTGCAGGTCCCCAAGATCATCAAGGTCTTGCACAAGCAGCTCAAAGAAAAGAGCATCAAATCGAGACAGGGTTGTTTCAGCCTCTTGACAGAGCTGGCCACTGTCCTTCCCGGCTGCCTGGCAGATCACATCCCTGCACTCCTCCCTGGTAAAGTTGCCCAAGGGCTCGGGGGAAGGATCAGGGTTGGCTCAGGCAGTTCCAAACCCGTGTGCTCTGTGCCTGCATGCTCTGCTTCTGTTCCTGCGTGGTGTTCTGCTCAGTACTGGGGCCTACCTGTCGGCTTCTGCTCTGCTTGATGTGCTAGACAGTTCCAGATCAACTCTGGCGTCCGTCGCCACTGGATACTGGGATAAGAGCACTGGCCTCTTTTCACAGCCCCCTGAAACCAAGCGTCAGCTGTGGCTCCAGGGGTGGCCGCCCGTGTTGGTGTAGATGTGCCCCACAAAGTCCTGGGGAAACATCAGTGTGCGCCAGAGTCTGGACTCTGAGAAGCACCTCCCTCTGCAAAAGCAGTTCCCTGCGGATGCTCTGCAGACAACACCTGCTAGCAGAAGCTGTAAAAGTAGATGAACAGAGAGAACCTGCTGCTTTTTAAGACTTGTGACAGGAGAGTGAACGGACAGCTCGTGCAGGGGCTTTCCAGCTGCTCAGGGCACCTGTGGTTGAGACGAGGCTTTCCTCGTCTCAGTCTCACACCGGTTTGTCCCTTGCGCTTGACTTGCTGGCCCTTGTCATCAGCCCAGGATGGCTTCTCAACCCTGCTAAAAGGTTCCACAGGCAGCCATCCAGCCCTGCGCAGCGATGGGTTGTGTCTGTACTGCCTTGTCCTGCAAGGCAGGAGGACAGCAAGGAGCTCCAGTCCCAACTGTGTTCTCCTGTGAGGCGAGGGGGTGATAGAAACCCCGGGATGAAGCAGCCAGCAGTCACTCTTGTCTGTTCTGCACAGGTATTGTTTTCTCCCTGGCCGACAAATCCAGCTCTTCCAACATGAGGATTGACACCCTTTCTTTCCTTCATGTTCTTCTCTGCAACCACCAGCCAGAGGTGTTTCACCCTCACATGAAAAGCCTGTTGCCTCCGGTGGTGACCTGCATTGGAGACCCCTTCTACAAGGTCACTTCAGAAGCTCTGCTGGTCACGAAGCAGCTTGTGAAAGTCATCCGGCCCTTGGACAAACCCTGCCCCTTTGATGCCAAACCCTACGTGAAGGACATCTTCCCTGGTACCCTGAAGCGACTGAAGGCAGCTGACATCGACCAGGAGGTGAAGGAGCGGGCTATCTCCTGCATGGGACAAATCATTTACAGCCTGGGAGACCATTTAAGTGCCGAGCTCCAGCCAACCTTGCAGATCTTTCTGGAGCGGCTCAGGAACGAAATCACCAGGCTGACCACGGTCAAGGCGCTGACCTTAATTGCCAGTTCTCCACTTAAAATAGACTTGAGGTCCATCCTGGGGGAAGGTTTCCCCATCCTGGCCTCCTTCCTGAGAAAGAACCAGCGTGCCTTGAAGCTGAGCACGCTGACCGCATTGGACGTCCTGGTGAAGAACTACGGTGCCAGCCTGCAGCCGGCCATGATAGAGGCTGTTCTCACAGAGCTCCCTGCTCTGATCACAGAGAGCGACATGCACATCTCCCAGGTGGCTGTCGTGTTCCTCACCACTTTGGCCAAGGTTTACCCGTCCTGCATCTCCAAGGTCAGCGGTTCGGTTCTTCCCGAAGTCTTCCAGCTTGTCCACTCGCCGTTGCTGCAGGGAGGGGCGCTGAGCGCCATCACAGACTTCTTCCAGGCGCTGCTTCTGGCGAAGACGGCCGCCGTGGGCTACGCGGAGCTGATGAAGCAGCTGACGGCACCCGTTTACTCCTCGGGTCCGGCCAAGGCGCTGGCGACGCTGCACAAACAGGCCTATTACTCCATCGCCAAGTGCGTGGCAGCCCTTTGCTCAGCCTGCCCGAAGGAAGCCCCTGCCACAGTGAGCCAGTTCATCCAGGATGTCAGAAGCCCCAAGTCCAGCTCTGCTGTTCAAGTGCTGGCTTTCCTTGCGCTGGCAGAGATGGGCCGCAGCACGAACCTCAGCGCTCAGAAGGAGCTCAAAGCCGTCATACTGGAAGCCTTTGCCTCCCCCAGCGAAGAGGTGAAGTCTGCTGCCTCCTACGCGCTGGGGAACATCAGCGTCGGGAATCTGAAGGAGTATCTTCCCTTTCTGCTGAAAGAGATCGGCAGCCAGCCCAAGCGGCAGTACCTGCTGCTGCACTCGCTGAAAGAAGTCATCGGCTCCTCCCCAGCCGAGGGTCTCAAACCCTACGTGGAGGATATCTGGGCTCTGCTTTTCAAGCACTGCGAGTGCTCCGAGGAGGGGACACGCAATGTGGTGGCCGAATGCCTGGGGAAGCTGACGCTGGTGAACCCCTCGGAGCTGCTGCCCCGGCTGAAAAAACAGCTGTCGTCAGGTAATGGTGTCACGAGGGCCCACGGTGGGCTTGGGGAAGGGCCCCCCTTTGCCCAAGCACTGGTGGGTGCCACAGGGAGCAAAGCCCCTGCAGACGAGAGAAGGAAACGGGCATCTCTGCACGGGGGGATCAGTGAGTGCTGGTGTGCACAGGGAATGAGGGCGCTGGGAGCAGGGACTGCACGTGGGGATCGTGCGGGAGCGGGATTCAAACGAGGAGGTGGTTGTCGTTGAGACGGCTCCTCCGGCCTGTTCTCTCCTCTCACGTGCAGTGTGGTCAAGGGCAGAAAATGACCACAGAGTTAGAGCTACGATGCTTCCTCATGACCCTCACCGCTTGTCCTTTCGGCCCTCACCGCAGGCTCCCCTCACGCCCGGAGCACCGTGGTGACCGCCGTCAAATTCACGATTGTGGACCAGCCGCAGCCGGTCGACGCTCTGCTGAGGGGCTGCATAGGTAGGCTGCTGTGACCAGCCCTGCGAGCTGGCAACAGGAGCCCAGGTAGTTCTCCTCGGTGTTTCTCTGCGTTTGGGACTGCAGAGCAACCCTGTCACCAGAGGCCCCGCTGAGGGCTCCGATGCCTTGCTCTTGGGCATGTTCCACCCACGGTGGAGGTTTGCAGGGGGTGTAAGTTCCTTCTGCATTTAAACGTAGGACTGAAGCATCTCGTGAACAGGTTCTTGCAGAGTGGAACCTGCAGTAAGAGGGTCTCACGTCCAGGGAGCCTTTCTCTCAGGCCTGTTGTGTAAAACTGGGCCATCTGTTTTGGAGGAGTCTGAGCAGATGAGATCTGCTCAGAAAAACCCTTCTCGAATCCCAAAGCTTCTGGTTTGGTGCCAGGTGAGACCGCTGGGATCAGGTGATTTGTTTTTATGCCCAAGCACAGCAGAGTCACAGTTCTTCCCCATATCCTGAATGACAGGAGGGAAAGCACCTCGGGTGTGTCTGTTAGGTGGTGCCCCTAGAGCTTCCACCCCCTGCGCTTTCCTGGCTGGGCTCCTTGAGTACGAGGTGCTGCGCTGCTGAAGTCCTTGCACAGCGGCCGCAGGGCTGATGGGGTGTGCGTGTCCCACAGGTGACTTCCTCAAGACCCTGGAGGACGCAGACCTGAACGTTCGGCGTGTGGCTTTAGCCATGTTCAATTCGGCTGCTCACAACAAACCCTGTCTGATCCGGGATTTGCTCAGTGTGGCCCTGCCCAGCCTGTACAACGAAACGAAGGTCAGAAGGGAGCTCATCCGGGAGGTACGTCCTTGGGTCAGCAGGGCTGTGGGTCCGGGAGGCTGGTGCCCTGCCTGCTGTTAGGTGTCAGCTGTGGAGTTTTGTCTTGTTTAAGGTAGAAATGGGGCCTTTCAAGCACACGGTGGACGACGGCCTTGACGTGAGGAAAGCTGCTTTTGAGTGCATGTACACCCTGCTGGAGAGCTGCCTTGACCGCCTGGACATCTACGAGTACCTGAACCATGTGGAGGATGGGCTGAAGGACCACTACGACATTCGGGTACACGTGGCCCTCTGCCTGCTGGGGGTGCTGGCCTCGCTGATGTTGGTGGTGCTCTTGGGGCCTGCGCTTGGGCTGAGCTGCTGTCCCCACAGCAGTCTTCATGCTGAGGACTGTCCCTCGCTCAGCATGGGCAGGGACAGAGCGCTCACAAAACCTTGGCCCTGTCAACACTGATGGCCTCACACGCATTGATCAGGGGCGTGACGGCGCCTGTTGCCTCTTCCTGCCCTGTCTAGATGCTGACTTTCATCATGCTGGCCCGGCTGTCCACGCTCTGTCCCAGTGCTGTGCTGCATCGGCTCGAGCGACTGATCGAGCCGCTCCGGGCAACTTGCTCCACAAAGGTAGGGTCAGGCAGAGAGCGACAGACTGCGGGTGGGCTCTGCCCCCAAGCCCCGGCCGCTGTCAGCTGTCTCCATCCCTGCAGGCCTGCCCTCCTCTCTGTGTCTGCGCCAACCAAAACCAGTGCCTTGGGTTTGCAGGTGAAAGCTGGATCTGTGAAGCAGGAGTTTGAGAAGCAGGATGAACTGAAGCGATCGGCCATGAGAGCAGTGGCTGCTCTCCTGACCATCCCCGAAGTAGAGAAAAGCCCAGCGATGGCCGAGTTCTCATCTCAGATCCGATCCAATCCGGAAATGGCTTCGCTTTTCGAGAGCATTCAGAAAGATTCTGCCTCCCTGCCCACCTCAGAGGCCATGGACATGAGCTAAGCTCTGCCCGTTTCCTCCACACCCGCCTGCCCTCACAACCAACCCCAGAGAGACCTCCAGAGTGTCACCACCTGGTCTCTACCACAGCAGTCACCTGGAAGTCCCTGGGTGCCAGCAGGACACAACAGCTGGTTCCTGCTGTGCTGCACCAGACACCTCCTGTAATGGAGTCCTTCTCTAGGGGAGGGGTTGGCAGAGGAGTGCTGGGATTTCCCAGCAAGTTCCTGCAGGTGTAGGGCAATGGCAGCTGAGATGGTGCCATGAGGAAGGGAAACTGCTGCCCCAGGTCTCTCCTGGCTGCAGTCCCACCCGCTCTGAGGGTTCTGTGGTAACCCCTGCACACGCACTTTCTGCCCCGTATCGCCTGACGAATGTGTTTGTTGTTTCACTGAGTAACCTGGCTGAAAGTGGCAACGCAGCGCTATTAGAGATGAGCATCCCAATGATAGGCCCTGGCTCAGAGGAGACTTGCACTGGCCGAGCTGCAGGAGCCACCCAGGGGTCAGCTCACACAGCAGGCACCCGCAGCTCAGTGCTCTGTGGAGTCTGGGCAATGTGAGGCTCTCCTGGCTTTGTTACGAAATACCTCAACTATTGTCTCTGAGATGAGGACCTGGCTGCTGTTAGAGGAACAAGCCTTACACTGAGCTTTTCTTTGCCTTTGACTTGTCTTCCCCCTCAAACAGAGCAGCTCATGTTTGTGTGGCCCGAGCAGCAAGGACAGCACTGAGCTCTGCTCACCCAGCAGCAGCAGGCAGGTGCAGACACCTAGGGCTCTGCTACTTTAGGGTGCCAGCAGCCAGTGGAATCATCAGCCAGAGACACAAGCCCTCCCTAGCCCTCTGTCCCCTGAAAACTGGCTCTACAGCAGTTGCGGAGCTCAAACCCTGCTTTGTGTGGGCGAAAAAAGCCTTAAGAGACAGAGGATGTAACAGCTGGCTGGAGAACCCGGCCACTGTGTGGCAGCCCCAGGGCTGTCCTGTGCTTTCAGGACAGCTGCTCTGAACACTTACAGTGCCCTGTGAACGGGCGCCCGCTGCTCCAGCGGTGTCGCAAATAAAGCCGGGCTGCTGAAGCTGCACGTGCTCCTGACCTCATCAGCCGTCACAGCGTGGCATCGCAAACCCGTGCTGCAGCACGCCAGGTCCTTCCCTCAGCCACTCGGGACACCGGCCCGCGTTGGGTTTGACACCCATTTATTAAATACACCGCGGAGGGGCTCTACTCGTTCTCCTCGCTGCGCAGCCGGGCGTTGGGGTTGGTGATCTTGATGGCGAGCTGGGCCGCTCGCTCCACGATGAGCTTCCGGTTCTTGGAGGACACGTTGTGAGCGATCTCTGCGCAGTAGGACCTGCGGGAAACCGACTGGGCCTCAGCCTCGGCTCTGGCACCCAGAGCATGGGCCAAGCGCTACCGCCATCCCCATCCTGGCCTGCGGCACGGGCTCCACAGCAGCTCAACCCTCCTGACTCCGTCTCTTTAGGAGGACGAGTCAGGAAGAGAGAGTTTTTATTAGCTGCGTTGAATAGCATCAATTACTGCTTTCAGAGCAAAGCAGTCAGAGCAAGTGCTGCAGCAGATGCAGGCCCGTTTCTGAGCCGACCCACTCGCTGCTGCATCCAGGTATCACATGTCAGCCCTGTTTGCCACCGCCATGGCATCAGTTTTTGCCAACGGTACAAGTTTCCCAGCCCCGAGCCATCCCCTTGCCTTAAGGAAACCCAAGATGACCCTTGTACCCTTCAGAGCAGCAGCGTTCCTCGTCTCCCACCTGCACACTGCTCCAGCTGCGCTGCATTTCCCACCCCAGCCCTGCATGGGGATGGCCCCCCCCGACTCACTTGTTGCTCATCATGAGCACCTCCAGCTCCTTGACGTTGTGGACCAGGAACTTCCGGAAGCCCGTGGGCAGCATGTGCTTCGTCTTCTTGTTGCTGCCGTAGCCGATGTTGGGCATCAGGATCTGCCCCTTGAACCGCCGCCGAACTCTGTTGTCGATACCTCTGGGTTTGCGCCAGTTCCGCTGCGGAAGCGCAGAAGAGGTTTCACAGTCACAAACAAGGAGAGTGAAAACGCCCCCAAGGACCAGCCCCAGCCCAAACCAGGGCCACCCCCACAAGCCCCTGCCACGCAGAATCCCAGAACATGAGGGGTTGGAGGGGACCCCCAAAGATCATCCAGTCCCATCCCCCTGCCACAGCAGGATCCCCTCAATCCAGTCACACAGGACCATGGCCAGAAGGGTTTGAAACGTCCCCAGAGAAGGAGACTCCACAGCCCCCCTGGGCCCCTCTGATTCCCCAAGGACCAGCCCCAGCCCAAACCAGGGCCACCCCCACAAGCCCCTGCCACGCAGAATCCCAGAACATGAGGGG
>JAOXOE010000745.1:18281635-18299960 GCA_028565055.1 Phoeniculus purpureus
CACATCAATGTGAGAAGGACCTTCTTCCCAGTGAGGGTGACAGAGCCCTGGCAGGGGCTGCCCAGAGGGGTTGTGGAGTCTCCTTCTCTGGAGACATTTCAAGCCCACCTGGTCATGTTCCTGTGTGACTGGATCTAGGGGGTCCTGCTGTGGTGGGGGGATGGGACTGGATGATATTTCTGGAGGTCCCTTCTAGTCCCTAGTGTTCTGGGATTCTGCAAACAGCACTGCAGCAGAATTTACTGGTTTTGGTGTCACATAGTAGCACATTTAGTGCTGGTCCTTCCCAGTTAAGAAAGGGGCCAGATGAGCTGTTAGCAGATTCCTGTAATCTTCTAACGGGGTGTCCTGGCGTGCTCGGGGTCGGGGGGTGTTAAGGCAGACTGCTCCTGCGCATGGAAAGGTTTTGTCTTGCACAGCCTGTCTGAGAGCAGGCACAAAAGCTGTCGTCTTGTTGGCCTTCGCTAGTTCAGTCTCCTCTTCCTCGGTGGGAGGTTTCTTTATGCTGGTTGTTTTGTTGTGTTCCCCCTGTTTAAACAGGTGTACGATACCTCTGATGGAACCCTGATCCAGCCCTTGAAGGGGCACAAGGACACGGTGTACTGCGTGGCTTATGCTAAGGATGGTAAATATCCCTGGGAGGGGGTGGCAAGTGTGTGCCCTCTAATTCTGGTTGCTGGTAGGTAAATAGAGAGGTGGGGGCTGTCTCGGCAGCAGCCTCTGGGTGCGTGAGTGTGGTGGTCTGTGTGTTTGTGAGCGGGCTGTAAGTGCACAGACACTGTATTTTTATGTGTGAGGCTGCCTGCTGTTCTAGAAGCTGCAGTCCCCACTTCCCTTGGCCTTCTGCTTCATTCAGTTTGTGTTTGTCGGGTAATGCGAGGAGGAGGCTTACCGCAGGGAGCCCTCTTTCTGGGACTCTACCTGCTTCTGGTTCTTACTCCTTTAGTTCCCCTATCCCAGAGCATCCTGATTTCTGATCCTTCACACATTACTGGGCTCCCTACAGACTGTACTCTGTTTCCAGTCCCTTCATTGTCTGCAGTTCCTGTTCCACAGGGTCTTTGAGTCTGTGGACTCAGAGACCTTCCCCGCAAACCCTGCTGCTGCAGTTCTGGGGATACCTGTGACCTTTGTCCCTTGCTGCTGTTGGTGTAGGTCTGCACCCCAGGACTGACAGCACCGGGGAGTCTGGCTGCCTGCTTGCCTTGCTGGGCTTTGATTGGCACCGGGGAGACTGGCTGCCTGCTTCGCCTTGCTGGGCTTTGATTGGCACCGGGGAGACTGGCTGCCTGCTTCGCCTTGCTGGGCTTTGGTGGGCACCGGGGAGACTGGCTGCCAGCTCGCCTTGCTGGGCTTTGGTGGGCACCGGGGAGACTGGCTGCCAGCTCGCCTTGCTGGGCTTTGGTGGGAATCTGCGAGTTCCACGCAGTCGCCGCATTCGTCCCTTTAGTCCAGTCCAAGAACCTCTTGCTGCTCGCTCTTTGGTTGAGTGTTAGGAGTGAAAGTGATTCTCGTGTGCGGGAGATTAACTTGCGCTTAATTCCCAGGGAAGCGTTTTGCATCTGGCTCGGCTGATAAAAGTGTGATAATTTGGACTTCAAAGCTGGAAGGGATCCTGAAGTACACGTAAGTGACGCCTTGCCATCCTGCGCCTCTCCAGGGCGGCTCTGCTGCGGCTGCTGTGGCTGCTGCTGCTGCTGTCAGGGAGTTTGTGCTGCTGCGTTGGGAAGATGTCGACTGAGGGCCCAGAAAATGCCAGGGGTGATAGGAGGGGGAAGAGGAAGAGAAGAGTTGAAGTGTCTGAATGAGGCAGGAAAGCAATGAAAGGCATAAAAGAGAGTAGGAACTCTGATAAACCTCTGAATTTAGAGGGCTGGCAGCAAACTGGGGAAACTCAGTGTGGGTCAAACCCAAATGGAACAGAGCGTGACTGATGTTGTGTACTAAACGCAGTTCGTAGGGTTCTGGCTCCACGAGCAGTCAGGGTGAGGTGTGGGGCTTCCGCCGTGTTTCCAGCTTTCTTCTGGCTTGGCTTTGCTCCCCTGTGCCTTCTCCCAACTCTGTGCATGGCCAGGGCACACTCGGCCGTCCTTGGTGCCGATGACCTTGCATCCCGTCTCCCAGCCCACCACCACCACCCTGCTGGCTGGTGTGGATGAAATCCAGCAAGTCTGCCGCCCGGAGACAGTTCTTGTCAGGTTTATGACTGAGTTTACGGTGGTTGCAGATTAATTTGACAGAATATGAAGGGATCTGATTCTTTCTGGCATCTGGTGATCCTTTCAGCTCTCCCGCTGAAGGCCAGAGAAGGGGGCGCTTCAGAGTGGTTTGTTGAAATGTGACTGTCACTTGGTTATAGGCACAATGACTCCATCCAGTGCGTTTCCTACAACCCCCTCACCCACCAGCTGGCGTCCTGCTCATCCAGCGATTTCGGTAGGTCTGCTTCCCAGAACTTCTGCGCTCAGCCGTAGACTCAGGTCGAGTTGCTGAGCTGGGTTGAGCTCGGTGCTGATAGGTGGATGCAGCTGCTGGCAGCCAGAGCAGGGGAGATACCCGACTCCCTGCAGTGGGGCAAGGAGGTGTTGGAGTCACTTAACTCGCTTTGGAGCGAGGTGCTGCAGGGCGCAGTGCTCTGCTAGTTACTGTGATTCTTCGCAGAGACACCCTCTGTAGTGTTGATGAGGGGTTTTCTCTCCGCTCGCGGGTGCGCAGCGTGTGTTCCAGTCAGCTGCCAGCAGGGGACAAGACTTGGGTCAGGGCTGTTCTGGCAGTACTGGTTTCTGATCTGACGACTGGGAAATGCTTGCTTGAGATTGACTGTGGCTTCTTCTTTGCTTTGGTCAAGGCCTGTGGTCTCCTGAGCAGAAGTCGGTCTCTAAACACAAGACTAGCAGTAAGATCACCTGCTGTAGGTAAGTGTCAAGGACCACCTGAGCCATTCCTGTTCACAGGAGCGTTAGTAGTTTGTACTGGTGTTTGTTATGCTCCAGTAGGAGCGGGGTTGGTATCGGTCAAAGGGGATTTGTGCCTACTTGGTTAGTCTCAGATAGCTTTTAGTTCCCTTTCTTTTTTAGTAGCAAAGGGGTTTGGTTTTTGTTTGCCGCTGTTAAAACTGAGATCCGAAAGTGTCAGAGAGGTGTTCGGCTCTTGACCCAAGTGTCTTGACTTCTCTCTCACTCCGTTAGCTCTGGGCATAACACAGAACAAATTGAGAGGGGCAGTAACGGCACCACTTGTAGAGTTGGTCATCTGCTGTAGGTGTTTGCGGCAGAAGGAGACGTTACGGGGAGCCTGAAGCCACGTTAGGTTGTGTCAGGTCATCCACACCACCACAGCAGAGGCAGGGGCAGCAACCCAGGCTCCGCTGGCCCACCCCAGTCGGTTTTACGTGATCACAGCTCTAAGCATGGCTTTTAGAAGAGGCTGGGCTGCTGCCAGCCCTGCCATCCCCAGCAGCGCGTCTGCTGCTTGGCACACGGGAGAAGATCGCGAGCAGCCGGTGGCTGTACGTTGATTTGATTTGATTTGATTGCTGCGTTCTCTTATTTCCGTGTACGGGGTAGAGTGTTCTTGCTGTAGCGCGGGCTGTTGCCACAAATGTGGCTGTAGAGGCATAAACAAACTGTAGGAGTGCTGGCTCCATCCCAGCACTGCCTCGGCGCGGTGCATTTCCATCCGTCAGCCCCGCGTGAGTTTGCGGCGCCAGCCCACCTGCCTGCTGCTCGTTGTCGCGAGTTTGCTCTTCAGTGCGCGTCTGTTTGATCAGCTGGACAAACGACGGCCAGTACCTTGCCCTGGGCATGTTCAGCGGCGTCGTCAGCATCAGGAACAAGAACGGGGACGAGAAGGTGCGCATAGAGCGCCCGGGGGGGGCCTTGTCTCCGGTGTGGTCCATCTGCTGGAACCCATCCAGGTAACGCATTTCGTCCTTCCCGCTTCCGCGCTGCGCAGATAAGCCCGGGCTGATCGGTTGCGGGAAGGCGTGACTTCTATCCCCTCTGGAACAGAGCACCGCCGCGTACCGTGGGGGTTTTGAAGCAATTATCTGCCTTTTAAAGTAATTACCTGCCGGGGGTTTGGCTGCGCTGCCGGTGCTGAATTGAACGGAGGAACTGGGAGCAAGTTCCACTTGGAATCACAGAATTGTTTTGGTTAGAAAGACCTCTCACAGAGTCCAGCTGTTGCCTCAGCACTGCCAGCTCCCCACCAACCCACGTCTCTCGCACCACATCTCCACGGCTTCTCAGTCCCTCCAGGGATGGGGCCTCCACCACTGCCCTGGGCAGCCTGGGCCAGGCCTGGACAGCCCTTGCAGGGAAGAAACTGTTCCTCAGGGCCAATGTAAACCTCCCCTGGCGCAACCTGATGTCGTTTCCTCCCATCCTGTGGCTTGGTACTTGGGAGACAAGACGACCCTTCAGCCTCTTGCATTTTGCAGAGCTGCAGAGCACAGGGCCTCCCCTGAGCCTCCTTTTCTCCTGCAGCCTTTCCTCACTCGGCTGCTGGTCTCAGCTGAACCATTTCTGGTTTCTTTGCCAATGATCTTTGGAGGTCCCTTCCGATCTCCAACGTTCTGTGAGCTGCAGGTGACTGCTCAGCTGCCCTGACTGTGATGTGATGGTGCCTTTGCCCTGCTGGGCCCAGGTGCTCCAGCTGCCCTGGGGACTGTGACCCTGGCAGCACCCCTGCTCATACAGCCACGCTCGTGAAGTGGTCCCTCAGGCTCTGCAGTTAGTCCTGCCAAGGAGACTGATTTTTCTTTCATGTGCCCGAGCTGCCTTCTTCAGATGTAAATGCCAGGGTGTGTCTGCTCTCCTTCCAGTGGGGGGGTTTTTAAAGTGTAACCTGCAGTAGCTCTGCGCTGCGGCCACTCGGCTCTCTTGCTGCCGGAAGTGTGTCTGTCGGTGCTTGTGGAGTTACTGGGTTCCTTTCTCTTGCCTTCCTGTTAGAGAGGAGCACAATGACATTTTAGCTGTGGCAGACTGGGGTCAGAAGCTCTCCTTCTACCAGCTCAGTGGCAAACAGGTATGGCACTGTGCGCTCAGTGCACACGGGGGTGGCTCTGGGTGCTCACGGAGGGAGGGGTGCTGTCGCTGAGAGCATGGGCTGCCGTGGGAGGGTACAGACTGATCCTCTGGGTGATGTTCCTGCCTTTGAGTGACTCATTGTTTTCCCGTGTAGGTTGGGAAGGACAGGATGCTCCACTTCGATCCCTGCTGTGTTAGCTACTTCTCTAAAGGAGAGCACATTTTACTGGGAGGCTCAGATAAACAGGTTTCCCTCTTCACCAAGGATGGTGTGCGCCTCGGGACCATTGGAGAGCAAAGCAGCTGGGTGTGGACGTGCAAGGTGAAGCCGGACTCTAACTATGTGGTGAGTAGGGCCGGTGCTCTGACTCTGTCACCTAACGACAGCCCAGAGATGACCAACTCGGCGTCACTGCACAAACGGGAAGAGAAACGGGGGGAATTCAAAAGCAGATATCCCCCAAGCCCTTACAAAAGCCAGAACAAAGTGAGCCCCAGCCCTGTGTACCCAGCAGAGTGGTCTCCATGGTCTGCAGTGAGATCAGTCCTCCTCTTGCGTGAGTGCTCGGACAAGGAGGCCGCAAGGGGCACTGGCATAGAGACTTGTCTTTGTGTTCAGGCAGTCGGATGCCAGGACGGAACAATATCCTTTTATCAGCTGATCTTCAGCACCGTTCACGGCCTCTACAAAGATCGCTACGCGTACAGAGACAGCATGACTGATGTCATCGTCCAGCACCTCATCACCGAACAGAAAGGTGATGCCTCGCTCGCAGTCAGGCCGCGGCTTCCCTCTCATCCTGTTTTCCTTTGGTTTTTAATTAATACCCTTCAGAGCGTTTGGAACGTGTCCTGCGCGTGTCAGACAGATTGTCGCTGCCACAGCGCGACTGCGGCGAGCTGTCGGCAGCACCAGAGCGCAGACGTGGCTTCTGAAGCACCAGCGCTGACGAGCTTAATGGAAGATGTGGGGGTTGGAAAGGACAATGGGAGGAGCAGAGGCTTTTACGATAGGGGGTTAGTCTCTGGGAACGAGATAAAAATGCTGTCCATCATATTTAGCTCTTCAGTTGCCTCCTTGCAGCCTCAAGGGCTCATGCTTGTTTGGTTTCTTCCCACCCAGTGGCTTTGTGCGGCAGGGAGTGGGAGCATCGCTCCAGAGCGTGCTGTTGACGTGTAATGGAGGGTGATAAGTGGTGACGGGGAGAGCGCATTGCATAGCGGGAGAGCAGCAAGCCCCCCGGACAGGCGGCTGCTTTGGGTTCCCGGGGTTGTTCGTGGGCTGGTCGGTTTAGCCAGTGCCGTGTCCATTGGCTTGGTCTCAGCCCGTCCTGTCTCACGCTCGTGGCTTTTGTCCCCAGTTAGAATCAAAGGCAGGGAGCTGGTGAAGAAGATTGCGATCTACAAGAACAGATTGGCAATCCAGATGCCCGAGAAAATTGTTATCTACGAGCTGTTCTCGGATGACTCCTCAGACATGTATTACCGCATGAAGGAAAAGATCCTGAAGAAGTTTGAGTGTAACTTGCTGGTCGTGTGTTCCAATCACATTATTTTATGCCAGGTACATGCCGGAGAGCCTTGGGGTGCGCTTGCAGTTGCAGGCAAAGGTTGGTCTGGGGTTGTACCCCGAGGCGCCAGCGTGTGCTGTGAGACAGCAGAGCAGCCTCTGGTGAGTTAGGTAAATGAGCACGTGCTCCAGCAGAACTGCTGCGTGAGGGTAACCTACTGGGGAAAGGTGAGCGGGGCTTGTTTGCAGCTTGCTCACAGCACTGGAAGGCGCTAAAGGGTCCCCCGTTGACGTGATGGTGACTTTGTGGGGTTTGTGTGCGCAAGCAGGCACCTGCAGACAGCGTGGCACAGGCAGAGGGGTTGGTCTTCGCCTCCATGCAGTGCTTTGTGTTTGTGTCTTCAGGAGAAGAGGCTGCAGTGCCTCTCGTTCAGTGGCACTAAGGAACGGGAGTGGCTGATGGAATCACTTATTCGTTACATTAAAGTCATTGGAGGACCTCCGGGAAGAGAAGGCCTCTTGGTTGGTCTAAAGAACGGCCAGGTAACACACCGTGTCTGGTTTGCATCTCGCTGCTGCGGAGAAAAGCTGCCCTAGGCTCCTAGCAGGAGGCCTGAGGGGCAGCTTGCTCTTGTACAGCCTGGAACTGTCCTTGGCAGAGTCCTCATCTCGTCACTGGCAACTAACGGCTGCTGCCTCTCACAGTCAGTGGCTGGGAAGTCCACAGCGACGCCCTCACGCTTGTCCAAAGCGCACTCTAGACTAAAGTGCTTTAGGAACGAGTGTTCTAGGAACAAGTGGAGCATTGAGGAAGTCCAGGACGTGATGTATGTGCATGGGCTCGCAGCCTGGAGGCTGCTGCAGAAAGAAGTCTCTTGAGGCAAGACGCCTCAGACTGGAAGCGGTTCCCTAGATTTAGTGCGCGGCTCGGCTCGGAAAACAATCGTGCTGGCGTGTTTCAAACAGCGGCTGAGTTTGCGCCTGCTGAGCTGTTCCTAGTGCTGGGGACAGAAGGGTTTCTCTGTTTCCCACACGCCCAGATCCTCAAGATCTTTGTCAATAACTCCTTCGCCATCGTCCTGCTGAAGCAGTCAATGGCTGTGCGCTGCCTGGACCTGAGCGCGTCCCGCAACAAGCTGGCCGTGGTGGATGAGAATGATACCTGCCTCGTCTATGACATTCACACCAAAGAGCTGCTCTTCCAGGTACAACTCACGTTGGCTTCGTGGGGGAGCGCAGGAGGGGCTGTGCGGAACAGAACACACCTCAGGCTCGGCCCTGCACTGATTCCTAGGGCTGTCTGAGCTGTGACTCGCATTTTGTGGGGTTTGGCTGGGTTCTAGTTCTCTCTCAAAGCACCCTGCTAGATCTGATAGACAAGGAATTAGGAGATGTAGGGGAGCAGCAGCTGACTGAAGAGCACTCGAACTCGTGACCCTCTCCGTTGAATCTAGAGCTCTGTCCTGTTCCCTTTGAAGCCCTCCAATAATGAGCAGCTCGGTTTTGTCATTAGCACGAGCAGAATTAAAGCCTGAGCGTCTCTGTTGGCTGTGAGCTCCCCAGTAAGAAATGAATTATGATAATTGTCTCTTTGCTGGCAGTTTAGCAGCCGCTCTGAGGCATCGCTCGTTAGTGTTGATGAAGTGTTTTCAGGCAGCACTGGATGGAAGCACAAAGAGCTACATGTGCAGGGCCTGAGCCGTCAGTTCCACGAGGCAGGTGTTAGTGTGCAACTGCCTGTCATGTCCTGCGGGCTGACACTGCTGGTTGGTAGCAAATACGAGGCAGAGGACATTAGGAGAATGTAAGTGATGTCCCTGTAGGTCTGTTTCGCAGTAAATGAGGCTCCAGAGCGTTACAAACCCAAACAAAACCTGTGTGCGCACCCGGGCTGTGATGGGTTGGATGCTGTAGCTGAGGGATGCCTGTCTCTGGGGAAGGGGCCGTGACTGCATCTGTCGTCATCGTGTGCTCTTTGCTCCTCAGGAGCCCAATGCCAACAGCGTGGCATGGAACACGCAGTGTGAGGATATGCTTTGCTTTTCTGGAGGGGGTTACCTCAATATCAAAGCCAGCAACTTCCCTGTCCATCAGCAAAAACTTCAAGGCTTTGTTGTGGGTTACAACGGCTCCAAGATCTTCTGTCTTCATGTTTTCTCCATGTCAGCTGTTGAAGTCCCGCAGGTAATCCTTTAATCTCATTAAGCGTCGCTTTGCATTTCACAAATACCAGCGTTTAGGAGGGGAAGAAGCTTGTCTGAGATTTACTGCGTCTGGTTACCAAAGTGATTGTCGTTCACGCTCCCTTCATCGGCGTTTGAGCCGCGCTGCAGGGTCTGCTTTGCTTTGGTTTGTCTGACGTTAATGGCGCTACCTGCCGCCTTGCTGTTGTCGACAGCTGCTCCCAGGTCTCCCTTGCTGCTGCACCTAAGCTCAAAGCACAGGTGAAGGGAGGAAGGCTGTGGGTGTTGCCTCTTCCCGTGCTCTCGTTCAAGTTTCTCTCTCTTTGCCGTTTCTCACGTCGTAGCTTTGCTGCTGTAGGCGCTGCCTTGCTGTTGCTCCGTCTCAGTGTGCTCAGGCAGTAACGGAGCTGTACGTGTTCACCTCCGTGTGCAGTAGGTTTGTGGCCTTTGTGCTCTTCACATAGAGGTTGTGTCCCACAGACAGCTGCTTCCTGTCTTGGGGAGCTGTGGAAGGGTCTCAAGCAGCCCAAGAAGCAAACCCCCCCCGCAAAAGGCAAAAGCCTAAGGTTCTGACTCGTGTGCCCAGGCGTGGGCAGGAGCAGCTGCAGGGCAAGGCCAGCGTGCCACGTGCTTTTGTCAACACGTGGCTCTTGGGCTCTTAGCCTTCGAGAGCAAACCGCTCCCTCCCTGTTTCCGTGGGCCCACCCTGGCGCTTAACACGTCCCGTGCCCAGAAGAGTTCTCAGTTTGACTGGCTCCTGTACGCCAGGAGCTGAGGGTTTCCAGACAGATGAGTTTCACCCAGTCTGTGTAAAGACCCCGTAGGAATCACCCCGGGGAGCTGCTCCGTTACACAAACCCTGCACATTAATTCCCCCAGGGGCTTGCAGTGGTTGTGAATTTCCCCCACAGTGTGTGCAGGGATCATCACCGATAGGTCTCTGTGTGCTGCTTTCTAATATGTGTTTCTCCCCGGCAACCCCCAGTCCGCACCCATGTACCAGTATCTGGAGCGGAAGATGTTCAAGGAGGCCTATCAGATTGCGTGTCTAGGGGTGACTGACACGGACTGGAGAGAGCTGGCCATGGAAGCCTTAGAAGGGCTGGAGTTCGAAACCGCTAAAAAGGTAAAGCAGTGCTTTGCTTGTTGAGCAGACGGCTTGGCTGGGGCCTTGGGGCTCTCTCCTTTGTGTGTAGAGTGCGCGTGCGGCACGTGTTGTATGCCCAGAGCGCCCAGCGGTGGTCCTGGGTTACCCTCTTGCCTGTCCCCACAGTGTGTGTGTTACTCCACGTACCATAGAAACATTAGGGATGGGAAGGGACCTCCAAAGATCATCTAGTCCAATCCCCTACCACAGCAGGATCCCCTAGATCCAGTCATGAGGGATTGGAGGGGACCTCGAAAGATCACCCAGACCAATCCCCCTGCCGCAGCAGGATCCCCTAGATCCAGTCATGAGGGATGGGAAGGGACCTCAAAGCATCATCCAGTCCAACCCCCTACCACAGCAGGATCCCCTAGATCCAGTCATTAGGGATTGGAAGGGACCTCCAAAGATCATCCAGTCCAATTCCCCCGAAACATTGCTGTGCTACAGACCGGGGATCTCGGGGTGCGGTTTTGAGCCGGCACCTTGCCTGGCTCTCCAGGTAAATGCCCTGATCCAGAGCAGGGTCTTCAGTGCGGGCAGAACTCTTTCCTTCGATCTGCTGGGCGGCTAATGTAAGGACCCCAGAGCTGGGAGGGTGCTCGGTGGAGGCTGCTCGGCGGTGCCGACCACAGGATGGCAGCAGAGCCTGGCTCAGCTCAGCTGGGGTTTGCCCCTTCCCAGCGCTGCAAAGTTCCCGGGTTTTCTCCAAGTGCTTAGTGCCAGCTCAGCTCGTGTGCACTGCCTGTCACCGTGCCCTGAACGCAGTGGCCACGGGCTGGTATCGTGGTGGCTGGCTTCCGTCTGGCACCCGCCCGGTCTGGCCAAGGTCTGTGGATGGGGATGGCTGAGCCGCGGGGCTTTTCAGGCGTAAAGAACTGCCCTGCTTCCCGTTACCACCTTTTCTCACGTGAGAGCAGGCGAGCTGAGCTCAGTGGCATGAATATTGTATGAAAGACAAACCGTTCTAAAAATACGCAGGGCAGGGGCTGCCCTGATAGGGATCTGTTAATAACAGAGCCTTTAGAAGGAAATTAAAGGCTTTCTTTCCTTGTCCTTAAGTGGAGGCATCAGAGTAATTCCAGCTCCACAGACAGCTTCATGCAAATAGGCACTTAAAAAGGAGTTTTCAGTGGCTCCTTGGAATTCTAAAGCAGTGGCCTCTTAGAATTAGAGCGGATTAATGTGAACAAAAGCAGCTTCTTGACATTAAAGGCTCCTGTAGTTCCCGGCCTGAGCTGCTGTGAGCAGAGTACTCCGTGCCCTTGGAAGCACTGGCTTGGTTAGAAGTCCTGAGGTCTGAAGAGTTAAATTGCTGGGGTTTGATGCATATCAAGAACAAGCGCTGAGCTCCCAGAGCTCCACGTGACTTGGCCACTTGAGGCCTTGGGTTGCCGTGGATGGCCCTGTGCAAAGATACTGCAGTGGCTCGCGGGGCTTCTGTCCCGTCACCCCCTTCCTTCTCTCTCTCCTGTCCCTGAGCTGCTTCCACGCTGGGTTTCCAGGTGGTGTAGGAACCCGAGGGTGCCCTGGCAGCGCTGTCAGCCGTGCGCTCTGCCTTGGCAGAGTTTCCTTACATGTCCTCGTCTGCTCCACACCTCACCTGGAAGGGGAAGAGGCTCTAAGTCATCCGGGACAGGGCAGTTCAGTGTGTCCTGGGGCTTTGTGCTTCCAGTGCCGAGCTGTTGGGGTTGTACCTTGTCTTACTCTTGATGCCTCAGGGGCTGCTCTTGTGGTCAGAACCCACGGGGTTCTGCCCAAACCCAAACCCTAGCTTCGTTCTGTGTGTCCTGCTGGCGTGAGGACAGCTTGATTGGCCCTTGACAGTGTTTGGGTGTTGCTGGAAGTTAACTCCTTGTGTTCTTTGCTTCTTTTCTACAGGCGTTTACCAGGGTGCAGGACCTTCGCTATCTGGAGCTGATCAGCAGCATAGAGGTACGAGAGCGGTGAGGACGGTGCGTTCCCTCACCCTACGCCCTGTGCTGAGATCTGAGATCGGGGCTCGCTCTCAGAGAGGGACTTTTGTTCAGACAGTCCTCCTGACTGCTGGGGATGTTTAGAGCGGAAACCCCCTGTTAGCAGGGATGACTCAGATTCTGGTCATATGACTGAAGCCACGCAGGGAGGATAGGGTGACCACGGCTGCAGCTCTTCAGGAAAACTGGAGCAATGCTCAGTATTCGATTAATAACCATAGGGCTGCTGCTGCTGCTGCTGCGCTAGCAGAGCTCAGTCCTGAGTGCTTCAGAAACAGGAGTTAATTAAGCCTTTCCTTACCCCCCGGCGGTAGGTAATTACGATTATCCCCTCTTTGCAGAGCCAGAAGCAGGCCCAGAGAAATAAGATGACAAACTTAAGGTCTCATGACAGGTCTGTGACAACTGGAAATGGAACGTGGGATTCCCTGCTTCCATACCGCACTTAGTCACCAGCTCTCACCCTTGTCACACTCTCCGCTAGAAGGTCACTGGGAAGTGGCTGCCTGGCACAAGCACGTGGAAGGGCACATGGAAGGGTGGCATCACCCTTGTCCTTCCGCAGAGAGCCCCTGGAAATGCTTCAGTGGTAGTGGTTCAGGATCTGTGGTGAGCTGGCGTGCTGGGCATTCCTCTTTCTTGTGCTGATCGGCTTTCCACGTTCTCTGGCAGGATAGGTTCCTTGGCTGCTGTTCCTGGAGCTGCCCCGGTTCTGCCGGAGCGCCAGGTGACTGCACTTCGCTTCCCTTGGTGCCTCACGGGGCACAGAGTTCTGTGTCAGGAGCCCCTTTGCCTGGGAGGTGATTTTGCCCCGGTTCAAGGGTCGGTGGGCAGATGGGAGTGCTCTCTTCCATCAGAAGCACTCTTTTCCAGGCGTGCTTCTCCAGAAGTGTGTGTTGCAGGGTTTTCTGGAGCGCTGTGATCTGTCTGGCGGGAAGGGCTCTCTGTACGCCAGCGTCGCTTCTCGAGAGCGCTCCTGCTGGGTGAGGGCTCTGCGCAGCTGCATGCTCCTGCTCGTGGCCCAGCGGATTCCTGGTCAGGGTGTCGCAGCACTGGTGCCAGTAGGATGACGGTTTCTCTCAGGAGCGACACTGGGCTTTCTCTAGTTGGCCACAGCAGGGAGCACAACTGCCAGGTCTCCATCTGACAAGGTTCTGTGAAGTCTTCGCACACCGGTGTCACAATTCCTCTCGTAGTCCTTTTAACGGTTTTCAAAGGGAGCTTTCAGCTCCCAGCCCAGAACCAGCCTAGCCAGAGCACTGGTCACCCAGAGCGTTGTCTCCGTCTCCTCTCTTTTCTTTCCAGGAGCGGAAGAAGCGCGGCGAGAACAACACCGAGCTGTTCCTGGCAGATGTTTATGCCTACCAGGGGAAGTTCCACGAGGCAGCAAAGCTCTACAAGAAGAGCGGGCACGAGAACCTGGCTCTCGACATGTACTCGGACTTGCGCATGTTTGACTACGCGAAGGTAACGTTACTGGGCCTGGAGCCCCCCAGAGCCTGGGGCTGCGGTGCAGAGGGGCTGCATGGAGCAGGGGGAAAGAAGCGAAACCCCTCTGGTTTATGGTTGTTCCTTCCCCGTTCCCTTGCTCGAGTGCCCTTTGTTTCTTGTCGAGGATGCCAAGGCAGTGCCCGTGCCAAGGGGAGGGCAGTGCGCCGCGCATTTCGTTCCCTTCTGTATCATCAACACCCCGCTTCCCTTTCAGAGTGACCTTCAGTGGGTCTGCCCGTTGTGTGCTGACGTGCTGGGAGCGCGCGGTGCACCTGCCTGGCAGGGTCGTGCTTGCCGGAGAGCCTTCCTCAAGGGCTCAGCATGTCCCGGCTGTTCTGAGAAACCCTCTCCCCATGTAGAAAGAATTGAAGTGTCAGTTTCAAACCTGGTGTCTCCTGTGGTGGTGATGAAGCAGTGCTTGGCCTTCACGGTGCTTTCTTACCGACAGCCCCAAGTGTTGTGCAGTCTCGTGCATCACTCCCCAGTGCCTCGCTCTGCCCCGCACAGGCCCTGGGCTGCCCCGTGCCATGCGAGTAAACTGAGTGAGCACGAGTCCCGCTCACTGTGCCACGGGGAGAGCTTTTTCTTCCAGGAGCTCAACACGAATACTCTGGGACTCCGTTGATGTCAGTCTGACCTCCACTGTTTTTGGCTGGTGCTCGCGTCGGTGTTTTGGCTCCCCGTGAGCATTGGGGTAGTTTGTGGAGGAGAACTTTCCCATGCGTCTTAGTTCTTGGCTGTAGTCATGTCTGTATTTAACTGGTGGGGAGCAGAAGGTCCCGTCTTCTCTCCTTGACACTGACTCAAGGTGCACGAGGGGGGCTTCTTGCACAGGGAGCACAGAGAGCGTGCAGCAGGACGTGAAGCCCGCTCGTGTGCCGGCTCCTTTTCCAAGGGAAGATAGAGAGGGCTTGTTTTCGTGTTGCTGCTTTTCCTTGGGTCTTCTCATTCCACCAGGGTTACGCAGGGGACTCTTTCAGAGTTCTCACTGCTTGCGCTTGGCTTTGGTTGCCTGTGGCTACAAGTCCAGGCTGGAGGCAGCAGAGGTCCCGAGGTGCTTTGATGTCTGCTGGTAGACTTGTTATTGCTCTGCCACATCACGCTGACAGCCCACAGAATCTTTGTGCTGTGAGAACCTCAGCGTTTGGTTTTGGACTCACATCGGTGACGAGGCTGGGAAGCCAGTTGTGTCAAAGATGTTCCTCAGCTTGATGCTGGCACTTGAGCTTGTCATGTTCCAAGACTCCTGTGACATCTGCCGGGTCGCTGCCTCGGCTCACAGACAGCGCTGGAGCCTCACGCTGCACGGAGCTCCCTTAGGGGACGGGCAGCAGTTCTGTACCTGCCGTTGGCCACAGCAGGGACGCTGCTTGGCTGTGGAGCGGGACAGAGCTGTGTGGGTGCATCTCGTGGGGTGTATTTGCCTCTGTTGCTGGGGTTTGGTCGCTGGAAAGCTGTCAGAGTTCGCCAGGCTCGCAGAGGAGCGGGAATTTTCCACTCTGCTCTGGCCTTGCCGTTTTTGCTCGTTTGTCGCTTGGCAGCAGTGGGTTTAATGTGCCGTTAGCAGACAAAATTGCCCTTAATTGATTTCTCTGGTGTTGAAGTACTTTCCTTTCCCCTGGCACACAATGCCAGCAGATGTGGACCATATGGTGCCAGGGCTGTGGTGCTGGCAGGAGATGCTGAACAGGCCATTAGAGCTGTTCCGCAGACAGTCACGGCCACGGCGTCCAGGCTGGGCACTCGCAGGCCTTGCGCGAGTCCCACCAGCAGTTCGGGGTCACTCGCTTCTGAGCAGCCGTCATTCCAGCCTGGCACGGGGAGCTCAGTGGTGTAGTCGAGTACCACTGTCGCAGCCTGCTAGCCTTTCACTGAGCTGTGGCCGGGCTAACGTGTGGTTCCGTGGTTGTACCGAGCACCCAGCACGGGCTGGGGCTGGGGCTGGGCCATCTCCAGCTGCACCTGCTGAGCTTGCACAACAAATCCGGACCCTGGAGTTGATCCTTCTGGATTGGGGAAGGCAGAACTGCTTCTGAACAGGATGTGGGAACCTTGTGCTGAAACAGGCTCAGTGGGAAGCAGGAAATAAGCGGGAACCTAGGTGTGGAGCTGAGGCAGCTGTACTGTTCTCCTCCTGTCCTCCCAGAGTCTTCCACTGGTTTTCTCTCAGTTGCTCAGCTCAGCAGGTCCAGCTGGGGGACCTGCCCGTTGCACTGCCTGCCGCTGGCCCCCGAGGGCTGGGCCAGCTCCTGTTGCGGGTCCTTTGCTTAGGAGGCCAGACAGGGCTCGTTACAAAAGCCTTCCTGTGCTCTTGCTGTTGCGCTGTTTCAGGATTTCCTGGGATCTGGAGACCCGAAGGACACGAAGATGTTAATAAAGAAACAGGCAGAGTGGGCCAAGAACATCAACGAGCCCAGAGCAGCGGTGGAGATGTACCTGTCGGCTGGCGAGCACATGAAGGCCATCGAGATCAGCGGGGACCACGGCTGGGTCGACATGTGGGTCTTAGCCCTGTCTCTGAGATGGTGATAGAACTAAACCTCGAGGGGTTAGCTATGAGTAGTGCATCGTTTTCAAACAGAACAGACCTTGTTTGCTGCCCACCTTTGCTTAGCCCAGAGCGGGTCAGCAGCACAGCTGGAGTCGAACCCCCCCAGCAGCTGGGTGTTCAGAAGGTGGGCACGCAGCGCCAGTGGGAAGACAGATGCTCCCCAGCAGTGAGGAGCGTGGGTGGGTTCATTTGTAGTGTGAGGCTGCCTCCTGAAAAATGCATGCCTTGAGCTCGCCGGAGTCCCGCCGCGGCAGAGCCCCTGTGGGGTAGGCTGCTTCTGCTGCTTTAAGCTGTTCAGAATAACCACTGTGCGGGGCAGAGAAGGCAGCTGGAGCCCCGAATCCCCAGAAACTCTGGGGCGGCTTCTGTCTCTGGTCACGTTCTCTTTGCTCTGCCGTGGAGGAGGACGGCGGGTCGATTGCTGAGCTGCCTCCAGCCCTTAGGCTGGCCTGAGCCTTCCTCTGCCCCAAGGCTGCTGTGCGGCAGGAGGGTGGTGCTTGCTCAGGAGTCTCTCAGGTCAGGAGCCAGGAGGACTCGTGTCCCCTGTCACTTAGTTGCAGCGGGGGGCCGTGTGCCTGTGCAAAGGGCCTGGCTGACACTGAGGGCTGAAGGGGCAAGTTCAGAGGCTGCAGAAGGAACAACAGCAGAGTGGGGTGTTTGCTGTTCCAGTGGGGCTCCGTTACGATACTTAGGATCTAAGAGCTGGTTACGGTGTCATTACTGCGGTGAGTGAACTAAGCAAGCGAACACGGCAGGGCCTGAAACGTCTGGCTTCTCTGGCTGCCCCCAGGCTGATTGAAATTGCTCGGAAGCTGGATAAGGCAGAGCGAGAGCCGCTGTCCAGGTGCGCCTTCTATTTTAAGCAGCTCGATAACCCCAGCTATGCAGCAGAAACCTACATGAAGGTTGGTGACCTGAAAGCGTTGGTCCAACTCCACGTGGAGACTCGGCGCTGGGAAGAAGTAAGTGTGCCCTTGACTTCTGGGCTCGAAGCCCAGAACCAGCCCTTCTCCTGGTCGCTGGCTGCCAGCACGGGAGGGGAGGCAAGTGCCGGCCTCCCTCACTGCTGCGAGGTTGTGAGAGGCAGCTGCTGCAGGATGGGGCTCGCTGCATTCAGTGTGCTCACTGTTTGCTTGTGCTGCACTGCCTTCTCTTCTCCCGGTGGTTAACTTGCACTCTGCCGGCTGCATGTTCCTGTCTCGCTTGTAGGGACCCTTTGGCCTGTTAGGGGTTGATTTCCAGTTCCTGTGGTAGTCCGCGGGATGCCTCTAGCTCATCCAAAAGAACAGACAGACGTGCTGTGATGGGAAGTTGTGTTTTGAGCTGTGTCGTGTGCCATTTGGACACAGCCAGGCGAGCAAACCACGCACTCAGTGTGGATCTGAGGGGCGTGCGGGCCCCCTCTGTAAGTGGGTTCGTGCCTCTGGTTAGGTGAAGCTCTGACCTCACTGGGGTTTGCCACTGCAGAGCGGGTCTGCCAGTGCCACCCGCTTCCCGGCTGGTCTCACCACCAGCTTTGCTCTTGTTTCATCACATTAAGGTTTTGATAGACCTTGAGGAGACATTCTCAGAGTGCTGCTCTCCCAGGATGGGAAGTGCTCTCCCAGCTAGAGGGGTGCTTTGGGAAATCACAGGCTTGGTCCCTCACTGACCAGGGAATGAGTTCAGCAAGTAGTGGGGCTGCAGGGTGAGTCTGGTGCACCCACGTTAACCTCACGTGGGGCTGCAGGGTGACCTCCCTTTCTGGAGGAGCTGTGCTCAGTAGAATGAAAACATTTTGTGTCTCTCGCTGTGACATCTCCATTTGCTGGGCAATCCTTCCCCAGTTTCCCTGATGCAGTCACCAGACTGGGCTGCTTTCGGGGCCGATTGCTTGTTGTTTTACAACACGCCAGTTCCGTACTGGAGCAAACTGGGCTTACACTCTCTGTTCCACGGGTACATTTTTCTTGTGAGTTTCCTTAGAGCTAAAGGATTAATCCCAGGGAAGATTCTAAACCCTTTAAGTGTTGAAACCATGCAGAATTCTGAAAATGGATGTTTTCTTTACCGCAGGCATTTGCTTTGGCTGAAAAGCACCCTGAATTCAAGGATGACGTCTACGTCCCTTATGCCCAGTGGCTGGCAGAGAACGACAGGTTTGAGGAAGCCCAGAAAGGTAAGAGCATCACTGACACCGGGCACTCACATTTCCCCCCTGTTCTGCACTGCATAGTGTGCAGTCTCTGCCCTGGAGAGGTCCCTGTCCGTGGGAGTCAAACCCAAGCAGGATCACAGAACATGAGAGATTGGAAGGGACCTCCAAAGATCACCCAGTCCCATCCCCCTGCCACAGCAGGATCACCTAGATCCAGTTGCAGAGGAACAGGGCCAGGAGGGTTTGAAACGTCTCCAGAGAAGGAGACTCCACAACCCCCCTGGGCAGCCCCTGCCAGGG
>JAOXOE010000745.1:18308837-18319133 GCA_028565055.1 Phoeniculus purpureus
CACATAGAAATTGGTGATTGCAGATTGAAGGGCTTCTGAGGACTATCAAAAGCAGCCCTACACTTCAGGTCTAGCCTAAACAGTGAAACATACCCAGGTATATTTTGAGTGCCTCCAGAGAAGGAGGTGCCACAATCTCTCCAGGCAGCCTGTTCTAGTGCTCTGTTATCTCACAACAGTTGAATTCAATACACCAAACCGTCAGCAGCTAAGATACTTCAGAATCTCCAGCATCACTACACCTTGTTTTCCTCTTTGCTCTCTCAAAACAGGCAGCAAATGACAACTTAGATGAGAGGTCTTCCACACGCTGGATACAGAGATTCTTGCACAGTATTTAACGTAGTTTCAGCCTCTGCCAAATGGACAAGGCTTGTGGGTACAGGACACTTATAAATCCAGTAACACTTAAAACAATACTCACATCCATTTCAATTTCCAACTTGAATAACTGATGCTTGTCTCCCTAACATACCCCTCCAAATGACATCTGAAGGCGAAACGCCTTTTCACTGCTACAGAGATGTCAGACTTGACCCAGGGAGTGGCAGCTTTGCACCACTGCACCAAACGGTTCCAAAAGCTAGTATGTGGATTCGCAAAGTGCTTTGAGGTCCTGCAGGATGAGGGGTGCCATAAAATGGAAGTCATCACCCCATTAGCAAGAAAACTTTTGATTTTTGTTCCTTATGCAAGGCATCAGAATTTCTCCAAACATTCTTGTGGCAGAAAATAATGAGGGCAAGGTTGGGATTCATACAATATGCTGGCGCTACCATTGCGCCAAAGAACTAATCAAGTACAGAGCTATCAGAACCAGCAGAGTTTTCTCAACAGACCACCAATCTAGCTTCAGCTTTTGAATTAATGAAAGCATTATTGACAAGAACAGTTTATTTATCCTGAAAAGAACTGAGTAGATTTTAAGGATAAAGGCGAGGGGGGAAATACCTCCAAATTATTTATTCCCCTAAATCTTAGGACAAAGCTGCCAGTGTAGAAAGATGCCACATTAAGAAACTGTAAAATCTCTGAAAAACATCTCAGAACTATAACCAGAAGACTGTCCAAACTACGATTTCCATTTAAGCAAATTTAAACGGACAATTCTGTATTTAAGCAACAGTCTCTGCACAGTAGCCTGAAGAGGAGAAAGGTGGATGGATGAGTTCCTGTGTGACTTGGTCTGGGTGGTCCTGCTGTGGCAGGGGGACTGGACTGAATGATCTTTGGAGGTCCCTTCCCATCCCTAATGACTGGATCTAGGGGATCCTGCTGTGGCAGGGGGACTGGACTGGATGATCCTTCATGGCAGCTGATGTTCCTGTCATGGCAGCTACGTGTTGTCTGCCGCAGAGGAGCCGTGGAGCTCGGCTCGCATGTGCTTGGAGCTAGGCACAGGCTGATTTGTCCCTGAATCTGTTCCTACTTAACAGATGTTTCACACAGAAGACTATGAGCTCCTTGTACTGCAGCACAATTGCTGTCCGTTCTGTCGACGCAGAATAGATGAGTCAAGCCAATGAAGTCAGTCCCGCAGCTCAGGCGACAGAGCTCCCGCCTGCCTCGGCAGGGCGCTGCTCGCGTTCGTGGGGGCTGCCGAACCGCTTGGCTCCTTGGCCTCCTCGTTGTGTTTGGTGCTCGGCTAAAGAACGTCACTGGGTTCGTAATGACGGCTGCTGGCCGTGGGCGCCCTCTGCGTTTCCCACACAAGCCGCTGAGCGCCGCAGATCCCTACTGGGCTGTTTCTAGGGTCAAGTTCAGCCGTAAGGCAGTTGTTTTTCCTTCGACTTGCGTGAGGACTTGGTTTGCTCCTTGTCCATGTCCCACTCATTGACAGGTCTTCAAATAAATGGGCCTGGTTTTCACTGCTCTTTGTCTCAGAGTTTGCTGCCTCTGAGCCCGGAGCTTCTCCTTTCTCCCCGCATCAGGGCAGGAACTGCGTCAGTGCTCCGAGCTCTGAAAGCCTCTTCATGAGAATCACGCTGACCTTGGCCCCGAGCGCCGAGCGGAGGCGGCAGAGCGGGGCTTGCGCTGCGGGCAGCCTTCACCCCGGCGCGCCAAGTGCTGCGCGGAACCTTTCCCGGCAGCAGGCTGCCCACGCGCCAGGCCCTCGGTGCCCACCGGTGCCTGTGCAGTCCCAGCAGGAGCCTGCCCGCTCCACCCCACTCCTGGCTGGACTGCGGAGAACCCCAGAGGAGCAGGAGGAGAGGAGCTTGAGGCGTTGCTGGGGGCAGTTCAGTGAGCGCAGCAAAGCAAAGCAAAGGGCTGTGGGGAGAAGTTGATTCAGCGCTTCCTGGCAGCAGGCACATGTCCAGCCTCTGCTTCTGGGCTGCTGGGCCTCGGCGTGAGTCACCCCCCACATACCCCCCATCCTCCCTCCTTCCTCCCTGCCCGCAGAGCTCAGTTCTGAGCAGGACATCAGCTGGAGGGAAAACCCTGGGGACAGCTGTCCCCGCTCTGCCTGTCGCAGAGGGGAGCAGAGCGCAGAGGAAGGAGACCTCGGTGCTCAGCTGCAGCCCTGTTCAGCGCCGTGCCCCCCGCGCTGCTTTGGACACCCCGCAGCACCACACGGCCGCTGGGAGGGAGCTCTGGCCCAGCCTCGTGCTCCAGCAGGGCGGCTGCTGGGTCACCCCAACAGCGGGAGGATTTGCTGGGCCGGGCTGGAGTTGGGCAGCGATCGGCCTCCCGCCTCCAGGATACGCTGTGCCCGTGTCACCGTGAGGCTGGCTGCTGTGCCAGCCCGTCTGTCACAGCCTCCCTTTGTTTGGAGTGGGAAGGGATGTTCTGCTTCACCATCTTAAGCCGCTGGCTGAGGCGCCCGGGTGCTGGGGAAGCAGCCGCCACAGTGCCCTGTCCCCGCCCGCCTGGGTTCCTCTTGGAGGTGACGCTCTGCAGCGGGCGCCGGGCTCTGAGAAGCACCTTTCCTGGCCCACCCGTGCGTGACCCTGCTCGCACGCGGAGAAGCTGTTCCGGCTGCGGGCTGCCCCGTGCTGGCACCACTTTGGGAGCCCTGGTCAGCAGCGCTGGGGGTGCCGGGAGTCCCACCGCAGCTCCTCTCTGTGCAGCTGTGGTGGGTGGTCGGCTGGCTGCTGCCTCTGGGTCCGCCGTTGCGCTCCCTCGGCTGTCCCGCGGCCGTGCTCCAGCGGTGACGCACGGCGGGCCCTAAGCTCCGAGCGGCAGCTGCTCACCTCAGCAGCGGCTTTTGCCTCAGAGCTTACGGTGCCATATTTGTGCGCTGGGGGATAAACCCTTAATCCCACGCTGGGCCCGGGCGCAGGCACAAGCAGCCGCACCTGCGGGCAGACTGCTGCCGCTCTGGCCTGGCAGTGCCTGGCAAAGGCTCGTGGAGAGGGGCTTGCAGGAGCTGGGGCGCAGTGAGGGAGGGCCATTGCACCTCCGTGTGAAGGAAGCCCTTTGGGACCCGGCAGAGCGAGCGTGGGCTGCCTTTGGCCGCAGCCCCCCGTGTCCTCCCTTGTCCTCGGTGCTGGCCCTTCAGCTCCCTCAGAGCTTCCCGCGCGGAGTGACGGTCTCTCCGCTCGGCCTCCTCTCTCTGCAGGAGCAGCGCTTTGTGCTCGCAGCCTCGGCTGCCTGCGCTGCCTCTGCGGGGGGGAACGCGGCGAAAACTGGGGCAGGGCTGAAGGAAGGCTCTTAAGGCCAGGAGGACAGGAGCCTCTGCCCACCTCAAACCCGTGAGCTCCAGCAGCGCTGGCACATCCTCCTGTGCTGCTGAGACTCTCGCAGCTGCCTGCTCCTCCCACCCTAAAGGGAGCTGCGGGTTCCAGCCCACGTCCCCTTCACAGGGGGCACACAGTCCTGGCTGAGCCCTCTCAGGGGAACCAGCTGGTGGCTGCCTGCCAGCCGGGACCTTCCTGGCTGCTGGTGAGAAGGGTCCTGAGCGATCGATGGGGGCTCAGAAGATTAAACCAGTGTGAGCTGGAGACCACTGTGGCCGTGTTGTCCTGCTGCCTCTCAAAAGCTAAGAACAGGTGGCCCCTGACCGAGCTGCTGGCTGGCACCAGCAACGGGGGGCATCGAGGTGGGGGGCAGAGAGCCGTGGCAGACGCGTGGGCTTCAGCTGCGGCTTCCCCTGTGGCGTCTGGTGACTGACACCCCGGAGGTGTCTGTCCGCCGGCGCTTGAAGCTGAGCGTTGGCATCAGCCCTGTGGTGCCCTTGGCCACCAGCTCCCTCCTCACCAGTGCAGAGCAGGGCCTGTCCAGCCCTGGGTTGCCAAACAGCTGTCGGCAGAGCGAGGGGCATGAGGCCCCCAGGCGCGGGGCCGCACGCAGAGCAGACGGTGCAGAGGGCTGGTCACGGCTCCCCAGCCAAGCCCTGCGGCAGAGGGAGAGGTGTCCGACAGGAGGGGAAGAAGGGCTGGTGGCACTCACGCTGCCGAGAGCTCTCTTGGGCAGCTCCCCAGGCAGCGGCAGCTCAGAGGGGGTGGGGGCGGCTCTCTGGTGGGGACGGGCTGGTGTCACCCACTTTCCCTGTGTAAGAAGAGGCCTGGGACACCCCTCAGTCGCTGCCTGGCCACACCGCACCTGCCCAGCCCAGCCCAGCCCCCGCCTGCAGCCCGCCAGCCAGCACAGTGAGGCTTTGACCCGCAGGGCCACCCCAACCCCTTTGTCCCTGGGGAGTGAGGCTGGGCCACTGGAGCCGCTGTGTGGGCCACTGGAGCCGAACGAGGGGCAGCACAGAGCTACCTCAGCTGCGGCCGTGAGCAGGGGTCTCCAGCAATGACAGTGGGGACCAGGAACAGGTGTCACCTTAGGAACTGCCCAGGAAAGCCAATTAGCCAGCGATGATTATGATTAATAACCGGCTAAGCCCTAATCGCGCTGACACCGGGGCCTGCGGCTTACAGCGGGGACACTTCATAAGGGATGCCCTGCGGAGGGGAGCACAGCTGCTTCTCCTCGGGGTGACAGCAAAGGCTGAGAGGTGGCGGGAGCCCCACTGCAGAGGAGATCGCCCCGAGCTCAGCAGACCCCCCTGGGCGAGCGCAGAAGGCACCTCCTGAACTGCAGCCATGAACGGCACGGAAGGCCAGGACTTCTACGTGCCCATGTCCAACAAGACCGGGGTGGTGCGGAGCCCCTTCGAGTACCCCCAGTACTACCTGGCTGAGCCCTGGAAGTTCTCAGCGCTGGCTGCCTACATGTTCATGCTGATCCTGCTCGGCTTCCCCGTCAACTTCCTCACCCTGTACGTCACCATCCAGCACAAGAAGCTCCGGACGCCTCTGAACTACATCCTCCTGAACCTGGCAGTCGCCGACCTCTTCATGGTCTTCGGAGGCTTCACGACCACCATGTACACGTCCATGAACGGCTACTTTGTCTTCGGAGTCACGGGGTGCTACATCGAAGGCTTCTTCGCCACCCTGGGCGGTGAGTTCTGCCGCCAGCCAAGCGTCTGCACGTGCCAGGGGTCAGGAGAGGGAGGGGGACACCCCCATGGTCTTGGGGGAACGTGCTCCCGTGCTTCAGGGTGGGGAGTGGAGAGAGCGGCAAGCTGCTCTGGCTTTGGACCCTTCTGGTGGCCGCCCGCTTGGTAGCCCGAGAGCAGCAGCGAAAAGCGACCAGCAGCGGCTTTGGCAGCTGTCGGAGTTGCCCATGTTCCTGTCTCGCAAGGTGACAGGTTGGCTCCCGTTCCGTGGGGCCAGCTCCGTGGGCCGCTCGATGCCGAGCGCGGGGGTGCGGGCCAGCGGAGCGGGTTCTGCTGCCCGTGCCAGCCAGGCTCTGGCCGCAGCAGGTGTCGAGCAAACACCGAGTGTGAAAACGTCCTTCCTCGGCCGCAGGCAGCTGCTGCCCTGGCCTGGCCCTTGTGGCCCTGGGCGGATGTGGGCAGCCTGTGGCCCCTTGTCCCGGGGCTCTCAGATGGGACCACAGGCTCGTGGGTGCAGGAGCTGTGCGGGGCGAGGGACCCAGCCTGGGCTTTCCGGCTGCGGGCTGGTGGTGCCGTGAGGAGGCGCCTGCCTCTGCCTTCCTGCTGCGTCTGCGCCTTGCGCCCCTTTCCCAACCCTCGGTGGCCTTCACCTGCCACCTGAGTGCCAGCGGGCTGCGGAGGCGCTGTGCTGCCAGCAGCGCTTGTCTCCCGTCGCCTGAGGCACCTGCGCCCCCGTCCCTGTCTCTCCCTGCTGCAGGTGAAATCGCGCTCTGGTCGCTGGTCGTCCTGGCCGTCGAGAGATACGTGGTGGTCTGCAAGCCCATGAGCAACTTCCGCTTCGGGGAGAACCACGCCGTCATGGGGGTTGCCTTCTCCTGGATCATGGCCTTGGCGTGCGCAGCCCCCCCGCTCTTCGGCTGGTCTCGGTAGGGAGGCTGCTGTGCCCAGCGCCTGGCCAGTGGCAGCTCAGTGGTGGCTTCCGGCCGGCCCACTTCGCCCGCCGGGTGCTGCCCGTTGTGGTTCTCCTCGCAGGTACATCCCCGAGGGCATGCAGTGCTCGTGCGGGATCGACTACTACACTCTGAAGCCAGAGATCAACAACGAGTCTTTCGTCGTCTACATGTTCGTGGTTCACTTCATGATCCCGCTGATGGTCATCTTCTTCTGCTACGGCAACCTGGTCTGCACCGTCAAGGAGGTGGGTACCTGCCGGTGGCACCAGGCCGGGCAGCGTGCGCCGCGCTCCGGGCTGGCCCCGGGCGACAAGGAAAAGAGCCGCCCCGGCTGCCCCGAGGCCCGGCCCCGCGTGCCAGGCTGGCGCAGCCGTCCCCACCTCCGGCCCGTCGTGCCCGCAGGCTGCCGCCCAGCAGCAGGAGTCTGCCACCACCCAGAAGGCGGAGAAGGAGGTGACCCGCATGGTCATCATCATGGTCATCGCCTTCCTGATCTGCTGGGTGCCATACGCCAGCGTCGCGTTCTACATCTTCACCAACCAGGGCTCGGACTTCGGGCCCATCTTCATGACCATCCCAGCTTTCTTCGCCAAGAGCTCTGCCATCTACAACCCCGTGATCTACATCGTCATGAACAAACAGGTAACTGCAGGGGGCCGCCCGAGGGCCCTGCTGGGCTTCCACTCTCTCCCGCACCTCGAGGTGCCCGTGGGCCAGGAGCGGAGCCTGTTGCTCCAGCACGGAGGAGGGCGGCCGGGCAGCTTGCCCCCAGCACTGCGCGCGGCTCAGACACGAGTCACGCTGGCTGGGACGACCCTGGCGCCGGGGCCGAGTCCGGGGCCGCAGGGGGCTCCGCCAGCACGGTGCCTCCCATGGAAGGGGGAGCTGTGCTGGGCTCAGGGGCAGCCCCGCGGCTGGAGCCACCCCGGCGTCCGCCAGCCTCACTCCGGCCCTCCCGCCCCTCCAGTTCCGCAACTGCATGATCACGACGCTGTGCTGCGGCAAGAACCCGCTGGGCGATGAGGACACGTCCGCTGGCAAGACAGAGAGCTCCTCCGTCTCCACCAGCCAGGTGTCTCCCGCGTAGGCCCTGCTGGAGCGGCTGGTCCTTGGGGTGCGCGTGGCCGCCCCGGGAGCACCGAGTTAGCCCGCGCCCGCCCCACTCCTCCACGGCCACGCGCGGGGCAGGCCGCTCCCTCGCGGCACTAGGAACCCTGGGCTCAAGGCTGTAAATGTCGGCGCGTTTTGTAATTAAAATGTAAAGGCTTCGCTCCGCCGCTGCCCTCATCCGTCGCTGCATCCCTGTGCTTGGCTGCCGACGCGCCGAGAGCTGGCGTGGCGCTCCCTGGCTCGGCTCTGCGACGCGGCAGAGCCTCCTCTCTGCCCTCAGCCCGCCCCGGTGCCCCACCAGGGGCCACCTGCTGATTCTGCTGCTGCGGCCAGAGCCTGGTGGGCAGCCCCTGCTGCTCCGCGGCTGCCCGGGGCAAGTCAGGCTGCTGCAGGGCATCCCCAGCACGGCCGCCAGTGGCTCCCAGCTCCAGCCCCGGCACCTCGGGAGCCCCAGGAGGTGGTGGTGCTCTGGGTGGGACAGGACGCGGCCCCTTCACACCGCAGAGGCCATGGCTGGTATCCTGCCCGGCAAGCGGGTGGTGCAGAGGGAACCTGGCACTCGGCTCGGCAGGGCACAACCACAGTCGGGCTCGGCGCTGGCTCCGGCAGGCACCTGGCACCGTGACACGCACGCGGTGCTCACACCCTCGGCAGGAACCCCTGCTCCCCGGGCACCTCCCGCCCATCCTCGGGCACCTCCGCGCCCCAAGACAGGCTCCTCGCCCTCCCCGCGGCCCCACCACCAGCTCGGCTGGCGCCAGCCCGGGCAGGAGCTCTCGGCCAGGCCGGCCCGGCGCAGGGCTGAGCTTCCCCCGGCGCCATAGCAGGCAAGGCAGGGCAGCATATGGCTCCGAGACGCCGCCATATGCTGCGAGCTCGCCGAGATGGCACGGAGCGACTGCAGCCGAGCTCTTGGGCTTATTTTTAGCTCAGCTGCACAAATAAGATGTTTTTCTCGCCGCTCAGTGTTACCAACATTTGCGGCTATTTCTGTCCACGATCATCCTCTCTGATTTCCGAGCCGACGCAGCTCTGCGAGGTCTAGCGGGGAGCGCGGGGAGCCCGCCGAGCTGAACCTTTCATAGAGAGCAATTTGCAAGTACAATTCCCTCATTATTTCTATCGATGCTGCTGCATATTCCGTGCAATCGAAAGATCAGAGGGTTATGAATAATTCAGCGTCATCGAGGCTGATGCCTGATTCACACTCTTCGAATCCCGGAGCCCGTTTTGGAGGGAAGAGGAAGGACGCGGGGTTGGTCTGCTGCGATCCCAGGGAGTCCCGCGATGTTTGGCGCTGTGGCCTTCCCCGCACCAACCGGGCCAACCGCGGTGCGGGTGGATGATGGCCTGGCCCCTAACCCACGGGCGCTCGCCCCGCACGATGCCCAGCTGCTGGCGGCGGTGGGGGCAAGTGAGAGTTTGGGGTTCCCCCTGCCAGCACAGGCAGATGCCAGAGGCATGGAGCGGCCAGAGGAGTGGTCTGGACCCGGAGGTAGGAGGTGGCTGGAAGAGGTGCACCAGTCCCTGCAACTGGAGGTGCCAGCTCCTGCAACCCCCAGTACCCCCCACCCCAGCTCCTTCCCAGGGAACTCAGGAAAGGGCTGCAAATGGAGCAGGGAAGATGCAGAAGTGCCCAGGGCCGCTCGGGGATGCGGATGGCCGAGGGCTCAGCTCACTCCCGGCCCTTGGGAAGATGCTGCACTTGGCGCTTGCTGAGCCAGGAGCCAGCACAGAGGGGGCACAGAGGGGCCGCCGGCGCCCAACCCCGATCGCAGTGGGGTTCGGTGGGTCCTTCTTGTGAGCTCAGGTGTGGGGCTGCTCCTTTGCTGGCCCCCAAAGTTGCTCTTCTTCCTCGGGCAAAGGGCGCTGCCAAACACCTGCTCGCAAGGGGAGGCAGCTGGAGCAATTAGCAGGTGCTAACGAGCCCCTGCCCTGAGGGCGCTGCTCAGATAAATGAGCTGAAGCCGGGCAGCCGGGCACTGCTGCTGGTAGCAGGGACCTCGGGCTGGTGCTCGCGGCCATGGAGCCTTCTCCGGGTGAGGGCTGTGCTGGGGTTCCGAGCCGAGGGGCACCCGCGGGAAGGGGATGAGCTGGAACAAGGCTGCTCGGCTTCTGGGGGGCTTTTTTGCAGCCCTCAGAGTGAGGGTGCCGTGGGGCCCGGCCCGGGTGCTCAGAGGTGCCTCTCCCGCTCCCTGCAGCCGCCCCCGACAGCGCAGCCCCGCAGCCCGTCCCGCCGGCCCGGGGCCAGCGCTCACGGCACCCCCCAACCCTGCACATGGTCATGGAGGCGCTGCGGGCCCGGAGCCAGGCCGAGGGGGTCTCCGTGGTAGCCATCAGACGGTTCATCCTGGCCAAGTACCCGTCGGTGGACCCCGTCCGCCTCAAGCCCCTGCTGAAGCGGGCGCTGAGCCGGGGGCTGAGCCGGGGCGTCCTGGTGCGGCCCCGCAACTCCTCGGCCGTTGGGGCCACCGGCCGCTTCAAGGTGGGCGCGGGGGCTGCTCCCGGTGGGGCGGGGGGGCTCGGGCCTGCCGGCTCCGCTTCACCCTCTGCTCGCCCCAGCTGGCGCCCGAGAAGCTGCCGCAGGAGGAGGCCCCGCGCCGGGCAGAGGCCGACGGAGCAGCAGCCCCGGAGCCGGGACGGAAGGGGGTCGCCAGGGCCCCCGGAGCTCCTGCCGCGGGTGCGCGGCCGCCAGGTAAAGGGACGGAGGGAGCGCGGGGCCGCCCCCCTGCGGGGGAGGTCGCCCCTGCGAGGGAGTCACTCGCCGCCCCTGTCCCGCAGGCGCCGCAGGGCAGAGGCCGGCAGGGGCGAGGCCGAAGGCACCGCCCGCGAAGGTGAGCGGGG
>JAOXOE010000745.1:18319233-18350316 GCA_028565055.1 Phoeniculus purpureus
GTCATAGCGCATCGCCCCAGGCTATCGCCCGGTCACGACGCTCGGCGGGCGGACGAGCAACGGCGGTGCGCACTCGTCGCCGCCGCGGGGCGCGCGCCCGCCCTTTGCCCGCTCGTGTCACCTGGGTGGAGGCGGGGCTCCTTCTGACCACGCCCCCGAGGGACGGGGCTTGGTGCTCGGCTCGGGCAGCGGGGGTGGGTCCCGCGTTGCTGGGTGAGGGGGCGGGACTCTGGGCCTGAGGCCGCGGGGCCGGAGCCGTGTCCGCCGGCGGTTACAGTGCTCTGTGTTCGCGAAACTAATCAATTAATTAATTGAAGTGAACCGGTGAGTGTCAGATGAACTGCCAGCGGTTCGGGCTGGGCCGGCGCCCGGAGCAAGAGCAGACCCCAAAGGGGAGGAGCGAGGGAGTAAGGGACGCAGCGTGTGGGTGGGACGGGGAAGCTCAAACATCAACAATAAAATAATGATAGAACAATGAATTATATTCAAATAAACCCAGTATTGGACGGCCCCGGTGATAATCACGTCACTCCGGGGGAGTCCCAGACGAGACTCAGCGGCAAATGGGCACTGCAGTACGAACTGGCTCCGGGATCACAGAGGTTTGGGCTGAAGGCAGAATGGGCAGAGTCCTCCTCAGGCACCGCCCACTCAAGAAGAGTCTGACCTATGGTCCTCCCCACTTTATGTAAAGTCCAGTGTCTGGAATGGAGCACCTTATTGGTCAGGGTAAGGTCTTCCCCCACTCTTTACTTACGACCCATCGTGGCACGGAAGACTCAGGAGTGACCTTGGTTTCTATAGGAGCGAATCCTTGTCAGCAAGAAAAACGAAGCTACATAGCATAGAAACCCATTCCTGAACACTTATTGCCAGCTCCCAGTTTGGACTCAGCCTGAGCTCTTTGTGGCTCCTGCTTTTCCAATGCCAGGTGCAGCCCAGAGAGAGGTCCAGCACAGCTGGTGAAATTGAAGAAAGGAAGTCTAACCTGTTACAGTTTAAAAATTACAAAAAACTTTCAGATGTATAGAGTTGTGTTTTCATGAAGAAAAACATGCATTTCACTTCGAGAGAACTCTTCCAGTGACTTGTCCTGGGACGGGTGGGCAAAAGGTGACACTATAAGAGAGGGCTGACTGACCAGCCCAGCCCCTTTCTTCTATCTGAGAGTGGCTCCAGCACCTCATGCTGGAGGAGCTCCGTCTGCCCCGCCGCTTCCAGGTTGGGGAGGGGATTTGGCAGGACTGCTGTTTCCTCCAGCCTGCCGCTATGGCCCCCCTGCCCTCCCAGAGGCCACCACCATCTTTGAGCCACTGATCAGCAGGAAGAGAAACTGTTGGTCATTTCTGCTACCGAGAAGAGCTGGAGACGCTCGAGTATTGGGAAGAGAAGAATCCTCAGGAGAGGCATCTGAGAATTCCTTTGTGGTTAGCTGAACTGTCTGTTTTGAAAGAAGCAGAAGGACTCGAGTATCCTTAAACCTTTGGCAAGAAAAGAGACTGAGTTCCTTTTAAAAGGTGTGATTTCTGCATTGAGGGATGCAGTCCAGGGTCTGAGGAATCAGGCCTGTCTGATCAGTGTTTTGCCAAACAAGCTATGCTGAAGAACTGAAGAGTTCACCAGTCTGGAACGGCAAGAGCTCAGCATCTGCAGACCATGGCATAAGACTCATGGGGGACCTGACAAGTCTCTCAGAACTAAAGAAGAGAGGGTGGTTGTACCCCTCTCTGCTTGACTGACATGCTTTCCCCAGGTGTCTAAGGTAAAAACCCAAAGACCAATAAGGTATTAATCTCCCATTGTATTTTTCTCAGAATATGTGATGGCATTTGTGATGGTGTTTCTGGTTTGTATGCACTAACTTGCTTAAACTTTTTCTTCTTTTTGTGTACAGTTATGGATTTAATAAAACCCTTTCATTTTCCCTAAGCTACCCATTGTCTGGCAAATTCTATCCTAGATATCATCGAGACCTAACTGTTTTTCCTTCTGTTTACTTGTGGTCTTGAACCCACCACAAACCCCTAACTGCTGCTGACAGAATCAAGGAGCTGAGAGCAACCAGAGCCCCAAAACAACAAAATGAATACAGATCAAAATACTGATGGTGCCCAAACCCCCCTGTGACAGTCGTGGTTAAAAGAGATTGCTGAAACTGGCAGCTTAATAGGCTTTAGAGGGGACAACATACATATGGGGATATTGCAAATGCTTGCAGTTACATTAGAGGATTAAAGGGAACAAGAGAGAGGAAAATAAACCCTCCGTGGGGGTGTAACTAACCACGAGGTTCAACAAGAAGATTACTGTCGAACAGCACAGTGCTTTTTACATGGCAGATTGTTTCACATGCTTTCAGCACAGCACCAACCCCATGGGCCCCTGTCGTGCTGACACCACTCAGCCTTCACTTCCAGGTGAAAATGCAGTTCCTGGGCTATGCAGGCTGGTAAAACCTCACCAAAACTGGATGTGCAGCTTGCAGTGGGGCCACACACAAGAGAATGTGTTGGTGAAATACCATGTGCAGCCTCAGGCAAAGCACTGTCTGCAAAGCCCCTCTGATACCTCCAAAACCCCTCTGACTCTTCCTAATCCTCTCCAACACCTCCCAAACCACTCCAGCATCTTCCAACCCCTTCCAACACCTGCCAAACCACTCCAACACCCCATCAACCTCTCCAAAATCTCTCCAACACCTCCTGAACTTCTCCACCACCTACAAAACTTCTCCAACACCTCTCCAAACCCCTCTGATACCTCCAGATCCTCTCCAACATCTCCAAATCACCAGGCCAGGCTGAGCTGTGAGCTGTGCCCACCAGTGTGTTTAACAGAGGATGGAACTTCCTTGAAACCCCCCCTCAACAACAGCTACAGGAAGATAGTGCAGCTGCACTGGCAGAGGGCAGGTTTCCATGGCAACTATTGAAAAAATAACGTGATTATTGCTGTTGGTTATTCCAACAGCAAGGGGATAACGTGTGCTCTGAGGTGCTGGTTGGGGAAATGCAAATGCCTGCCGAAGATCTGCTGAGCCATGCACACCTTGCTCCGAAGCTCTTTCCACCGCTATGTGGTTTGGGGCTGGTTTTGACTCTCCAAGACAGAAGTATCTCCAGCTTCTTGGGCTGGGGCAAGAGTGCTCTGCTATGCTGTAGGCCCAGAGCAAGCTGGTAAGGAACAAGAGAAAGAAGAGGAGTCTTCCACCAAACTGCCAGATCCTTGCAGACAGGTTTTCCTTCTCTATTCCTATTTCCCTTGCAAAACCGAAGCAGGTAAAACACCTTTTGGCATGGGATTTGGGCCTGACAGTGAGCTCCAAGCTTTGTGAGTCTTCATTCCCGCTTCAGAAACATCTGCCCAAGGCAAAGGAAATTGTTCTCATGCCTCATGCAGGAAATAACTGCTCTTGCATGTTGATCCAGGAGAAAACCAGGTGCAAGGACCAGGCTGTGCCCAGCATCACAGAGCACAAGGAGGAGTGTGTCTCAGGAATACATAGAGCCAGACCTCTTTCATGCCATTTCTGGGGCTCTGCCTGTTGCTGGAGAGGGCATTTTGAAGAGAAAATGAGTAGTCACCCCAGCCACAGACTGCCTGTAGCCCTTGTGTTTCAATGTGGGGCTGCTCCATTCATTCCCTAAAGTTGAGGCAGCACAGCTCAGGCTGTGCCTGAATCGGCCCCAAGATGGGAGAAGCCATCAAGCATTTGTTTGGTAATTAGAAGGAAGGGAAATGCCACGGAGCTGAACAGCTGTGCTGGGAGACAGCATTTGTGAAGATCCTTTGTGCTGTTTGGTTTGTCCCTCCATTTCCATTCAAACAGGCACAGAAATGCACTGGGACATAACTTGCAGCCCTCTATCAAAGCCTCCTGCACAGCTCCAACCTTGATTCCAGCCTGTGCCATCACCATTCAAACATTCACACATTTAATTGCTTCATTCCAGTTTTGCAGAGTTTGGGTTCTGCCTTTGGGCTGAGTCTGAGCCTACTCCAACCCAACAGCTGGCAGCACTTCACTCCGCACCCAGCCACATGTCTGTTTCATCTCCTTTTACCATCCCTACCATAAACTGAGCTGCAGCTCATTCCAGCAGCAAGCACCTCACTGCCCCGCCACCTCACAGGATTCGATGGAAAGGGTTAAGTCCCGTTTTATAGCTACAATAAAACCACTTTGAAATGCAAGGAAAATCTTTGTGCAGCAAACCCCAAGGACTCCCTGCATTTCATGGGCAAGTGGCCTGGCAAGACATCTGTGTATCTACAGGCTATGAAATGTACAGCAGGGAAGGGCCCCAAGCAGAGAGCCTGCAGAAAGTGTAGCTATGTGTCTGGTCAACCTGAAAAGGCCACCACAGCCCACTGCTCCAGGGAGGATGCTCTGAGATGCCTCTCCCTGCCATGGGTGTCCTTCCTCCTCTGCCTGCTGTTGTTCCATGCTGTACGCAGGCACCCACCGCCTGGCAAACCAGCGCAGCCAGTGCTGTCATCCGTCTCCATCTCGCATACTTGTTGGGTCTTTTGTGGCCACCACAATTCCTGCCCAGGTCCTCCTGCCTTCGCTCTGCTCGGCTCTGAGAGTCTGTTTGGGTTCTCAGGTGCTGCGTTTCCGGTGCACTGGGAATTCCCAGTTCCCATTGAAGGGTAGGTACTTCTAGGCTGGGTGAAAACGAGGCCATGGGGCCATAAGGGTGCCGGGACACAACAGGAGGTCCCCGACTGAGCAGCAGGGGAGGCGCAGGCAGGGCCATGCTTCAGACAGGCCATGAGGGTCCAGTGCTCTGTGAATATTGGAGAGGAAAGCCAAATCACCCCAACTCATCCCCTTGCAACAGCCTTAGAGGAGTGGTGAGGAGGAGGCAGCAGGCAGCCGAAGCAGCTCGCTTGCCCCAGTAAGCTCCTGCCTGCAGCTCTGCTCCAGGCCAGGGAGAAAGGGTTTGTTGCAGGCTGAGGCTTTCCCATTCAGTGTTCTGGCTCTGTCCCTACCTTCTTCCTAGACCTCCAAAACCCACTCAAGCCATGCCATACAATGTCCTGACCTCCCTCTGAAGCTCCCCTTGTGCTCAACTTCCCACCATTTTGCGACGGGACTGGCAGAGGTGCAGGTGGTGGTGGAGGAAGACTGTGGATCTTGGGCTCCTGTGGACAAGTTCCCAGCCTAAGGGATCTGTCACCCACTATGAACTCCTGTGGGGCTTCCACCAGGACCCACACGGGCTCAGGTCTAGCCTCTCAGGGCTGTGTTTTGCTGGGGGCTGTAAGGCAGCAGCTCATGGGTTTGCACTGAACTGGATGTGCCGATGGGGGAGCACAGTCTGATCAGCCAGGCGCCACTGTGCACCGGCAAGGTCTCCCCATCTTCCAGGAAGGATGGGGTGGAGGAAACTATGAAGCCATTATGGGCTCCCTGGGGTTGGGTACACTCGCCACTTCTCTTCAGTGGGAGGAGTAGCCCTTTTTCTCCTGGTTTCTGCTCCTCTCGCTTGGCCCATTAGCTGAGGCATTAAATTTTAACATTTTTTGTTGCTCCTCACAGCATCTTCCTGGTGAGTGGGTGCCTGGGTGGGTGCCAGGGCCCTGGCGCCATACTCTCGGGGCCTGGGGGCTGTGGGAGTCTGGCTGTGAGACCCACCTGCATCCCATGGGCAGGAGAGGTACCTCATGCCTGGGGGATGCTGTTGCTTCTCCCAGCTGGTCCCGAGGACCAGCATGGCAGTGTTATCACCTGTCAGCTCTACTGTCCTGGACAGATGTCACAGCCAGCTGCTCATGTTGACAGGGGATGACAAGATGGCACCAACACCTCCACCACGGTAGCCCATCCAGGCTAGTGTCTGCAGCATGGGCAGCATACAGGTAATGCTATTTGCAGCCCCGCCTGCTCCCACACCGCCTCTAGGTGAAGGGGAAGCCATCACATCACCCAGCCCTCTGATCCCCCTTGTCCTGAGAAGTCCCTAGCCCTGGCTGTGTCACCCTGTGTACCTGCTGGTGCCCCCAGCACTCACAAAACTCCCAGTATAGGTAGCAAATGGCAGGCTCTGCCACTGGTGTGGCTTCTGCTCTCAAGCAGAACCACCCCAAGGGTAATGTGAAAGGGACCTGCTCCTCCCACTCTGAGGCACAAACCATCCTCCAGCCCCTCTTTGCCATTGCCCTGTGGGTGAAGTCTGCTTGCCAGAGGCGAGTCTCAAAGTGCCTTGGGGTAACAGGCTCAGCTCAGTGGGAGCTAGATGGTGTCATGATGGGAATGAGCTTGGGATAAACCACCCTCTACTCCTGGGGCAGGTGTGCAGTGAGGACAGAATAGCAAGCAGCATGGGCAGGAGCCTTCTGGCTTCGAGAAATTAGAAACCCATCAATTTTTGCCATTAGAGGAGGTGTGGCTGGAGGAGAGGTGCTGCAGGCAGAGCCACACGCTGAATCATTCACCGCTAGAGATGACAAAGTCCATGGCCAGGCTGGGGAAACATCTTGCTGTCTTCCTGCTGCTGCCTCCCAAGGACGGGGAGGCCTTTGCTTGTGCCCCAGAGTGTTGGGTGTGGGCTGGGGTGAGGGACTGCTCTCAGGGGTCTGGGGAGCAGGCGCTGGTCCCTGAGCTGGTGCAAACAGATGTAGAACAGCGAGACTCCAGAGCTGCTCTGCGCTGGCATGTGACCACATGGTTAAGTGGGCTTCTGACCCAGCATGCCACCTCCAGGTTGGCCCAGCTTGCCCCCAGGAGTAGTTGGACATTTCTGGCATGGCTACCTCAGTGGTTCCTTTTGGTTTAGAGACACCCATCATGGGGCAAAGATGCCACTTGTGGGGCAGGGACAAGGCACCATGAAGCTCCTGCCACGCAGAGCCAGGACTGACGTGTTGTGCCCCACCATGCCTGGCTGTGTGGTGGGGAGCAGACCCCCTGGAATGACTCCCAGGCCACCTTCTCCCAGTCAACATTGCACTAATGGACTAAGAGAAATCCCCCCATTGTGCCACATCCCCCACACTGTGGACTGGCCAGAGCAGAGACTGTGGAAACAGGATGGGAAGTAAGTCTGGGCTTCTTGGTGACACCTGGTGCCCTGAGTGGGTGGCCTGATCTTGCCAGGTCTCAGCTGCAGAGCTGGCAAGCTAGAGCCAGGAGAGGGCCAGCAGCAGCAGCCAAGGAGTTAACTTCCCAGCCTCTCCGCATGGATCTGGAGCTATTTATACCCGCACACTGGTTTAGCTGTCAGAGCGAGCGGCTGCTCTGCCGGTGAGACGAGCCCTGCGGAGCCACCACTCGTTGACAATACAACTTTCCTCTGTGAGCTGTGGGGCTCACAGCTCGGCCACCTGCCTGCTGGACCCTGCTGGACTCCACCTGAGGCACAGGGGACACTTTCTGTGGCAGTGCCATGGGCATCATCCTTTGTGCCTGCCACATGGACATTGGGTGCTGGCAAAGGGTGACCGCTTTCTCTGGCCTCTGAAGCACCACAGAGCTTAGCCTCAGCCTCGTTCTGCCCAGCTGGACCTCTTGGCCCCGGCAATGCCACCCCAGCTCTATGTTGACACCTCCTGAGGAATGGTGTTGCCTCTGGCTGGGCTACGCAGTGGGTGCCGAGGTGGCATTGTGCATCGCTGACCCTGGAGCGACAGCAACGCAGGACATGGCACAGCCCAGCTCTACCTCTGTGCATGGCAAGCAGTTGGCCCTGCTGCTCATCCAGGCTGTGTGAAAGATTCTTTGACACCATGGCCCCGGGTGGGCAAGTGTGAGCTATCGGCTAGGAGCAGCACTGACAAGAGGATGAAGATGCCAACACTCCTCTGGCACTGCCTGGCCTGTGGTCCCCCTTGTGCAGGCACGTCGGGCTCTGGAGCCAAGTGATGGATTCCTTCTGCTTCGTCTGCTTCCAGAAAGAGGAGCTGCAGCCCCTGCACCTGCACAGGTCAGTGCCGCGGTGCCCAGCCAAGAAGTGCTGGTGGTGGGGACACACTGCAAAACTCTGGGGGCTGTGGGAGCACAGTGCCAGGCCAGTCTGGGGGATGATGCAAGCTTGGCTGTGCCAAACTTTCCCTTGGAGCAGGTGCATCCTCTTCTGGCCAGAGGAGAGGCTGTGCTGAGCCGGGCTGAGACTGCATGCACAGCACGTGGGCTCACCCAGTATGTGCTTCCCTGGCAGCAGCTCCCCAGGGCACAGTACAGGTTCCCCATGCTGTGCCGTGCCATGCCAACAAGGACTGGTGTGCCCATGGCAGTGGGGCTGTTGTCAGCATCGTGCAAACCCTCAGCATCCCGGAGCCACCCTGAAACCATCCCCAAGCCATCCCTGAGCAATTTCAGAGCCATCCTGGAGTCATCCTGCCCTCTCCTGCTCATCTGGCCCCTGTCCCTGACCAGACTCTGCCCCTAGGACCTCGCTGCAGGGACACTCAGGGCACCAGGGCAGTTGTGTGGTCTCCAAGGTGGGACAACGGGCTTTGCAAAGCCTGGCCCCTGTGGCAAGCGGCATTGGTGCTTATCTTCTCCTTGAGAGCTGCTCTCCCATCCACTGCTGAGTGGCAGCCAAGGCAAATGTGCGGGTGCCGGAATTAGCCAGGCAGCCGGCGGGACGTGAGGTGTGAACACTAGCACATGTTGCACCCAACTGCTCCTCTATGGCACCAAGCCACTGCTGCTTCCTGGCCTGCACCGCCATCACCAGAACAGAGCACAGAGCCCCCACCCCACCATGGCCAGCAGAACCCTACAAGTCCTAGCTGCCCCACAGCAGGGTCCAGGATGGCTGCAGTGCTGGGCTGGTGGCCTGGCACTATCAGCTGGGCTGTGGGCACATGCCAGGCCAGGCACTCTGTCTTTCCTCCTTCTGTCAAGAAGCCATAGGATTTGTTTTCATCTAAGTCATAGGGTTCTGAATCTTGACTTCCAACCCTGACTGATTTTATGATTCTATAGTGACTTACGGTGGGGAAGGTACTTTCATCTTAAAGCCTCTGCTTGCAAGTGCTTAGAATGTCTAGAGAACAATATGGATAAGTTCCGTGACTCCTGGGAGCTGCTGCTAATGAGCTCTGCCCTGTCTAGGAAGGTGCCAAGTGGTGGGGAGGAGACAACTGAAGACCAGGAAAGGGGTCTTGGCTGTGGGTGCTTCTGGATGTAGAGGGGCACGGAGCATCCTTGAGGCTCCCATATCATAGCCCAACCTCTGGGCTGGAGCTGACTGGGAGCACCCAGCCTGTGGTGGGACACAGGTGTCATGAGTTTGGCATTGTTAGCTGTGATGGGAAGCACCCAGAGTGTGCTGGCCTGAGGTCCTACATGGTGGCTGTGGGAGGACAGTGAGGGAGGGACACCTGTAGCTTGTCCCACAGACTTCTCCCCATTCTTCCCATGCTTCAAGTAGGGCTGCCCTGACTGGGATCCCCATTCTCAAACAACCCCAAAAACTCTCTGTTCCCAAACACTCCCCTGGCTGTCACCAGCAGGTCCCCAGAACCTTCAGCCCATGGGGACAGGGCTGTCATCTCCTTCCACTGCCAGCACAGCAGCTGGCAAGGCTCCTGGCTGGGGCCTGGGCTCTCCTCCTGGGTTGGGGTGGGGAGGAAGGTGCTGGCAGCAGGACCCGCTGGGTGCTCCCCACTCTGCCATTGTTCTGCCACCCAGTCCTGGGCCTGTCACCCCCAGGCAGTGGCCCATGGCCAGGGTGTGGGAGGCAGCGTGCCTGTCCCTGCAGCTGCACTAGATGGTGCCAGGAGAACAGGCTGCAAGCACAGGCCAGTGGGGCTAGAGGATGCCAGGCTCCCCAGGTTGCCCAACAACCAGGCTGCCAGCATGGCTCTCCCTGTGTTCCCAGTTACACCTCAAATCCCACCACCTCCCAGCAAAGTAACCTGTTCTGGCCCTTTTTGGAAAAAACCCATTTGTAAGAAACCTGTTCTGTTTCCTTTCAACCCAGTAGCCGAACAAGCATCATTACACTCCAGAGTCACACTGGGTCCCTGTGAGGGCTCACAGGCAAATGCTGCTGTAGGTCCTGATCTAGCCTGTGCCCCTTGTCCACTGCCTTGGATCCATCCTCTGCCCCACCAGGGCTAAGGGACAGGGCCTGGGGGGCTGCAGCAGGGTAGACAGCACCCCAACACCCACTGGCAGTGGCTCAGCAGATGCCCCCTGTGCAGCTGAACTGCCAGCTGTGCCCCACAGTGCTGTGGCTGCATCTCCTCCCTGACCTTGAGAATGTAATTCTGGCAGCCCTGACAGGCAACACCCAAATAGGGGGCACCACTGAGGTGAGGGGGCACTTAACCCCCAAACCCAGGGGTCCAGCAACCAGCACCCACCGGCCTCCTTTCCTGTTGAAATCCCCCTGGCTGGGCTTTCCTGTGCTCAGAGGTGATGGGCAGGGGTGCAGGTGGGCAGCACTGGCCACATGGCACAGACAGCAGGCAGCAAAGGTCGCTCCAGTGCCTGCACTGTGTGGCCAGCGTGGCCTCACCGCAAGGGCAAGGCAGGAGGTTTCAGGGCTCAGTGAATGTTATAGAGTCGGAGAAAACATCCAAAAGGAACTGGGAGATGCTGCAGTAGCAACCTGTGCTGAGCAAATCCCCTCTGCTGGCACTGCGGCTCCCGGCGTGCTCTGCTCCCACATCGCCCTCCCTCCTTCCCTCCCTGCCTGCTTCTTCCCAGCAGCTCTGCTGGCATCTTCGGGCAGGGTTTTAGCTCATGTCACGCTCCAGCAACAACCTGCAGGCAGTCATGGCATCCCGCCCCACGTGCTCTGCGGGACACGGCCCCTCAGCTCCCACTCTGCCGGCGGGGGAGTCCAAGTGGTGCCAAAGGGACCAGCGATCTTTGCACTGCATTTGGAAAGGACTGGGCTTGCTAGAAGCACTTTGGGCTTTTCAGGTCACCCCCCACCTAGTGTGAGCGAATCCAGCATGAACTGGGAAATTTCCCTTCAGAGCAGAAATCCTGGGAGCATTTGTGGAAAGCTGTGGGCTCATTGCATGGTCTGGGATTGAGCTAGGTCATAAACATGTTTGTTCCAGCTCTGTTTATCTAGATAATCTTAATTAGTTATTAACATTCTCTAAGAGCTTTGAAGACCACGAGCTCAAAGCAAACAGTAACTGGTGTTACTGGTGTTACTATGATTCAATCTGTGTGACCCACATGCTGCTGGTGTGTTGATCTGCAACCTGGCAGCCCCAAAATGAGCTGCCAAGCTGCACAGAGCCCTGCTGAGCCCCGCAGAGAACCGCTGAGCCCCACAGAGCCCTGCTGAGCCCCACAAAGCCCCACTAAGCCATGTCACACCCCACTTAGTCCTTCAGGGCCTGCTGAGTCTCTGTGTACCTGAGGCACAGCACAGCCCCATCCTCCAACACCCGGCTGGTGACAGCAGGAGCTGCCCCATGTGTGGGGTGTACGACGCCACCCCTGCAGCCCCTCACAACCCCCAGGCAGGTTCCCTAGGCACTGGCACTTCATGCCTGACCTAGAAACAGCCTCGAGCTATAAATAGGGTGAACCGAAGGATTGCTGAGGCGCAGCTCAACAGAGAGGGAGGCTGCAGAAGCGGAGGAGCCACAGCTGGGGGCATGGCTTGGCAAGGGCAGGCAAGGAACATGGTGGGGATGAGTGCCTTGTGAAGGTGCTGTGGCAAGGGATGGAGCTGGACCCAGTCCATTGCTGGAGGGGGCTTGAATGGGAGGCAGTGCATCAGCCCACATTCTGCAGAGGGAACACCCTATCTGTGCCCCATCTCCCACACCGTGCCTGTTCCCAGTGCCTTCACCCCTATAATGCTGTTCTGTGCTGTGCCACCCCTCTGCCAGTACCACAGCAGTTGATCCGAGCACCCATGTAGCACCTACTCTGGTTTGCTGAGTGACATGGGGGTTACTCCCATCCCAGTGGGGATCCTCCAGACTCTGAGCCAGCGATGCACCAGACTTCTGCTGGACAGGAGAGCATCACTGAATTAAAGTGTCACAATGTGAGTCAGCCTCTTGCTCTGAAGTCATTCATAAAATCACTCACTGCTCCGTGTGCTAAACTGGAAGCGGATTAGAGCTGCCTGTATGATGCTGCCCTGCCCATCCCAGTGTCAGGGAGCTTTGGTGGCTGTGGGATGGCTTCAGCTGCATGTAGTCCCATGGCCCACAGGGTGCCTGGGAACAACACGCTGTTACCCCTCAGAGCACGGGTCTGTGGGGCTGTGTCTCAGTTCAGAGTGGCATTGTGGGAGAGAAGGTACCCAGTGCCCAGCTAAGAGGCAGTGAAATCCCAAAGTGAATTGTGGCCTCGTGCTGAAATATCCCTGCTCAGCCTTGGCAAGTGCCGGAAGAAATCTGGAATGACAGGATGTACCCAAGGATGCTCCCAGTGTGACCGTGGGACACTTCCTGCCTTCGTGTGCAGCCCGGGGTGCTGGAGCTGCACTGCCGGCCTGTGTGGGCGAGAGCACCCTGTGGCCAGGAGATGGGGTCTGGTCCCTCTGCCCTTATGGGCCGAGAGACGCCGCACACGGTACCACAGTGTTCTCCTGGCTGCATCCCAAGCAAAGAGGATCAGGCGCCTCTAGCGCTGACCTGGCTTGTGGTGGCAATCCCAGGGGGTGCTGGAGCACAAGGGACGGGGAAGGAAGATGCTACCGGTTGTTTTGCCCTGCATGTGGCTGGAGACCTCCCTGTCTGAACCCTCACAGCTTGAGCAGAGTGTGACAAGGGCTGAGCTGGGGCAGCGCCAAAGCTGTGTGAGCAGCCCGTGTGCAGCTGCAGCGAGAGGCAGGAGCGCTCCTCCTCCTCACCTCCTCTGCCTGGGCTCTGCCAGCGGCCTGGCCCGTGCCCAGCTGGCTGTGGAAGGTGGGGGGATTCGCCTGCCTGCAGCAGCTTCAGCTCCCTGTGCTCGCAGACAGGGGCTCCGGGCAGGGAAAAGCCCTCCGGACCCGGCCTGCCCCGTAAGGCGCTGCCTGTGCCCGTAGCCGGCCGCCGTAAAGTGCTTTCCCCGCGGCTCGGCCGCTTGGGCAGCGGGTGCTTTGCCTCGGCGCCGCGCCCCCGGCGGGCAGCGGTTCGGTTGTGCTCCCGCGTACGGTGCGGGAATCGAAAGGCACAAGAATGCACCGGACGCGGCAGGTCGTGAACAGCTGTGGAGTCCCTGGTGCTGGAAAGGCAAGGCTGTCCGGGGTACGGTGCGGAAGGGAACTCGGCTGGCGCGCCGATGGCCTCTGCCTGGCGCTCCCTGAGGCTGCCTGTCCGCTTCGGCTCTGTTGTCGTGGCTCTGCAGCCCCGTGTCTTGTCCTGAGGAGCCACAGCCGGGGACGCAGGGAGCTGCCGGCTGGTCCGGGGGAAGAGGCGCGCGGAGCTCGCCCCGGGCGCTCCGTCTCTGGCTGGCAGCGGCAAGTAAGTGGTGGGACCCGCAGCGCGGACCGGAGCGGGGTTGAGCTGCTGGGGAAGGTGCCTTGTGGCTTCTCGTTAGGTGACAGAGCTCCGCAGCCGTGGGCCAGAGGCTGGTCTGGGAATGACCCCGGCGCAGGTGGTCCGCAGCGTGTTGGTGGCTGAAGGCGGGTTCCCTGCAGCACTGTGCTGCCGAGGAGGTCGCTGCCAGGGCTGTGGGGAGCTTAGGCTTCGCTGCAGCACTCGTAGATGTTGTCCTCCATGAGAGCGATCACCTGCTCGAACTTGTGCTGGAGCTGGGTGCGCTTCGTGGTGGGGTTGGCATCCAAGGCAGCCACGATCTGCAGGAGACAAGGGCCGGGAGTGGCTCGGGGGTGCTAGCCCAGTTCCCCCCGCCAGCCCTGCTGAGCCCAAATCCCAGCTGAACCACTGGTGGGGAGAGGGCCCCCTGGCCCCAGCACCCTCCTGCTGTTCTGGGGCATGGCTGGGTCACAGGCAGGGGCTCACAGCCAACCAGACTGGCCAGCAGAGCAGCCTGCGGCGTCAGGGGCGGGAGGCAGCCGGGGCTGGGGAGTGCTCGGAGCACTCTGCCCTCCCGAAAGCACCTCTGCTCGCAGGTGTGGGGCAGCCCCACTTTGGTCCAGCCTGGCCGAACGCTGGGAGAGGCTGGCTGCCTCTTCCCAGAAGTCGCCAGCCAGGGGGCGGAGGGGCAGGCTGTGTGTGGAAGTGGGCAAAGCCTAGTAACCCCAGTTCTGCGGGACTGGAGCTGCTGGACACTCACCTGGGAGCGATACCTCTTGGCGTATTTGTAGATCTCGGCCATGGCCACGCTGGTGTTGAACTCGTTGCGGTGTTTCTTTGCGGAGGCAGAACAAAGACAGGAGGACTGTGAGCAGGGCCAGCCCCAGCAGTTCATTACAGCAGAAGGGTTGGCCCGATGCCGGTGCAGCCAGACCTTTCCCCTTCCCCTCCAGGGACGGTGCCTTGTCTTTGCCCAGAAAGGCCTGGGCTTCTTAAAGCCAGGACTCGGTGCCCACCCTCAACACCCCGTTTACCCCCTGTCCTCACGGCTGTTTGAAGGATGAGGCAGCGCGAGCGCCGACGGGCACAGAGCCTGCGACACTAACCCACCGCAGGGCTCTGAGGAGGCTGCTGCTGGCAGAGCGACGCTGCCAGCTCCTGAAGCTGGTACCAGGGCTGGCATCTGCTCCTGGGCCAGCTGCCAGCAGCAGCTGCCAGCCAGCTGCCTGGGCTCGAGCTGGCCCTGGCAGTGGGTGCTCAGGGTCCAGCTGGCCACAGGGCTGCAGAGATCCTTTTCCAGACTTGCTGGCTGCCTGGCAATGCATTTCGCTTCTGGCTCCCGGCGGTGCCAAAGCTAGTCAGGCTCAGGCTAACTTGTGGGTGTTTGCTGCCGCTCCATCGGCAACTGACGATGCTTGGAACTGGGTCAGATGAAGCTTGTGAGTGGAGGTTTGAGGCAGAATATCCCTTCCTCTTGGCTCCTGCCAGCAGCTGAGCAGGGGCTGACTGCAGCCTCTCTGCAGCCTCTGCTGCTCCCAGGCTCCTGCTGCCAGCCGGCGCAGAGCAGGCGCCGAGCCTGGCGACCTGCCCCGTGCCCACGGCGGGGCACATGCAGCGCCCCAGGGCAGCCCCGCGCCTTACCCGCGACTCCTCGGCGAGGTGGGCATTCATCTCCTGCTCGCTGAGCGGCGGCATGTCGTGGATTTGCTTGTAGTAGCGCTGCACGATCTTCCTGTACTCGGGGATCTCCTTGGCATACAGCAGTTTATTGGTGGGGGAGTCCTGCAGGGAGGGGAGATGCCAGCATCGGACCCCGTTCTGCTCCTGGTGGAAGGGGTTTGGCCCGTTTGCTGGCCCCGAGTGCTGCCTGTCGGACACGGCCTCCAGCGCCCCGGGCTCAGCGGGTCTCTGGTCCTGGCCGCACACAGAAGCACCGATGCAGACGCAGCCGGGTGCTGCTGGCCCACACAGCTGCTGCAGCAGCCCTGGCCCTGCCTCCCAGCCCGCCGGTAGCCCTGGTGCTGGCGCACTTGCCACGGGGGCAGGCTCAAAGCCCGCCTGGGGCCAGGGAGGGGACCTGCTGCCAGGCGCTGCCCTGCGGTCGAGCGAGGCCCAGCTGCAGCGGATGAACCTCTCGTGCCCCACGGTGCCGCGGGTGGGAATCGGGAACAGAGGAAGGGCCGCTGCAGGCGGCTCCTCGCGGTCTCCTGCGCAGCCGGCTCCGTCTGAACCGGAGAACAAAGCTCTCAGAAGCTGAACTTTGTGAGCCGTGATGTTCCTCCTGGGTTCCCCAAGTAGCTTTGATTTATTCTGCATTGCCTCACGCAGCCTGCCCGGCCTACGGCGAGCGCCTCCTAAGCAATTAGCAGCAAACGCTGAGGTCTCCTGATTAATGTCAGCACTGCCAGAGCAGCCCGAACCAACCTCCCGGCTCACGCGCGGGTGGCGCCGGCGCAGCTCTGCCTGCTCTCCCCGCGACGCGAGCGTGAGTGATGCTGCCCTCCGGGCGCTCCTGCCCCGCTGATGTCATTGGCCCGGGAATGAACCTGGCCGCCTGGCCCGGGGCCGCATCCCAAGGGGAAGTGGCACCGGGGCCGAGCTCGGCGTGTGCCCCCGCTGCTGCGGCACTCCGGCAGGTGGGGCGGGGAGAGGGATCTGCACGACGAGCCCGGCACGGCCGGAGCCGTTGCTGGGTAGCAAATGGGAAGCCCGGGGTGGCCGTAAGCTGCTGCTGCGATACGGACCGTGGCTGGTGCTGCAGGGGAGGTGGGAAATGGCACCGGCTCGGGCTCCCAGCGCGGTTTGTTTCCGAGGCCAGCGCCGAGGCGCTGCGGGAACGTGGCCGAGCTCCAGAGCCCGCTCGCGGCGCTGGCTTTGGCCTCCTGCGGCGAGGGCTGCTTTCGCGTTTGCCTCTTTCCAGGCCCCGGGTTAACTCTGGGCTAGGCGGAGGTGGGCACCGGGTTGCCCCCTGCCTGGGTGCTGCAGGTGCGGGGGCTCTGCCTCCGCCCTCGCACTGGCGGGAGCCAGGGCAAGGCGCTGGGCCATCTCCTGCCGGCACTTGCGTGCCCATTTCTACACGGAGGGTTTCTTCTTCCCACATGACTCAACAATTCCTTCCTTCCCCTGCGCTATTGTGTTCCTGGGAAATGCCTCCATCTGCTGCCTGACTCCAGCTGACCCCTCTTCCCACAGCCCCGCAAGGACAAGCGGGCGGTGTTTCGTGACGCAGGCACCAGAGAGCCACCAGCCCAAACAAACGGGGGCTCGGCTCTCCTCAGATCCTCCTCCGGCATCAGCCTCTCTGGCGAAGGCTTCCTGCTGCTCTCGGGCCGGGGGTGCGCAGCCCCCGCTGCGTCCCGCTCTGTGGGTCCCCTCTACGGCCGGGGGGCCCCTGCAGCTCTTCTTGATAGAACTTGTGTGTGTCAGGAAGTCTCCAGTGTCACCGAGCCAGCAAGAGGAGAGGAGGGAGACCTGGGCGCCGGCCACCTCGCTGCCGCCAGCCCCGTGGGACGGTGCAGGGAGCCCAGGCAGACGCGGCCCCAGCAGCCTGGTGCTGGCCCAGAGCAGGTCTGGCTCCCCCGGGGGCTGTGATGAGCCCACTGGGCTCTGCTGGCGCTGGAGGGGGACAGGGGGTGATGGAGGTGCCGACACCGGAGGGGAGAACTGACTGCCCCGCCAGCTGCTTCCCTGGTGCTGGTGGCCGGCGTTGAGGGGATGACCCAGCGGTCCCCAGACCTCCACAGCGCTGGGTGGGCTCTGCGCAGCCCACGGCTGGGCTCACCCCGCCGGAGCAACCGCAGCTGTCGCAGAGCAGCGGCTGGGCACCGGCAGCCACGAGCAAAGCTCCACTGTGACCGTCCCATCACCGGGACGTGGCCCCGTCCCTCGGCCGCTGTGCCGGGAGCTCCACGCTGGTGCTGGCCCAGACCAGGCAGGACCGAGGGACACGGTGTCCACGCTGAGCTGTGCCCAGGGCCCCACACAGGGACCGCTTGTGGGCGGCAGCCCAGCGGGTCGGGGAGCGTTCTGGGCGCTGTGCCGGGGCAGCTGGGCGCTCTCCTGCAGCCACAGGGTGCCGCTGAGGCAGGGGCTGGCGGCCACCGCCCTCTCTCCTTTGGACCGCGCGTCCCCCCTCCCTGGCCACTGCGACAGAGGGGCTGCCTGTCACACCGCAGCCGCAACGAACAGGTGGGGTCTGAAGGGGACACCCCAGCCCTGCCCGGGGAGCCAGCACCATCCCACCGGCGCGGCACGGCCGAGGCGGTACCTTGCCTAGCTGCAGGTCAGACAGGGAGCAGGCATCGATGAAGGCCTGGGCGATCACGGACAGGCACGCGTCGATGTGGTCCGTCTTGTCGATGTCGAAGACGAACTGGGGGTTCTTCAGGATGTTGACCCAGAACCGCAGCGGCAGGCTGCGAGGGAAACAAGCAGCAGCACAGCCGGGTGGGTTTTGTGCTCCAGGGGGCCAGGGGAGGAGCGCAGGAGGGAGGGTGACGGAAGGGGAACAGAAGAGGCACCAGGTTCTGCTCTGCAATGGAATCCCGGCAGGGGAATGTGCTGGGGTGCCCTCGGCTCCACGAGAGGGGGAGCGCTGGCCTTCACCCAGAGCAGTGCTGCTGCTGGGGACCAACTGCGGCGCCTGCAGCCCCGTCCGGGGAGCAGCCTCCCTCTGGCAGAGCCACTGCCCCGGCTGCTGACGGTCACGGCGCTGGTGCCAGCTCCTGCTCCTTCTCCTTCCCCCGACAGCACCCATCAGCTGGCCCCATGAAATGCAGTTCCTGCGCCTGGTCTCATCCCCTGCTCCCTCGTTGCTTTCCCCTCCATCTGCCACCCCAGCCAGCTCTAGGCTGGGTGCAGTCACTGCCCCGGCGGCTCCCGAACTGCTCCCTGCTTTCCCCATCAAACCCTCTGTTCCCTGCCCTGCTCCACCTGCCCTTGGCTTCGTCTCGGCAGCTCACTTTGCTGCTCCTTGCATCCCCCAGCACCGCTCCCCGCTGGTCCCAGGGCAGCGGTGCCCACTGGTGCCCCACTGTCACAGCACCAGGTCCTGGAGCCCCCAGAGCACCCGGGCTCTCAGCCTGGGGACACGGACAAGTGCCCCAAGGGTGGAAGAGCCAGGCAGCAAACAGAAAGGAGCCAACTTTGCCGGCTTTAAAGTCTCCCTGCTAGTGTTAGACCCAACAGAGAGCGGCCCCCGACTCGGCTCAGCGGTGCTCAGATGTGACAGCGCTGCTGGCTGCCGTCACCCCGTCCCTCCTCTGCTCGTCCTGTAACTCTCAGGGTGCTGGTTCACTCTGCCCTCTCCTCTCTGGGCTGGCCAGCCCCTGGGCCACTGCTGGCCAGCCCTCTCCATGCTGTGCTCGGCCTCATCCTCCGGCAGCCCTCCTGCCTTCCAAGTCCCTCTTCCACCCTGAGCAGCCCAGGACAGCAGGGCTGTGGCTGCTGCCCTCAGAGACAGAGGGGTGGGAGGAGGCAGAGCCCTCGTTCCGCACCTGTTGGTCTTCCAGATGTGCAGGGTGTCAGGGTCGGTGATGCCCCTCTTCTCCGCTTGCTCCTCCAGGAAGTCGAAGAAGTACTTGATGGCCACGGGCGGCTTGTCGTCGCGGATGCTCAGGATGGCCTTGAACAGGTCGTCCAGGAACTTCTGCAGCGTGCCCTGCGGGGCAGGTGAGCATGGTGGGGCTGGGGCACGGCTGCCCGCGGAGACTGGCAGGAGCAGCAGCGCTGCTACGCAGGGGGCGAGCGGGACGGCTGGAGGGAGCCCGGGTTGCCACAGGGGCCCGAACGCACTGCAGCCGGCCGGGCCAGAAGAGCCCCACCTCCCCGCGAGAGCGCAGCGGGCTACCGACCACCGACCCCTCCTGCGGGGACCTACCTTGGTGGAGAGCAGCCTGGTCAGGTAGATCTCTGGCAGGACTTTCTTCCTGTGGCTCTGCCTGTGGGACTTCTTGTGCTCAACCGATTCATCGGTGGGGAGAACCTGGCCCGACACAAAGACACGCTCCGAGCTCGCTGTGCTCGCTGCTCCGCTCCCCTGCCCGGGCGCTGCTCTGCTCCCGGCGGGGCTGCACAGGGCTCCGCGGAAACCAGCTGCTCTCCCTTTCAGGAGAGCTGCTCCCACCCCCAGCCCGGCTGAGCAGGGCAGCCCACTCCTGCCCTGGCAGGACCACAGGAGCCCCCCAGCCCGCCCTGGCACCGCGTCCTATGTGCAGGCTGGGAGTCCCGTCCCGCCGTGCCTGCTGCCCGGGAGCTCTGCGCACGCGGCTCCAGCAGGGACAAAGCCCCGGGCTGCAGAATCCAGCTGTAGGCCACAGGGCTCTCTCAGTCCCGGCTTTTAGCGGTGCTCAGCCCTTCGCACTCCCGGCACGAGCAGCAGCCAGCAAATCCCCCCGGGACGGGGAGCGGGCGACTTGCCAGGTGCTCCGGTGGGCAACCTGGCCAAGGCTGCCTGGGTGCTGCCGGCCCCACGGCCACCCTCCCACCCTCAGTGGTTGCTGCCGGCTCCGTCGGGCGCCCCGGTGATTTTTCATGGTGCCCCTGGCACTGAAGCTTGCCCAGGGATAACCCCTCTGCACTCCCCCGCGCCCCCGTGACGGGAACTGGCGAGCCCCGGCCCGCTCGTCACGCCTGGCAGCCCAGCCCGCGGGGCTGAGCTCGGTCAGCACCAGCCAGCCCGGGGCTCTGCGGGCACAGGGCATCGCCACGCGGGCACAGCCTGGCCAGCACAAGCAGGGCACTCACCAAGTGGAAGTACTTCTCCGTGTCCAGATCCTTCACTGCGGAGAAGAGAGCGACACAACAGCTCAGTCAGGGCTTCCAAGCCCGGCCCCGCAGCTGCCCTCCCTGGCAGCAGGTGCTTCTGTCTCCCCGAGCCCTGGCCCCGAGCTGGCCAGCCCCTCCCAAGGGACCGCAGTGGTTTCGTCTGGTTTGGGGCTGGTGCTGCCTTCTGAGGCACTGGGCAAGCGCCTCAGGGGGTGCTCTGAGGAGGACCCGAGGGGCAGGTTAAGAGGCACCCACGAGGGCAGCAGAGCAGGACCAGCACAGGGGCACCTCTGCATCCCGATGCCTGGTGACACCCAGCTTGCCCTCGGCCATCTCCAGCCTTGTCGCCGGGGTGGCTGCGGCCCCAGAAGCTCCTTGCTCCTTGCGAAGGGTGCGGAGCCTCTCTCCCAAGGCAGGGAAAGCCCTCAGCACCCCAGAACACAAGGCGAGGAGGGCACCCAGTAACAGCCTTCTGGACGAGCCCGGGCACTGGCACCCCGCAGGGCACCACCAGTGCCCAGCAGCAGGGGAAGGGAGGCAGGACGTCACCTCTGCTCAGCGTCGTGTCCTTCTTGTCTGACAGACTCATGGCCAGCGACGCCCCTTCAGGGATCTGCAGAGGGAGGGAAGAGCAGACGCTGACGGGGGTGACCCCGAAGCCACCGCTCGTGGCGCCGAGGACGGCCCTGGGCAGATCCCGGGAGCAGGGATCGAGAGCAGAGTGATCCCCGTCAGCCGAGCTGCTGGCCGCTGGGAATAGGAGGTTTTCCCCTCCTCTTTGCGTGAGAGGTGTTCAGCCAGGTCCAGCGTGCTGCAGTGTTAACGAGCTGCTCGTCAGGGCAGACGTCTGCTCCCGGAGCTCTCTTGGAGCCACGGCAGCCGCCCCGCCAGCTCCCGAGCTGCCCGTGTCTGGAGGGACCGGAGCAGCTCTACCTTGTAATGTGCTAACGTGTTGAGCTTCTTCCTGCCGTCCTCCACCACCGAGGTGTCGTCCAGGTCCCGCAGGATGTAGCTGTCAGTGCTGGTCGCGAACCACTCTGGAGGCAGAGGAGGGAGCAGTGAGGCTCCAGGCAAGGGCTGTGCGGTGCTGGGGAGGAGGACTTCTCCCCTGTCCTCTCTCACCACCAGCTCAGGAGCTGCACGTGGCCGCTGCAGGCTGGAGACAACCCCTCGCAGGGCAGAGCCTGTGGACAGGGGACGTGCACCCGCTGTCCCTGCTCCATGCCAGGGTGCTCCTCTGGGGAGCCTGAACGCTGTGCCTTGTGCTGCCAGCCGGGGCCACCCCGTCCCCACGGCCCACTGTGAGGCACCACAGACAGCGGGAGGTGACCTTAGTGGAGCCTTCTTCGATCTGGGTGAAGGAACTGCCCTGAATCTATGGCTGCACAGGAGCCCCTGGGCTCAGAGACAGCTGCTCACGGAGAGATGGCACTGAGGAGCCATCTGTGGGTGCACGGCAGGGGCTCCATGGGACCCCTTCTGCAGGGAAGACCACAGGGTTTGAGGGATGCAGGCTCAAGCAGCCCACCCAGGCTACCCTGCAGCTTCTTCCCAGCGCCCTGCTGTCTGCCTTCTCGTCGAGCTGCCCTCTGACAGGCACCGTGGGACCTTTGGTTGGTTGGAAGGGTTGATCCTTACCGAGGTCAACATCTTCCACCCTTGGCCACTGGGAGTAGGGGACGTTCTTGCAGAAGGCCTCCAGAATCTTCTCCTTCACTTGGCTGAGCGTGTCTGTGTCCATGGCCCTGACGCTCAGGGAGTCCATCCCGCAGCCTTGGAAGGAGACGTTGAGGTTCTGCAGGCAGAGGCTGAGTTAGGGGCAACACGGGGAGGCTGCGGCGACCGCACGGCTCTCGCTGGTGGGCTCGGAAACGAGGCCAAACAAATGCCGTCATCTCGGCGTTGCTGCTAGCGAGAGGCACTGATTTACAGCCCCCAGAGGCTGCAGACCCGTTTGTTGATGGGGCCGGGAGGACCCAGGGAGCAGCGCTGCAACCTGCTCTCAGGCTACCTGCTAATGGGCCTTAGCCCTGACACGCAGAGACCACCCTGGGGGCAGGAGGAGAGGTCAGCCCCCACAAGCAACCACATCCCCTGCTGCCGGGCTCCAGCCGGTGACTAATGGGGCCACCAAGGCTCATTGCTCAGCCTCTCCCTGACGCAATGGGCCGAGCTCCTTTGTCTGAACAAGCTCTGAGCTGGCTGCGCACTGGGTCTGCGGCAGCACTGGAGTCCAACACTGGCACCCTGCTGGAGCGTGGACCAGACAGCAAGGGGCGGCTGCTGCTGCCAGGACACCAGCGCGGCCCTCAGGACACACAGACCGCTGCCGGGCAGCAAGAGCAACCCTCCTCCTGTTAAAAACCCTCTTTTGGGAGCAGTGGCCCCACCGGTCAGACAGGGAGAGGAAGGGGCCGGGTGCCCTCTCCTCTTGCAGGCTCCGCAGATCCAAACGCTTTGAGCCTGGCATCTCCCTCCCGCCCAGGACCTTGACTCTGGGACACCCTCAGCTCTGCCTCTGCCTGTGTTCTTCTCCCTGTGCTGTGCCTGAACCTGAAGGCAGCGCTGTGCCTGAGGCCACGTCCTTGCCTGAAGGGCAGGAGCCTGCGATGCCAGGAGCTCTGGCTGTGCACGAGCACTGCTGCCCCTGAGGAGGAGACGTCAGCGTCAGGGCTCGGACGCAGCCTTTGCAAGCAGGGCTTCTCAGGGTCAGGATGCAGCCAGCGTCCTGAGGCAGGAGGCATTTCCTCACCTGTCTGCACCGCTAAACCGGGCCTCAGGGACCAGGCAAGGGACAGACGTGAGAAAAAGGCCGCGAGGAGCTGTGTCCGGCAGCAGTGGGCTCGGGCAGGGCAAGGTGCCTGCGCACGTCTGTTGTGTGCGTGGTGATCGCCCCGGCACAGGGACCCCTGCACGACCTGGGTGCGCACACGTCCGGCCCCAGGGCTCAGGTACTCACCCTCGGCTTGGCCTCGATATTCTCCCTCAGCAGCCACTCCTCGTTCAGGGTGTACCTGGCCTTCCCCGTGATGGCGTCGATGGACCCTTTATTGATCTGCTGCTTGATCGCACAGATCAGCAGGAAGAAGGGCTCTCCCACCGTCTCCTGGCGAGAGGAAAGGGGACCCCGTAAGCAAAGCCGGGCTGATGGGGCTGCCTCCGTCGGGCAGCGCGGCCGGACTCTGCAGGGAGCAGGGCTGGTGCCTGCGCCGGGCACCGCGAATCCTCAGCTCCCACCAGCATCTCTCTGATGTTCTCCGACTCGTGGCAGGATGACAGCACAGACGGGGACGAGGAGACAACAACCAACAACAGCCGCGGGTGCTTCCGGGGAGGCTGAGCTGCGATCGCCAGCCCCGGCACAGCCCGCCCCGCTGCCCCCCGGGCGGGCAGGGACAGAGGCCGGCTGTGCCGAAAGGCTGCGCGCACCAGCACAACACCAGCGCGCACCCCTTTACGGCTGAACTCGCACCAGCGCTGCGGGAGAAGCCGGCACCCTCTGGCACCGAGGTGTCTCCTGCGACCCGACAGCTGCAGGTCCGTCGGAGGGCTGCACTCGGCGGAACACGGACAGGGCCGAGCGCACAAAAATGCCAGCCTGCGGAGATCTCTGGGCACCCGGCTTCCTCCTGAAGGTGTCGGCTGACGCCCTGGTTTGCCGCCGAGCTCCACAGACGTGACTCCCCGCGTGTGCCTGCGGCTCCGGGAGGCAGCGCTCATGCCTCCCATAGCAGAGCAGAGCCCTGGGCGCAGCCAGGCTGCAAGGACCGGGGTCAGGAGACTGCTCCCTGCGGCAGTGAGAGAACCCCAGAACCTCCTGGCTCTCACCGCGCCGTGTCCTAGGGCACTGCTGCAGGGAGCGCGACAGGGACCAGCTCTCGGCGCTGCAGCTCAGTCGCCCGCTTTAACGCCGGCGAGTCCGCGGCTGGCTGCTGCGCGGAGGGGCAAGCGGGACACCAGCCATTTGCTTGGAGCACAAGCCCTTCTCCCCCCTTCTCCCCAGTGTGCGTGTCGCGCTCCCTTCCAGCGAGGCCGGAGCGGACTTCCGCACATCCCTGCGCTTTCTGAGCTCCCCCCCCAACCCCGCACAACTGCTGCTGCCGTCTGAAATCCGGCTCCAGACAACAGCTATGGAGCGATTCTGATACTTCTCAGCTAGGAGCTGCTAAAGCCTCTTCAATCTGCTTCTTAATTAAGGCTCGGTGCTTCTTTTATTCTAATTGCCCTATAATTGCTCAAGCAATTAGTCTGATGCCAATCGCGATTCGGCTGCGCTCGGCGGGGCGGTAGGTGGGCACCGCCATCTGCGCCGACGGCGCTGCCGCCGCATGTGCCGAGGGCAGCTCCGCTAATGAACGCGGGGAAGCTGCTCGGGCCTTCTGCCGGGGCTTAATGGGCTCCTGCGAGGCTCCTGAGCACAGGCAGGCTCGGCACAGCGCTGCCAGCAGAGCGGGCCGGGGCTTCGAGAGAGACACGAAGTCGCGGGGACAAGGAGGTGCCGAGGGCTCCAAGGCGTCGGAAGACGCGTAGGAGAGCGAGTTTCCGAGAGACACTCCCGAGCCAGCACCCAAGGGGGGCAGCGCAGACCTGCCCGAGCTGCAGCACCAGCCTCTCCGCACCGCGAACCGGGGAGGCTGCCACGTTGAGCCCCGCCAGAAGCGCTGCGGCCCCTGAGGGCTCCCCGCGGGAACTGTGCCCACCACCCCGGCACCGGCAGGGGCCAACCCAAGCCGAAGCTCGGCCGCCGGAGTCTGGCGCCCGCCCCGTCCACCCGTGGGAATCGCCGGCCCTGGCCACGGCCCCGGCCACGGCCCCGGCCCCGGCCGCAGAGAGACGCGAGGGGCTGCCAGCGGCGCCGCGGCCGCCTCCGAAAACACTGCGAAAGCCGAGTCCTGCAGATGGAGGGGCTCCTGGCGGCTGGCGACCAGCTGCCCACGGGGGGCTGCTGGGGAAGGGTCGGCAGGCGAAGGCTGGGAGCGGCCCCGGAGCAGCCGCACGGGAAGTACCGGCGCTGCTCCGCCGGCGAGACGCCGCTACCGTCGGGCTCTCTGCTCGCGGGCTCGGGAGCTGCGGGACGTGGCGGGGTTTGCGAGAGCGCTGCTTACACATGGGCTCTCGGAGGGGGCAAAGAGGGGCTGGCGGGGGCCGGAGGTAAAACGGCGACTTGGAGCCTCCGGCAGTGGCCGCAAAACTGGTCTGGAAACGAACCAAAACTGTCTCTGGGCTTGGCTGCTCGGGAGAAAGGAAGTTGAACCAGAGGAGATCGCTGCTGATTCAGGACAAAAACGAGCTTAAAAAAACCCCCGTCTGGGCCCTTTTTTCCTCCCATTGTGACTGGATTTTAACGAGACTTCGTTCTCATCGCTGGCTGGGCGGTTACGGGCTCTTACAGTCACCCGGGGCACCGCAGTCGCTGCAGGAACGAGGCTGGCACCGCTGGCGAGCGTGGGAGGGCTCGGGGCTCGTGTGCCTGGCAAAGAGCAAGGGCTCAGAGCGCAGCCCGGGCTCATGAGCTGCTGCCCTGTAACGAGGCCGAGCGGCCGTCGGGGATGTCCTCCCAGGAACACGCTGCAGCCGCTTCCAAAACGCCCTGGTGAGGGTGGGTGGGGGAAGCACAGAGAACAGCCGCTTGCACCCAGCGCCTGCTGGGCTGGGGATGGGGATCTACCAGGGTTCAGCGAAGAGCTAAACCTCAGCTCCATCCCACATGCAAACGCTTTGGGAAGCCTGGACCCAGACTGAAGAGCTCAGCTCCAGGACCTTCCTTTTCCTCTAAGTCCCAGAACCCTGATCCCATCAGGGTGAGGCCACCACGATGCCTCGCAGAGGGGGCTTTTCCTGCAGCACCCTCTGCCCGAGCTGCAGCAGAAGGCAGAGATGCTTTTCTCTCGAGTTCAACGCTGCAGCAGCAGAGGCTGCACTGAACAGCGAACGCCGCACGTTTCCTCTGAGCCCAGCCCCACGCAGCCCATCCCCCGCTAGCCCTCCGTCCCGTGTCCCGCATGCAGCCAGCCAAGCATCCCCGATGGGGCAGTGACACTGCTGCCTCCAGGGGCCCTCCACATGTCCAGCCCACGAGTGACTGTGGCCTGCACCTCGCTCCCAGCTGAAGACAGCTCCTCCAAAGCCCTCTCCCCAACCACAAACGGAGGGGCCGTCGGGCAGGGCGCTAATAGGAAGCAAATGCTGTGAGCGCGGAGCGCTGACTTACATGGGAAAACACAAGGCCCTGGCACCCTTCCACGGCAGCGCGGCAGGGACCTTCGCGCAGCTGCTCCACATAGATGCTGTGATTAATGGGGATAACTCGGCAATGCAAACCAGACCCGTCGTCACACGGCTGACAGCCCGTGCTGCAGGCAGCCTGGCAGCCTCGTTGCCTTCAAACCAAGAGATGCCTCTCCCAAGGCAGCAGAGTTTGATCCGGAGGACCGCAAGGCTCAGGGCAGGCGTCTGGCTATCGCTGGTGTTTAAATCACAGCCCCGAGCCCAGACCAGCCAGCGCGTAGGAGAAGGCTCTGTCCTTGTCGGCACAGCGGGTCCCAGCTCCCCTAAGCTGGACCAAGACCCCCATCCCTTTGACCGGCTGAGCGCATGCCCAGCTGGGACAGTCATGACACCTCTGCCTGACCGATTCCCTTCCCTCTCTGCAGTTCAGCTGGCAGCGGTTTCTCTTCGCTGAGGAGCGGAACTCGCCCAGAACCCAGCTCTGTGCTGCTCCCCAGCAGGGAAACTCTTTGCCTGTCCGAAACGGGACATCAGCTGCGGCTGAAAGTGCTGGGAAGGTGTCCACAGTCACGGCTTTGGGCTGAGCACACGGAGCAGGAAGGGGACAGCGAGCCCCTCAGCCTTGCTGAGGACCCACGTGTGGGTGGGTGGGGGCGAGGCAGGTTCTGCTGGTGGCCTCCCAGCTCTGCAAAGTGCCACAGAACCATTCAGGTTGGGAAAGACCCCTGGGATCAGCGAGTCCAACCATCACCCCACTGTACAAGGTCACCCCTAAAGCCGATCCCCCAGCACCTTTCAAACTCATCCAGGGATGGGGACTCAACCCTCACCCTGGGCAGCCCATCCCAGTCCCTGACCACTCTCTCCAGGAAGAATTTCTTCCTGATGGCCAGTCTGACCTTCCCTCCAGACCCCAAGGGCCATCTTTGCACTACAGACTCTCTCCCCACTGTACCCCTCCTTCATCCCCCATCTGTGGGGAGAGCTGGGGCCACACTGCAAACTGGCTCCCAGCTGGGGCGCAAGAGATGGCCACCAGCCCAACCACGAACCCTGGACAAGCCTGTGGCGACAGGCACCTCCCTGCCGTTCACTAGCCGAGCAGCTTGCCCGTGGCTGCTGGCCGGCGCGATAACGCCCGCTTCTGTCCTCCACTCTTGCCCAAGCCAGTCCTCTTGCTAAAGGTCCACCTCTAGCACAGCCTGGCGCCGGATCAGCTGCCTCACATGTGGTCTCCTCTCCACAGAAGGGGTGGCCAGCACCCCTTCCCCCTAACTGCGGGCGCAAGGAATGAGGGTCCAACAGCGTCAGGGGCTGGGCAGCGCCTGGGGGCTGCATCGGCAGAGCCACCTCCTCTGCTCCTCTCACTTCTCCTTCGTTACCCCGGCTAGTGATGTGAGCGAGAGGGAGAGATGACGAACTACAGCCCCCAGGCTCTAGGAGGAGAAGCGACAGCCAGCTGGGAGCAGAGGCCATCGTGGCGGCTGCGAGGGCAGCGCTGCACGGCTGCGGCTGCAGCCAACACTTGGGGAGAAGAGCCTCTCGCAAGGATTTGTCTGGGGCTCTCCCTCGTGGGCAGAAGGGGGTGTCCTCCAATTAACTGCCGTGGAATCAACGAAGCTGTTGCTCAACTCTTCTGGGAAAGCCCACCCGGAGCTGGCGAGTGCTGGAGACAGAGCAGATGGACTGCCGACGCGCTCCTTCTCGCGCCTGCCGGGACAGGCGTCCTCCTTCCCCTCTCGCTGAGACCCGCCTGAACCTCCAGAGCACGAAGCCAGGTACCAGGGAGCAGCCCCCCGTCCCAGCCCAGCGCCGGGGCTCTCACGCTCAGGACACACAGCGCCGGCCGACCCTCCTGGGACCATCTGAGCGGCTGCACGAGCTGCCCAGGGAAAACAGCCCCTGGCCGGAACGGCTCCCGCAGCTCGAGCTGCGCCGGGGGCTTCTCAGCTCCCCTGCAGCTCTCGTGCCCGGCACGGTGGAACCTCCGTGCTCCGGCCCTGCTGCAAAGGCTGGTCTCACCCGGCAGCCAGGCAGAGCCGGACAGCAGGCTGCTTCCCCAAGCCTGAGCCCTGTGGGAGCTGCTCACCCACTGGGGGCGGTTCACGCGGCACCGCCGGCAGGTGTTCGGGCTCCTGGCGGCCCGACGCAGCCCTCAGCGCTGAGCTTGAGCCCACGGCAGCGGCGAGGCGGCTCCCTTACTCTGAGGTAGCTGTACATGCAGATGGACATCCAGTTGGTCAGCATCTTCTCCACCACCGACTCCGTCCTGCGCAGCATCAGCTTGGGGTTTTTGGAAGCCGAGGCGTCTATCAGATCCACCAGGAGGTCCTTCATGATGCTGGTGTAGTACTCCAGCTTCCCGTGCAGCGCGATGGTGAGCAGGGAGGCCAAGTTACACCTGCCAGGGGACCGAGCGGGACTCAGCGCCGGTGCGGCCAGCCTGAGCTGCCGAACAGGCAGCACTTCCCCGACGTTCGCAGCCTTCCCCTGCAAACCCCCTGCAAACCCGTGGGACGCCGGGTTAGCTCACACCCCCCTGCTGCAAATCCCAGGGGCTGCGGCCATGGAACGGAGAGGGCCAAGTGCCCCCCAACCCTCAGCCGGGCGCCGGAGGGGGCTACGGGTCAGGGAGGAACCAGCCTCCTGCAGCCGCCGGCTCTCTGGTGCCGGAGCCCCTACCTGTCCCTAACAGCAAAGTCCTTCTGCTGCTCAAGCGCGTGGACGAACACGACGAGGAAGTGCCTGTTGTTGAGCAGAGTGGAGAACAGCGAGACCCCCTCTTCCATGTTGGGCCGGCAGCTTTCGGGGATCTGCAGACAAGGGCAGGAGGAGCTGCTGGGGGCTTTCCGCCAGCCTCCACCCTCCTGCTGCATTGGGCTACCCGGAGGCCCCCGGCCAGCCCTGGGCTCCCTGCTGTGGGATGACAGCGGCAAACAAGCAGCTGGAGCAAAGGACAGGACCTTTCTCCTCACGGTGGTTGGTGCTGGGGCAGGACCCCCCGACCTTGGGGGGGTGCAGGCTTCTGAGCCCTTCGGACAAGGCTCTCAGCAACCGAGAGGACTTGAACGACGGCCCCGGGCGCCAGCGTCACCAGTGGTTACTCACCTTCCACTCGCCCACGAGGAGCGGGTGGGTTTCCTGGACGTGGGAGCCCCCCTGGGAGCTGAGCTGCTGGGCCGGCAGGACATAGCACTCCTCGTAGAGGGATGAACACTGCGGGCGAGCAGAGCGTCAGCGCCGGGCACCGCGGGCACCCGTGAGGGAGCGCAACGGAGGTGCCACAGGCACCGCGGGGACCCCAGGGAGCGACGCGTTGGGCAGCTCAGGGAACCTTCACGCGCTCGCGGGAGCCTCCCGGATGGGCAACCAGCAGGAGAACGGGGCAGGCTGCAAACAGGCTGGTCTGGCAGCTGGAGCAGCCCCGGAGGAGAAGGGCTGGGGAAGACACGGCCAGAGCAGAGGAGCCCGGAGTACCCCTAACTCTGCCCGCTGATGGGCAGAGCGGCTCCATCCCCACGCCCAGCAGCCACCAAAGAGAGAGGGGCAACACTGGGGGGTTCCCAGCACTTTGCAGGAGAGACGGCCAGGGGCGCCCAGTGGATGAGCCAGAGCGATGCCCGGCACGGCACTGCCGTGGGGCGCCCACCACACACGGGCCAGCCCGACCTTCACGGCCCAGGAGCTCTCGACAGTCGCCGAGGGCGAAAGACGCGGCGGCTGCGAAGAGCCGTCGGCACAGCCCTGGTCTCCCCGGCAGCCCGCGCAGGTCCCCGCGCACCGCGGCACTGCCTTACTTTGGGGAAGAACGTGCGGGTGACGAAGTGCCTGTACTCCAGGAAGGGGATCCCCTGGCTGCGGTTGAGCTCCTTGGTCAGGTCCGTCATGTCCGTCTGCAGCTCCGCGAAGCCTGGCAGGCGCAGGGGGTCAGCATCCTTCCCGGCGGGAAGGGGCTGCCGGCCGCGCCGCACCCAGCGCAAAGCCCGCCCGGCACCCGCGGGGCGCAGGCGGCAGATCCCCCCAGGCAGTCCCGCAGGCTCCCGGGGAGCGGGCGGGAGCAGCTTCGCCCCTGCCCTCGCGGCGCCCCGCCACCGCCCGGCTCCGCGGCTCTACCTTTGCGGATCTCCTCGCGGATCTGCGACTCCATCTCCTCCATCTGCAGAAGGGTTTTCTGCCAGTAGCGCTCGGCTCGGCGGCTCTTGGTGCAGAACACAAAGATGGCTGGAGGGCAGGAGGGGAGAAGCCTGTCGGACACGGGCTGCCGAGCAGCTGGGCTCAGCGCCGGCTGCTGCCCGCTCGGCTGCAGAGCCCGACGGCGCTGCCGGCCCAGCTCCTGCCCCGCGCCGGTACCTGGTCAGTGAGCTGCCGACCCTCCGCAGCTGAGTAAAATCAGCAGGGACTGAACGAGGGGCTGGAGCTGCCAACCGCAACCGAGCTCTGGGCTGCCTGTGCTCAGCCCAAGTTCAGGGCTGACCTGCTCCTGAGTGACAACCCCGAGTGCAGGGCTGTGATGCTGGTGGGACAGGGGCAGCTCCCTGCTGAGGACAGGCTGAGGGAGCTGGGAAAAAGGAGCCTGAGGGGTGACCCCATGGGTGTTGATCAATGTGGGAAGGGCGGGTGTCAGGAGGATGGAGCCAGGCTCTGCTCAGGGGCACCCAGGGACGGGGCAAGGGGCAGCGGGTGTGAGCTGGA
>JAOXOE010000745.1:18354921-18379937 GCA_028565055.1 Phoeniculus purpureus
GTGAGGGTGGGGAGATGCTGGAGCAGGTTGCCCAGGGCAGCTGTGGCTGCCCCATCCCTGGCAGTGCTGAAGGGCAGGTTGGTTGGGCCCTGAGGAACCTTCTCTAGGGAAGGTGACCCTACCTGTGCAGGGGGTTGGAGCTGGGTGACCTTTGAGGTCCCTCCCGGCCCCGGCCAGGCTGAGACTCTGTAAAACCCTGCGATGAGCTGAGCCCTCAGAGCGCTCCGAGGCTCCAGGACTCACCGTCACGGGCAGCTGCCTGTCCGAGGCGCTCAGCGACTCGTTGACGGAGCAGTGGATGACTCTGTCCGAGACGATCTGGATGTCGCAGGAGATGAGGCCAATCCTCACCTGGTACTCACCGCTCTCCAGGCCCAGGCTGTCCGGCTCTTTCTAGCGACAAAGAGAAGGCCGGGCGCCGCTCCTTAGGGGGCACCCGGGCGGCTGCTCCCGCCCCACGTCCACCTCTGGGGGCTGCCTCTCCAGGGACACTCTTCCATCCCCCCGCCCCTCGGGCAGCTCGGGGCACAGGAGGAGCCAGCTCGTCCCCTCGTGCCACCTGGAAAAGCTGCTGTGGCTGGCTGTGCATCCGGACAAGGATCTAAGCGCCCACCTGGGAGCGAGAAGGATGCACAAGGAGATGGCCAGGGCCTGAGAGAGGGGGAGCAGAGCTCTGGAGCAGCCGTGAGGGAGGATATCCTGCAGCGAACAATGGCCTTTGAACGGCTGCTGCACTGTCCCAGCCCCACGGCTGCTGCACCCCGACTTCCTCAGCTGAGCTCGGCCCAGCAGCCCAAGGACACAGGCGCCTGACCCGCGTCTGCAGGAGGCAGCACCTATTGTGGGGACCCTCCGGGGCACCCGCCTGCCTTCAGCAGGACTGCAGTTAGCTTCTTGCCATCACACCCGTGCGACGCAGCCGCCCAGGACTGAGGAGCTGCTTGGCGGGGCGCAGGCTGCACCCCAAGGGCAGCGGGGCTCTCTTACATGGATGACCAGGGTGAGGGGCTCGCCGGGATGGTGCTTGATCCACTTCTCCTTCTTGGCCGTGAAGAACTGGGGGTCAGCATAGTACTCTAGGCTGAACTTGCTGATGTGCAGGGCCTCCTCGGGGTACATCTCCTCGTCCAGAGCCGGACGGTCCTCTGCATAGAGGCGGCCGTTGAGGTAGAAATCGATGGGCGCGGGTTTGCTCCCTGCGGTGACGTTGGAGGCAGCTGGGGAAGGGCAGGTGATCACAGTGCCGCTGTGAACCCTGCAGCTCTGAAAGCAGGATGGAGGCTGCACGTCAGCAGGAACCATATCCTGAACGCTCCCTCCCTGCCCAGCGCCCAGCCCAGCCTGCAGCAGGGGCTGAAGCCTCAGCGGCACAGCCCCAGCATCCTCAGGCACCAGCTCCCAGCCCTGTCACGGGCGACACCCAGCAGACACCCACCGTTTGCTCTCTGCCGATGCCACGGACAACCATGGACACGCTCTGGACCAGCTCAAAGCCTCTTCCTTCCAGGGTGATGATCCTGCCCCCACTGTGGGGAGAAGGGAAGAGAGAGGTGGCTGCAGAGGACAAGGCAGCAGTGAGGTGCCATGGCTGGCTGTCCCCACTCTCGGTTTCCCAGGAGCACTTCCCAGCTGCTCGGGCGCAAAACGCGACCCAAGAGCCAACTCTTCCCCCTCCTTCCAGCGGGCAACCACGCTGCTGCCAAGGTGTCGGGGAGGGAAGGAGGAGCAGTTGCTGCTGCACTGGAAAGGGACAGAAACCTGTCCTGCCTGGTCCCACAGCCTGGAGAAGCAGCCTGGCTCTGCATGCCAGGGCCATGGCACAGGTAGCCCAGGCCACCAGCAGTGGCCTCAAAGCAACTGCTCAGCACAAGCCCCCAGGAGCATCTCCCTGCCCCACAAGGAGCTGCAAGAAGGAAGAGAGCCCTTTCGGGTGGGCAGGGGTCCCGACTCTTCCGTACATGACCCATCTCGGGATCTACGGGCGCTCAGCGGAGCCCCGGGCTGCGAGGGGCTGAGCCCGGCCGAGTCCCCGCTGCGCCTCGTCCTCAACTTTCCCACGGGCTGCGCTGCGCTGGGAATCCGAGACGCGGCTCCGCTCCAGGGCCCCGGAGCTCCCGCCCCGGGCGAGCGGCTCCCAGCCCCGGCGCTGGGCTCTCCCGCTCCTCGGCCACCCCCGGGCTCCCCAGCCAAGGAAAGGGCTCCTCAGCGCGAAGGGACAGGAGCCCGCGAGCCCCGCGGCGAGGGAAAGCGAGAGCCCTTGCGAGGGAAACGCCGCAGCTCGGGAGAGCCGAAGCCCAGCCCGCGGCGCCTGGCCCGTCCCGTCCTGTCCCGTCCCCCAGCAGTTTCGCGGCCGAGAGAAGTCCTGGGGGCCCCGGGCGGCCCCCACCCAGCGCCCTCCAGGAGCCCGCAGCCGTTGCCACAGGCGGCTCTTCCCACGTCCTAAAGGGACCCGAAGGAGCTGCATCAGTGACGAGGGGGGACCCCTCCAGCTCCGGGCGGCACCCCGAGTGCCCTCTGTGCCGGGCACCCTTCTCACACGCCCGCAGGGCTCCGGGTCAGCCCGCGGGGCTGCAGAAGCCCCGTCCCCGTCGCAGGACCCCGCCAGCCCCTCTCGCAGGCAGCTGCAGGCACGAGCCGGCGCCGCAGCGGAAGCCACGGCCCCGCAAGCGTGCGGGACGGGCCCGACGCCCGATGCCCGATGCCAGCCCCTGGCTCGGCCTCGGCGGCTCCCAGGGCTCCTGGCCCGGGGGATCCTCTCTGCACGGCCCCTGCGGCGCCTCCGCCCAGGGACTTAAAGCAGCCTCCGGACCCAGCAAAAATCGAGAGGCTGATCCCAGCCAGGGAAGGCAGGACAGAGCCTGCAGGGCAGGCGCGGCCGTCCCTGCTGGGGAAGGGATCTCACCTGATCTGGCTCTTCCTGGGGCTGATCTCCGATATAACCGGGTTCTTCTCGTACTTGAAGGTGATGTTGCGGCCGGCGCAGGACTTGTGCTCGAATCGCACGCAGACCCGCACGGCCACGCTGAGCTTCGCGGCCGGCATGGTGCACGTGATGGTGCTGTCGTTGCGGCTGCGGACGAGAGGCTGCCTCAGCCACGCGAAACCTCGGCCAGCAGCACAGCTGGGCCCCAGCGCAGCCTCGGGGGCGACAGAAAGGGCAGACACAAGCCAGGAGCTGCCAGCCACTCGCCAGACACCCACTCACCGACTGCACCTCTTGCAGCCACACACCCGTCACCCACGAACTGCACCCCCAGCTAAGGAGCCAGTCCCAGGTGACAGGGTGATTCCCCACAGAGCCCAAGGGAGAGGGCAGGCTCCTGCCTCTCCGCAGCGGGACCCTGGGTGCACAGGTGCCTCCTGCCGCTGGCGGCTTTGGCAACAAACCCACGTGTGCTTGGCTCCCAGGGTGCTGGTCCTGTTGCCAGACCACCCGAAGCTGCGAGTGCTGCGCGAGAAGCGCTCGGTTTGCTGCTGGTCGTGGCCACCACGTCATGGCCGCTTGGACAAAGAAACTCCCTCCCCATCCTGTGTGGCTGCGGCTCTGCCCCGGGGTGCCGGAGGCGCAGGAGGCAGCAGCCAAGCAGCCTGGTGAGGAGGCTGCACCAGCTGCACAGCTCAGCAGCAGCAGTGACAACCACCCACCCGAGCCCCAGCTCCTCCTGATCTCAGGGAGGCCAGTGTCACCCTTTCCAATGCTCTGCTTCCTGTCGGCCCTTCAGTCCCAGTCCCACCTGAGGTCAGTGCACTGCTTGGAGCTGTTGACGAGGACGTGGAGCTCAGAGCCGACGTCCAGCCCGCTGCCTCTGATGGTCACTCTGGTCCCTCCAGCCTTGGGGCCGCCCAGGGGCTCTATAGACTGCACCACGGGGAGCTGCAAGCAGAGGGGAGCCCTGTTTTCTAGCCGCTCAAACCCCCCGCTGGATGCTCCGCACTGCACAGGGAGCTGCCTCGGCGGCTTGAACTGTCCGGAGCTTGGGGCTCGGAAAGAGCAGCGCGGGGTTGTGACAAAGAGGAGTAGGACCAGCGCCGAGGAGCGAGATCCTGCAGCCCACCGTGACCCTCTGCAGCCCCAGAGCTCAGCGACAAAGGAGACACGGGGCCAAACCGGAGCTCAAGCCCCCACCGATCTCTTGAGACCTCCGATGGAGAATCCAGCCCTGGCAGCAGCTCAAGGGCTACCGCCGAGAGGAAGCCTCTCATTTGTTCCAGCTCGCACCACCTCTGCCCCTCCAGATCCACTTCCGCCTGGACATGCAGATAAGGCTGCAGCTCTGTGGCCTTGAGGTCTGTGAAAACAGCACCTGGGCCGAGATAACCGAGCACCAACCTCCTCCTGGAGGAAGCTTCGCATCTGCATCTCTGGAGGCGACAGGAACTCAGGGGGAGGCGACGGAGCCTGTCGCCGTTCCCAGCAGAAATCAGCCTGCGTGTTATCTGCCTCTGCAGCCCCTGGAAACCCGCTCGAGCCCCGTGAGCGAGAGGCTGCGACACCTAATGCGGCACCGAGCCTGGCGCTGCTGCCCGTTCCTGTCAGTCCCACCACAGCAACAGCTCGTGACCAGCTCTCCTCGCCTGGTCCTGCTCTGGCTTCCTCACCACTACTGCAGGACCCTTGCTGCTCCCTTCCCGCGGGTCTGCAGGCAGCTGTCTCCTGCCCCTGGCTCCTAACCTGTGCAGTCACCACAGCAGCAGAGGGTTGCTCCTGCTCCCCAAAACCTGCCGGCCCTTCCCTTCGGCAGGAGCCAGGGCTGCTGCTCCCCGAGCTCTGCCAGCACCCCCTGCCTCCACCTCTCGGGAGAGCTCAGCACATTTGGCACTTTCGGCTCTTCCACAGCCGGCCACAGCGTCTGGGAGAAACCTCCGGGTGCTGCTTCTCCCTCCTCCTAGGAAGGACGGTGGGTTAGCTCCAGTCTCATCCCCGCCCATTGTCCTCGTGCAAAAGCTCAGACCATCTCTGCAGTGAAAAGCACCAGCCCCAACCACAGAGCCCACAGCACAGAACCTATGGGGCACAAAGAGCCTTCACAGGTCTCAAGCAACCCCAGAGGCTGCAGGGGCCCTTCAGCGAAAGAGGAGGGAGAGAAGTGAGCTCCTCTTCCTAGCGGGAGCAACAGCCCTACAGCCAGGATGAGCGATGCACAGCTGGGGCTGAGACGGAGCCCGGCTGCGGCTGACAGCAGCCTGGCTGCAGTCCCGGCTCTGCCGGACCCTGCTCAGGTGCCCGCAGGTGAGGAGACGTGCCAGAGGCTCCTTGGGGACCACTACATGCCCTGGGGAAGAGCTCCTCTTGCCAAGGCAGCTGGGGCACAGGGCTGCAGGCTGCTCCGAACGAGCGCTGGGACCTCACCAGGGGAACCCCAAAGAAACACCCAGAAGGCAGCTACTCACCACGTAGGAGTATCGCTCCCTGGACTTCCCTTCCCGGCTCACGTTAACGGTCACCACGTCAGAGAACTCCACCTGAGCCTCTCCGGTCTGGCACACGATCCTGCGGAGAGGAACGAGGGTGCTGCTGCTCGAGCTGCCCCGCCAGAGCAGCGGGCAGAGCCCCACAGCCTCCTCCTGCCCTGCACCTGGACACAGAGCAGGGTGGCACCGGTTGCTCGCGCCTGGCCAGGGGCACCCGCGTCCCACCCGGGCTGCTGGGGAGGGATGGGTGCAGGCAGGGGACTTGAGGGCGACAGGGGTCCGCTCCCCCGCACTCACGCCTCGGAGACGACGTATCTGTCGGGCAGCGGTGTGCACTGCACGCCGCCGATCCTGATGGCGTCAAGGACGTCACTGAAGCGGCGTCCCAGGTTCCTCCCGCGGATGGTCAGCAGGGTGCCTCCCTCCAGCGGCCCCTGCAGCGGCTCAATCTGCAGCAACAAGGGCAGGGGGGCTTACGGGAGAAGCGACTTGCCTTCACCCCTGAGCCTGTGCCCGCTGGGCTCCGTGAAGATGACAAGTTGCCCCTCACACTTCTGTCCCCCGCGGAGAGCACCCGCTGCCCCACGCACCCGCTGCCGTCACCGACAAACCAGGAGAGGGGCAGACGGGGGCTGCAGGAGACGGTCCTGACCCAACGTTTGTCAGGGCTGCCCTGAGCACAGCAGTGTCCTCGTGTGTGGAGCACGGCCAAGGCGCCAGCACCGCCACCCCGGCTGCAGGACTAGCTCCCAGTGCCTTCCCCGGAGCTGCGCAGGCACAGGGTGCTGGGTGCGATGCCGTCCCGCAGCAGGAGGGCTGTCCCCAGGCAGTGGGGTCCCCCCTGTTGCTCAGCAGGGGACACAAGCGGCACTCAAGGTCAGCCCATGGCTGGGGGCACCAGCTGGCCAGACCCACCACCAGGCTTGGAGGCCTCCTCCACCTCCCTCCAAGAGGCTTCGGCGAGGGCTGGGCTGCTTAGTGACCGTCAAGGGTTTGGGTTTAGCAGCTATTTGCCAGGGAAATGGTGGCGGGGTCCCGCGAGGCCCCGCAGCCTCCGCCTGGTTCCCTTCCATCGCTGCCTGGGCAGGTGCTGACAGCACTGGGGCTGTGCCGGGGAGGGAGCACCCCTCTCCCACGGTGATGAGAGAGAAGAGGCAGGCGATGGGGACCCTGCAATGCCCCCGTGCAGGGCTACAGCACTGGCTGCCAGGCAGCTGTCGCTGCACCCCACACCCTCCAAGAACAGAACCCCCCAGCACGGGCGTTCACACCAGCCCTTCCGCCTCTGCAGCATCTCTGTCCCTGGGAGCTCACTGCAAGAGCTGCTGCAGGTACCTCCAGCGCTCCTCGCCAGCGACAAAGGTGCTGGCTCACCCCAAAGCCCTGCGCAGCCCCCAGTGCCCCCAGCAAACACCCGTTCCAAGGTGACCTCCATAAAGCCCATTTCAAACTCCCGGAGCCGGAAGGTCCCTCTGCCGGCCCGGGCCTCGGCAGGGCTCGGCTCAGCTCCGTTAGACGCCGCTCCCGGTGAGAACCCTCCGGCCACCCTACAGATCCCTCTGGGCCGCTCTGACTGCGCTGCTGTTGGTCTTCCCAGTGACACGAGGAGGGGGATCCCGTCGCCAGCACAACGTCCTCGGCTGCAGCAGCCTCAGGAGCCGGGGAAGGCAGCGAGGGACCGAGCCCCGCTCCCGGCCCCGCCCTCGCCCCTCCGGGGGCACCACCAGCCGCCCTCGGCTCTTACCTTCCGGATCTCGGGAGCCGGGCAGACGTCGGCGACCTGGGCGGGCTCGGTGTGCAGCCGGCAGCCGGAGCCGCTCTCGCTCCAGAGGCAGCTGTGCCCCAGGTCCTGGCGGCCCAGGCACTGGGAGCAGTCGGCGCTGCCGGTGGCGCAGTTGTAGACCTCCACTGGAGAGAGAACAGGGGCCTGAGACCGCCGGGGCTTCGCTCGGCTCGGGGCCGCCAAACGCATCCCCGCCGCCCCCGAACCCGGCGGGGAGAGGAGCAGGAGCGGAGCGGGCGGCACCTGCGGCCGCTCCGAGGCTCTCGCAGAGGCGCTGGGCGCTGCCTCTCCCCTGCGGTGTCGCTCAGCCCTTTGGTTTGCTGTTTCGTGCCGGGGAAAACGAACACCCCCCTGGCCGGGAGCCCGCTGCCAGTGTCTGCCGCGAGTCGCCAGCCCTCGGCATCCACAGGGGCTGCTGCCCGGCAGAGCCGGCTCCGTCCTTCCCGCAGCGCACTCGCGGGGCCCCGACACCACCCGCACGGCTGCGGCGCCCGTTCGCAGCCGCCTCCCTCGCCCAAGGCCCTTCTCACTGACTGATCCTTCACACCGGCTCAGCTCAGCTCCCGCATCATCACCCTGCACCGCCTCCAGCGCCTCGCCAGCCGGTGCCCCCCGTACGTTTCGTCCCCAGCCCCGCGCCGGGACGAGCGGCCGGGAGCGCCCCGGGACCGGGGCTTTCCCCCGCTTCTGCCCGGAGCAGCCTCTGCGGAGCAGAGCTCAGGAGCGGCCGCTTTCGCACTTCTGCTCGCAAGCGGCTAACGAGCCCCTCGGCCTCCACCGCTCCGCTCCGCAGCGGGAGAACCCGCACCTGCCCGCACCGCAGCGAGCTTGCCTCGCCTGACGTGAGGCCAGCAGCCAGTCACGCTGCTGGGATTCCCAGCCACCGGCGGAGAGCTGGGAGCCCCGCAGAGGACCGGCTGCGGGGACGACAGCGACTCCATCAAGGACGCACCTCCAGCTGCCCGGCAGAGCCTCGTCTCTGCTCGCCAGCCCGGCTCTGGCTTCACTCCCACCCGGCTGCCCGATGCAGGAGGGGCCACAGCAGCCTGACAGTCCCACCGGAGGGACCTGCGCACCCACGCTGAGAGCCAGGAGCCTGCCCTAGCACAGGGAACCAGCTTCAGCTTGGATCAGCCACCGCCGCTCCCCGGGGCAGCTGCTGCACCTCAAAAGCACAGACTCCCTCCTTTCTGCGAGGAGGGAAGTCCCCTCTCAGAGCTCCCCGTGCTGGTGCTGCGAGTTGTCTCCCCAGCGGGGCTGCTTTGCGAGATAAAGCCTCCTGCGCTCTCTGCGGGGAAACCTCCTCGTCCCGGGTCAGTGGCTGATGGTGTTAATGTCCCTCCACCTAGGACAGCTTTTCGGGGCACCCAGCTCTCATTTGCATCTCGGGTTAATCTGCTCCTTCCACTGCCACTGCTGACAGTGCAGGGAGAGGGCTGAGCCTCAGCCTGCTGTAGCACCAGCCTGGGCTGGCTTGTGCAAGCCCTGGCTCCTGTGGCCAACTGGCTGGGCCAGTCCTTGTCTGGGGACGGTCCTCACTCGCCTCTTGGCCAGCCTCAGCCTGCTGATGTCGCAGGGGACTTTCTGGGAACCCAAGAGACAAAGAGGAGGCTGGGGGTGAGACATGTTCGGTTCTCACAGCACACTGGACCTTGCTGCCACACTCCTGCGAGAGCTCAGCGCAGACCCTTCCTGTCCCTCACCTCCTCCAGGAGGAATTCCTCCTGACTCCGGGGACACCCCACATCCCTGCTGCGAGCAGAGCACCCCCCCACACCATCCCCCCAAGACCTCAACCACCGCCCGCGCTCGAGGACAGGGTCCGGCTCCCCTCAGGTGTGACGGGGACGTCTGCAGGCACCCAACTGGACCCTGGAACATTCACACTGCTGCAGCTCTGGGGAGCCCAGGTTTTCACGCGGGTGCCTGAGCGAGCACCGTGCTGTGCCCGGCGGAGCCACAGGCTCCCCCCTCCTGAACCCACCAGCCCTGCCGGGGTTTGAGGTCATTCGGGCTGACCAGAGGAGAGCGGAACTCAGACCTGTCATCGCCTCCGGGCTGTCGATGAACCTGTCTGGCCTGTCCTTCAGCTGGAGGTTCACTGGGAAGAGCCGGCTCCTGTCTGCCGTGTGGAGCTGCACACGAGAAACGAGCACAGAAGAGCTCAGGGAGGTCAGTGAAACACGAGGACTAACGTCCTTCGCAGGGCTGCCCAGACAAAGAGCTTGGGAAGGCTCTGCCTTGGGAGCTCCCGGTGCAGGGCGCAGGGCACAGCTCACACCGTGCAGGGCACAGCCCTGGCTCACCGCTGGCTTTAGCAGGAACCAACAGAGGGGCCAGCCTGTGGTTGCGGTGCCGGGCAGCAACATGGAGCTGTGCGAGTGAGGGGCACCAGCGCTCGGCTCCAGCTCCTGCTTGCAGCCACCCCGCTGGGGGAAGCCGCGTGCCCTCGAGAACCGCACCATGCCCCTCAGTGACTGTCAGAGCCTTTTCTCAGGCCCATCCCAGGCTCAGCATAAAGCTACAGGAGTAGCAGCGCTGAAAGGGAGCCAAATTTTCTGCCTGAGCTGAACTCTGCCACTTAGAAAGGCAAACAAGCAGCTCGTTCCCAGGCGCCAGGGCTAGAGTCGCTGCAGACACCCCCAGAGCAGACGATGCCACGCTGGTGGCTCGTGACCCAGCGCCAGCTCGTGCCAGGAGCCCCCTCCAGAGGGGTGCACGTGGTTTGCGCTGCTTTCAGCTGCAAGTGGAGGGACTGAGGAGGGGAGGTGGAGTCCCAGTGCCAGGCGGGAGGCTGGGGACAAGACCCTCCCTGCCCTCAGAGCCATCCCCCACCGCAGGGGCTGTTGGCCTCAGCCCCAGACTCACCAGCACATGCAGGCACTCCACGGCGGAGGAGTTCACCCACCGGGCTTCGAAAGTGCGGTCTGTCCCAAAGTGGCACTCCAGAGCCGTCTCCTGCGAGAGGGAAGACAAGGGCAGGGCCGCTACAGCAACTGCTGGGGCGGCTCTGCTCAGTGACTGGTGCAGCAGACACCACATCCCACCCTGCTCTGGCCGTCAGCACTGCAGCTGCGGCCAGACCCCTCAGGTGACTGGGACCCCGAACCACAAGCGAGGCTGGGAGGCAGTTGATGCCTCATCAGTCCTAGAATCCTTAAGGGTAGAGAAGACCTCCAAGATCATCAAGTCCTGCTCTGCAGCCACACAAGATGGCTGCAGGCTGTGCCCAGCGTGCTGCTGGCGAGGGCCACAGCCAGGAGAGGCAGCTGCTCCTGCAGCCACGGGCACACACAGCGACCAGGAGACGCGTCTGCCCCGGACAGCTCTTACCCTGCCAGGGCGCCCGAGCCCCTCTGGGCCAGGGGCTTCGCGCTCACGCTGCAACGTGGACCAAGAGCCGCCGTGCGCCCAGTCCACCTCGCCCAAACCAGTCCCTGATGTGGGCTCAAAGCCGCCTTCCCTCTCCCCCCAAAAGCCACCCAGAGCAGCTCTGTAATTCAAACGAGGGCCCAGCTGGGGTAGGTTCAAAGGCAGCTTCTCAGTGCTGTTTTCCTGATAACACCCTGCCCCACGTTACTGCTGCGCTCCCGTTCTGCCAGGACACATCCTGGCTCCAGGCACTTGATGCTCCAGCACCGAGGCCTCACCGCCCTTTGAAAACTGACAGATCTGATAAAAGACATGAAAGAAAGCAGCAGCCTCCTGGCAGGCAGCCCCTGGCTCAGCGCGCCCACACGGGGCTGCCAAAGGGGAGCTGGGGTCTGCTCCAGAGCATCACCTGCGCCCTGGCAGCTCCCGTTGGGCAGCAGGGATCCTGCCCCTCACCCAGCCCGGGCGGTGCCCCTGCGGCAGCAGCCGCAGCCCCGCAGCCCGCGACTGCAACGCTCCGAGCTCCTGGGGGGGAAAGGCAGAGGGAAGGGCGAAGGAATCCCCCCCGCGGTGCCCCAAGACAGTCTGCGAACGGTGGCAGATCCCCGGGAGCCGCCCCAGGAGCGGCAGCCTCGGCCCCTGTCCTGCTGACTTCACGCCCCACGGGGCTGCACGCCGGCCGGCTTCCTCTGTGGCCGCCGCCAGCACCCTCGGGGGAAGCTCCTCGCCCTCCTCTGCTGGCCGTGCCGGGCTCACCCTCCCGCACAGGGGCTGCACCCGGGCAGCGCGAAGGGCAGGGGTCGGGCAGAAGCGGAGCAGCAGCCCTCCCTGCCCCCAGCGCAGCAGGGCTGAGCCCCTCCATCAGCACTTCCAGCCTCCCTCCCCTGCGGAACGCGGAGCTGCCTGCCTGTCCCTGCAAAGACCGCAGCTCGGTCAGCAATCGTCCCCGTCCCCAGTGCCGCCGGCTCCTCCCGGCCTGCGACCCACCTGCGGAGGCACCGCGGGTGCCCGCTCGCACCTCTCGCCTCGCTGCAGCCTGTGGCAAAAGGGCTTCTCCACACAAAAGCCCCGGCACAGCCCCGCGGCGGCGAGCAGCAGTCAAAAGGCATCTCCTCGCCGAGCGGGGAGCAGAGGCTCCGCCAGCCCAGGGCTCCCTGCCCACAGCTCGGGGCTCTGTCCCTGGTTCCCGGGGCCAGGCCAGCTCGGGGCAGCGGGCACGGTGGCACCGGCGGGCTCTGAGGCAGAGCAGACACCGCCAGGGCAACCGGGGAGTTCACTTGCCCAGAGCATTGCCCAGTTCACTTGTCCCAGCGGCTGCACAAAGCTCCGTGCGCCTCCGAGCGCACAGAGCCCGGCGCCCGCTGCGGGACACCCCTGAGCGCAGAGAGCAGCTCCCTTCGGCTTTGCCGCGCGACCTCCCTCGCCCTCGGCTCGGCCGAAGCCTTCGCGACCTCGCCAGGATCTCTTTACCTCGGGGAAGGTGGCGTTCGCCAGCGAGATCACGATGTCCCGAGGCACTCCCGTGGGCATCGGCTCCGAAGGGGCAGGCACGATCCGCGGGCAGTCCACCTGCTTCTGTTGGGTGGAGGACGAGGGAAGTCAGAGAGGCCGGCTGGGCGTGTGCCGAGCATCCTCCGAGACGAGCCACGAGGCGCACCCGGGCCACCGACAACAGCCACTGATCGTCAGAGAGAGGAGCAGAGCAGGAATTGCCCTCTTCGTCCTGCCCAGCGGCTCCTCGGCCGGCTCCGGGGCGTCCTTAGCTCCCACCCCGGGGCTGCCCAGCCTGCAGCTCAGCACCCTGAGCTGGGAGAAGGGTTCTCCCAGGAGAAGCGAAGGCACATGCAGCCCTCCCTTGCTGACACATTTGAGCGACAGAACGACCCTCACAGGGGGCACCGCAGCTACAGCCCCAAAGACCCCGCTCCTGGCAGCTGGAAGCCAGCGCTGGCACCATTGACCTCGTTGCTGCCAGTCCCTGCAGCGATCCTGGTGTCCCTCCCGCACGGCACCGCGTCAGAAGCGTGCAGGGGGTCGCGGGTGCACACCCGAGTGCAGGGGGCACGAGTGCGACGAGCCGCAGCGGCTCTGGCGAGGGGGGACGAGCCGCAGCGGCACGGATGACAAGAAAGGCCAAACTGAAGCTGAGAAATGAATTTGAAAGGTCATCTGTGCCCTGCCTTTGTTCTCGCTTTAAATTCATGGCTCAGACACCGCGGCTGACTCAAGGCTGTGTGACAAAAGCCCACCCCGTTCTCTCTCGAGCCGCAAGCCCGACTCAGAGCGACGGCGAGAAGGCAGCCAGGGTCTCCGCTGCGGCAGGGCACATCCCGACTGACGGCGCCTTTGAGAGCGGAGCCCTGGCGTAAAACCCAACACCACGTTTGGTCCACCCCGCTGAACCAGGAGCAGCCGGCGAGGTTCCCTCCTCACTCGCACCGAAGGGTCCCTCACTGCGGCTGCACCACAGAGGTTGAGGCTGCCCATGCAGGGCTGAGGTGCCCAGCAGCCCTGGTGCCAGACACACAGCGAGTGGGAGGCTGCCCCTGCCAGCTCTGCCTAGGGACCAGGGAACGATCTGGAAGAGCCGTGGAAAGCATTTCATTGCCAGCACAGCCGGCGCCACCCGACTGAGGGCAGCGTGTGCTGCGGGAGAGGCGAAGCAGCGCAGCCAAGCGCTGGGCAGGGGCTCCAGGGCCAAAGCTCCTCCAGGAGAATCTGAAGAGTTAAACCCAAACCAGCAGGGCTACAGCTGGAAATCCAGGCACAGGCTGGTGCGGCCAGTGCATCCTCACGTGTGGTGGCCCCTGGACAGATGCACTTCAGAGGGACTGCCTGACTCGTCGTCTACCGCCCCTTCTCCTGCTGTTCGGCGGCTGCAAACGGAGCTCCCCAGCCGACTCTGCCGCCGAGCCTGCGGCAGGGCGAGGGGCTGCCTGCTTAGGATGCTGCGGGTGGAGCGGGCGACGCTGCTCTCCCAGCGGAGCAGCCTTCAGGTGCAGCCAGCCTGCAGCGGTTTGTTTACCGCAGGCTCAGGCTGCAGGAGGCTCCAGTTTCCAGGGCTACCGAGCGCCTGGTCCTGCCGGCAGCTGCTCAAGCCAGCAGGAAGGGCTTGCGACAGCAGAGGGAAACCAGGTGCAGCCTCCGGCCCCGCTGCACCTCTGGGGCAGGGGCTCCGAGGCAACAAAGCAAGTTGGGGCTCCAGGGACCCCCAAAGGAAGCTGGGCACAGCCAGCCCTGCCGCAGGGTAACCCCGGCTCTCGCCACCACCCCGAGCTGCTGCCCAGCAGGGATGGGAAGCGTTTCGCAGGGTTTTACGCCGGACACTGCCGCGTGGAGCTGGGACACCCCAGCCCCGTCTCCTGCCCCTGCAGCTACCCAGCTCCTCCCCACGGGAAGGGAGCAGACGCTCCGGGGTCAGCCCGCGGGGTGAGGCTGGGATGGCTCTGATTTGGAAAGGGGTGATTTTCTCCCACAGACAAGCACTGCCTGCGGCGCTCCGGCACTGCCCTGGCTTGGCCAGAGCCGAACTGACGCCACAGGGCCGCTGCAGCCGCGCTGGTGCCCACAACCAGACCTCGAGCTGTGGGTGATGAGCAGCGGTGCTGGTCCAGAGGTGACGAAGAGCCAAGGGACGGAGTGTGCTGGGGGAACTAGGACAGCAGAGTGCACCAGCCAGGCTGCCAGGCTCCCCGCACGGCCTGGGGTGCTGCACACCTGTGGGTCACTGGGGCGGCGCTGCCCAGCCTGGGCCATCAGCCCCCACTCTCAGGGGAAGGGGAGCAGCAGCAGCAGGGCTCGGGAAGCAGCAGGGTTTGAGGGGCCTCACCTTCATCTGCAGGGCATCGTCACACTGCGAGTGGTTGGAGACGCAGGCGTAGCTGGAGGGGCACCAGTAACACTTCCACCTGGTCGAGAGGCAGCTGGTGCATCTGCAGTGGTGAAGGCAGGAGGAGACGGTCAGGCTGCTCGAGGGAGCCGAACCTCAGCAGAGCCATCCCACTGCACGCGCTGGGTTCAGCCTTCTGCACAGCCCCGGTGCTGGGTTTCCCCTCCCTGCCCTGCACCCCTCGAGGGCAGCTCCAGGGGTCACCACCTGCCCTGCGATGGAGCAGCCTGGGAGTGACCCCTCCCTGCTTAGCAACCACTCCTGACGCAGTCTGTCACCCTGGTCATCCCCCAGGGGCCAGGCACAAGCACCCCAGCAGCTGGTGCTGGGTGTGGGACCTCTGGCAGGCAGGGCAGGGTGGGGGGTCCCCGTTACGCTCCCAAGAGGCAGGTGAAGCTCTGCGGGTGTCTCCAGACCTCTTCCCCACAGCCCGCGGGGCTGAAAACAGCCGGGAGCAGTGGGACACATCCTCCCTCCTGGCCCTACAGACCCCTCCCGGGGGCGGCTGGAGCTGCCAGCAAATGGTTAACAGAAATAGCTCCACATAAAAATGTGATTCACATTTAAACCCCCCAAAACACGTCCAGATGGCTGGAGATGCTTCGAGGACCCTGCCTTGCGCATCCCTGGCAGCGCGGCCCCCGCGCTCCTGCAAGCCCTGCCCGCGCCCAGCCCCGTCCACAGGGGTGTCCGTGCACCCCTGGGAGCCCCTTGCAGGGGGACACCCCCGGCTGTACCCTGCCCCGTCCGCAGGGGTGTCCGTGCACCCCTGGGAGCCTCTTGCAGGGGGCCGCCCCCGGCTGCCAGCCACCCCCTGTGCCCCAGCGCTGCCCGTGCGGGGCCACTCACGCTCTCCTGGGGTAGATGTTCCCGGCCCTTTTGCAGTCGTAGAGGGTGAAGTTGGCCCGGATGATGTTTTTGCTGTTGACCCGGAGCGCGGTTTCGACAACCACATGGTCTGGGGGGAGAAAGCCAGAGAACACGGGGTTGCGACGGCCTCTCTCCCGCTCTCGGAGGACAAGAGGGGCTCTGGGGGAAGCGAGGGCTGGGGCCGGGCTGTTGGCTCCGGGGTTTCCTCCGAGCTCGCACCATTCATCCTCTGCCCTCTGACTGGCAGCTCTTCCCCCTTACGTCGAGGCCGAGCGTCACCCCCGGCAGGCGCCCACGACCCGAGCGGCCCCCTCCCGCGCTGTGCCAGCTCAGTCAGCGGCTGACCCCAGCTCCACTGGCACTCGGGGCCAAGCGATGCTTTTACAGATGCGGCAACTGAGACCCGCCGGCTCTCGTGCTCTGAAGCCCCGCTCGCCCGCCCCGCAGCCAGAAGCCCCCAGAGTGGGCTGGGAACTCCGGCGAGGCTCCGCAGCCGGGGACGCGGGACAATACCCCTTTCATCTCCAGGCAATAAATCAGCACTGGGCTTCCAGACGCCCGTGCAGCCGCCGTCATCAACAATGGGGAGCAGTCAAGGGGCTCCCGCTCTCAGGGGGGCTCAGGACAGCCACAGTGCGGCTTCAAAGTCGCCCGCCACAAGCGGGAGTCCCAAAGGGACTGGCTCGCTCTCCTGCTGGAGCTGGCTGTCTTCGAGGGAGCAGCCGGCCCGGGCTCGGGGAGGCACCGGGCTCCTCAGGGGGGGCTGCAAGATGGGGCCGTCTCCATCGCCCAGTGCCAGCAGCGGCTCTGCTCAGCAAGGCCAGCAGGGCTTGGCTGTTGCCAGCCAGATCCGCAGGCGCTCATCACCTCCAAGGAGCCCTCGGGCACCACTTGGAGCTGGGGCACCTCAGCCTGGCTGAGGCTGGGCATTGAGGTCCTGCGAGACCTTTAGGAGGCACCTGCTCTTCTGGCCAACCTTGTGAAGGGCAGAGCCCGTTTTGGGGGGCTTGGACTGGGTGACCTTTGGAGGTCCCTTCCAGCCCCTACTGACTGGATCTAGGGGATCCTGCTGGGGCAGATGGATGGCACCGGCTGGTCTTTGGAGGTCCCTTCCAGTCCCTAATGCTCTGTGATCCTGTGAACTCCACAAAAGCGGCTGGAAGCAGCAAAGGGGGACGCAGCACCGCATCCCCAGAGCCGAGATGCGCCTGGCTCAGTGCTCGCCGAGCCCAAGCAGGAGCGCTGACCTGAGCAGCCCCACAAGAGCAGGTGCACGACGCAGCTCTGACGTTGGGGTGTTTACAACAAGAATTGATGGACTGGGAGGACCGGGGGGTTGCGTCCAGAAGGCGGAACCCCTACACTCACACGGCGCACGCCTGACAGGGCAGGAGCCGGCTGGCCTCTTGCCCGCCACCACGATGGAGAAGGAGCCGGGGGACGATCACACCTGCGAGGGCCGCTGGAACGGACCCCGCTCTTTTGCCTCCACACACCTTGGTCGTCTGGAAACGCCGGGTACCTCTCACGTGGCAGCAGACTGCAGTAAATAAACTGGTTCACCAAGTCCCCGGCGACTCTGGCTACTGTGCGGACGCCGCCTCCGTAGTCGCAGGAAATGTCCGTCCCGTTCAGGCTGGGGATGGTCCCGTTTATCTGTATGATCAGCACCTGCGGAGGCAAGCAAGAGGCCGGCTGCTGTCACAGAGCATCTCACCGATACCCTGCCGATGCCCTGCAGGCTTCTGCGTGCTGCTGGCCTTCACTTCATGTGCTCTGAGCACTCAGCCCCTCAGCGCCTGGCTCGGCCAGCACCAGCCCCAGCAAGCCCAGCTGCAGCCCGGGGCTGCCTCAGGAGAGCAGGCAGAGGACACGCAGGCTGCCACCACGAGAGGGTCTGTCTTGACACCCAAAGCTTTCTAGAAACCACCAGAGTACCGCTGAGACCAGCTGCAGCACAGCCAGCCAGCCCCTGGGGTGCCTGTAGCTGGCCTGTGCCTGGGGCTCTGCAGCCCCCGCCTGCGTTCAGCCTGCGCGCTGCGAGTTCGGGGCTGACACAGCAGCTCCAGAAGCCCTGCTGGCCCACAGGCTCAGCAGCTGCCATCCTGCGGGGTGCCACCTTGGAGAGCCCTGGCCCGTGCGCAGGGCAGAGCCCAGCACCCCCGCAGGCTGCGCCGCGGAGCTGAGCCGGGGCAGCGCCGGCACCCATCAGCCCCGTGAGCAGCGGCGAACGCACCGGGTTCTCCTTGTCGACGTTAATCTCGGGCTCCAGGACGGTCATGGAAGGGCACCGCTGCGCTCCCTCGCTCACGCTGGCCCAGCCGTTGGCGCCCGTGAAGTTGGCGCACTCGCGCTGCAGGGAGCACCTGCAACACACGGGGCAGGGCTCAGCGCTCGTCGCTGCTGCCGCAGGGGCCACAACCGCGGCTCTGCCGCGAGGGAAGGGCCCGGAGAAGCCCGTGCCTGCGCCTCCTCCTCCGCCCGTGCGGCCGAGCCCAGACCCTGTCGCTGCATTTAAAGCGCCCGGTTGCCCCCACCGGCGGCAGCGGAGCTCCGGCACCCAGGGGTGCGCGAGCAGCCGGAGCTGAAGCGGGAAGGGGACGTTTCGAACGGCTTCTTCAAGTTCTAAGCGCAGGGTCTGATTTCCCACCTCCCCTTCTGAGTGCTGACGGTCTCCTAGCCAGAAACGATAGCCGCGAGGGCAAAGGACAGTCTCCGGCAGGGTGTTGGCTCTCCCAGTCCCAGGGCTGGATGCCCGCAGGACATCCTCTGCCCTGGCAGCTGACTGCAGCGGAACAATGCGGCTCAGTGAAGCCCCAGCTCTGAAGAGCTCCCCAGCCCTCGGAGCCCGGCTGCAGTTGCGTCTAAGAGCCCTGCTGCGTACGGAGCGGAGACGGGCCGAGGGCAGAGGAGCCGCGCGGGGACACCAGGCGCCGCCGCCCTTCTCTCCCGGGCCCGAGGGCCGGCGGGCGCACGGGCGCTCCTACCTGCTCTCCATGGTGCACCACCCGCAGTAGGCATCGGCGGCGGCCAGGCACTCGCTGCACGTCGCGTACTGGTCGCAGGCAGCCACCTTCACCCGAGTCATCTGCACGACAGCAGCGCCGCAGGCACTCAGCACGGAAGGCAGGGCAAGGCAGCCCGTGGAGTGGGGCTTGCTGCTGCCATCGGGGTGGCACCCCTTGGGCTGCGCTGCTCCTCTCAGCCAGCGCCTTGGCCACGGCCGGGCTGCAGAGCAGGATGGAGCAGGCACCTTCCCGATGCACCAGAGGTGGTTCCTCCCCGAGAGAAGCTCTCAGCAGAGCTGCAGGAAACCGCTGGCCAGGCTGAGTTCAGCCCTGCCTGTCTACAGGACGAGCAGAAGGTGATGCTCTGGCAAAGAAACCCGGCACCTCGGGGACCTGCTGGCCAGGAGCAGTTGGGGGAAGAGCTCCTGTCGGTTTCTGTTTCCTACTGCCTCCGTTTCCAAACGTTGGGGAAGGAGAGCGGGTCCCTCAGCACAGCAGGCACTGACCGGCACCAGGAGGTGATGGGAGCTCTGAGCTCCTGCCAGGTGGAAGTGGCTCGGACCACGGGCTTCTTGGCCTGACCCCACTCAACCCCCAGCCCGGTGATGCTGAGCAGCTCCCACCTGCCCGCACTGAGATCCCGGTGAGCTTCCCAGGGTGCTCATCCCACCGAAGAAAACCCAACTCGTCTGGTTACGGGGAAAGAGTCAGGTAGGGGGGAGCACCACACGTGAGCATGGTGCACAGCCCAGCCCCGGGGCTGCACTGAGGCTGTTGGAAACAGCAGCTGCAGAGGCACCCTGGGGCTCCTGAAGCGATAACAGCCGATCTGCAGGGAGCTGGGGCTTGGGAAACAGACCTGCAGCATCTAACAGGGGTGGCTGTGCAGCTGTTCTGACAGATCAGAGGTGTGAGTCGGGACAAACTGGCAGCGCCCGGGGCACTCAGCGCCGGTCCCTCTCCTCCGCTCACTTGGCAGAGCCGAGGCCGTCTCTGCCTGCCGCAGCACGCCCGCTCTCCACAGGGAGCACTCCTGCAGCCCGGCTGAGCAGGGACCTTCCCCAGAGCCACTCCTGGCAGGCAGACCTGCTGTCGGTGGGGTCCCCTAAGAGCCTCCCGAGAGAGTCGTGTGCAGGTTTCTGCACGGGAGCAGCTTCTGCTTCTTGCTGCAGCCCCTTGCGAGGTGGGACTGGACCCGCGATGAGCAGGCGGGTCTGCTCGGCAGGACCCCGCACCAGGGGCCGGCCAGGCACAGGTGCCCCCTGGAGAGCCCTCTCAACCTGTGCCAAGCTCTGCACTCCCCGGCTCTCCATCCACCAGCCCCGGGGCAAGGGCTGCTGTCCCTCCCAGCCCCGAGCTCCGCGCTCGGCACCAGACAGAAGCGCAACGCCCCAAGCACTCTGGCTGAGGACGGAGGAGCTCACCTGATAGGAGGTCATCAGGTAGAGGTAGGTGGAATCGGAAGGGTCAAACTGCATGATGGGGTGCACGGGCTCTCCATAAGCCACCGAAATGGATCTCCTGCTGACGACCCTCATGGTGCTGTCCAGAATGATCTGTGGGGGGAAGGAGCCACTCAGTGAGGCCCTTCTCCTATGGGAAGAAGGTTGTTCTCCCTGGGCTACAGACAAGAACCACAGCGGTGTGCAGCAGTGTTCCACGTCTCCACGCCGCACCGCACGCCCGGCACACATGACCTCTTCCCAGCACTGGGCCAGCTGCACCTTGGCTTTCCCTGAAGAGCCAGCTCTGTGCCGTCAGGAGGGCACCGAGCAGTCCAGAACGGCCAGGCTGCTGCTCGGGGATGGACATCCTTCCAGCTCGTACTCCTCTGCCTCAGGAGCTGCCTGGAAACCCTCTAGATGAAGGCTCTACCCACCGCACGGCTGCTTCCCCCAGCCACAGCGGCGATACCCTGGCTGCACCCTAATGGAAGCGGCAGCAGCCCTCCCCACACACGAGCACCGCTCTGCTGCAAAGGATGGGGTCACCCCTCAGGCTCCTTTTCTCCCAGCTCCAGAGCCCTGGCTCCCTCAGCCTGTCCTCAGCATGGAGATGCTCCTTCCCTCCCTCCCTCCCTCACCCCCGTGGCTCTGCGCTGGGCTCTCTCCAGCAGCTCCGTGTCCTCCTGGAGCTGAGGGGCCCGGAGCTGGACACAAGACTCCAGAGGCAGATGATTGTGGCTGGAGAGCTGCAGCGATGGAACCCCCGGCTGAAGCGCAGGCAGCGAAGGAAGAGGCTGCAGAGCATCCCCCACCCTGCCTGTGGGGCCTCGGGGCGTGTTGGCTTCTGACTCCAAAACCCAGCCGGCCAGAAGCGGCATCGCGGCTAGGAGAGGGCGGCGGGGCTGCCATGCGGCAGTCACTTCCCAGCTCCAGACAGCCCGAGCGAGGAAGGGAGGGCAGGAGCTGCGAGGGCCAAGCGCTCCTCGCTCGCAAGTGCGGATTAATTAATTAGCGCAGCACTAATTAATTCCTACAGCAGAGCAGCGCCAGCTCAAGGCACAGCGATGCCTTCTGCTACCAGCCACGTGTGAGCTGGGCGAGCTTCTGCGCTGAGCAGGGAGGGGACTGCCGGTTCGCACCGGCTGCCCCGGGGTCAGCCCCCAAGACCCCCCTGCACCTCGAACCCCGACGCCACCCGCTTTCACCCTTCCTCCCTTCTTGCTGAGGTTTGCTCTGTGCTCAGCTTTTCCTGGGGTCCCGCTGCCTCCTGAGCTCGACCCCCCTGCACAAACCCCTTCCCCGGACCCCCGGGAGCTGCAGCCCCCAGGGTGGAGCCAGGGCGGCGGCGCCGAAGAGCCGCCACCTCGCCGGGCTTGTGCCAGGCTGGCGGGCTGGGTGACCCAACTGCGACCGAACTGGGGAGCGGGACGCGTGGGGAGCCTCCGAAGACCCTTCCTAGCCCCGTCTCCCCCGGGGGCGCTGCGCCCTGGCAGACCCCGCTCCTCCCCTAACGACTTCCTGGACGTGGCACCGACACGGCCCTCGCGAAGCGGCCGCCTGCAGCCGATGCGGTCAGCTCCCCCCTAGCCCTGGCAGCCACGGCCGCTGCTGGCAGGGGCTGGCCCAGCCCCACTGCTGCCCCTCCGCTATCTCTTCTCAGGCAGCAACCCGAGCGATAGCTCACGCCCCGGCAAGGAGCCCCGAGGGCACAAGGGCTGCTGGCGGTGCTGCAGAATTGGATTAGAGCTGTCCGAGCCCATCTCCCCGGCGCGGGGCAGCCGGGGGCCTCTGGCTAACGGCGGTGCAGATGAGGCTCCTTCTCGCCATGCTAATGCGGGCAGGGCCGCGGATGCTGCGGGTGCCGTGTGCCAGCCCAGCCCTCACCTGGCCGCCGTGCCAGCCGCCGCCGCCCGCCCTGCTCTCGCTTCCCTGCTCAAAGCACCCGGGTGCCAGGGTGGAGCCCGGGTCGTCTCCCTCTCTCCAACGCTCCCCAGCACAGAGCACTCGCCCCAGGCTGGCACAGAGCGGGCACCAGCCCCTTCTCTGCTCCAGGGCTTCCCCGCCCTCTGCTCTAAGGGCTTTTGGTGCCCAGAGCGGCCCCGAACCACTGGCGCTGGCCAGGATCAAGGCTTTCTTGGGCAGACATCCTGCTCCTGAGCCGCCATTTGTGGCCACCAGGCAGCACCCATCACTGGCCGGACTACTGCAGCACCCGGTCCCTTTGGTGCTGCCGAACAAGGGCGGGTGCTCAGACCAACTGCCCCACAGCCGCCATGCAGGGCAGAGGTGCTGGCCCGGGGACCCTCCCACCCCGCAGCCCCACACTCCCCACGTTGGGGCCGCCGGGCCCCACTTGCCTTCAGGAGTCCTCCGCTGGCCGTGCCCAGGAACACCACGGTGTAGTTGTTGACGCTGGCCACGGCCACGGCGGTCAGGCCGCTGTAGGTGAACACGGGGGTGGCGGTGACGGGGTTGACGATGGCCAGCGGGTGCTGGAGATGCGCCGCTCCACAGTCCAGCTGCTCCGGCTGCAGCTGAGGGGAGAAACACGTGTCAGCGGGCACCGGCAGGCTGGCCCCCCCTTCCCTCGCTGCCATCCCCGCCTCAGGAGCGAAGCGGAGCAGACAGGCTGCCCCAGGCCCTGCTGTGCCCAGGAAAAATGGGCACCAGGGCTGGTGAGCAGGTGCACGAGGCCGGCACCGAGGCTCCCGTGTCACTTGGCTGTCAGGTGCCAAGGGGTGAAGCCAGGGGACAGATGCTGAGGAGGAGCGACCCTGAGCCCTGTCTGTGAGCAGGCACTTGGCTCATCTGGACCAAGGTGAGACAAGAGGCTGCTCTGCGCTAAATTAACAAGCACCGTTGCCGCACGGCAGCGGCGTCCAAAGGCAGGACGGATGCCTCCTACTCCTCCCGCCCTGGCAAGACGCACTCAAGATTTATGGCCACTCCGAGGCTCCTCACAACCTCTGCTCAGACAATGCAGATGGATCTGCAGCATCTGAGCATCACAACAGGCTGGCCGCTGGCGACTCACCTGCTGTGACTCTGCAGCAGGTCTGACAGGCTGCTGCGGGTGCAGCCCGCGCGGCTCAGACCATGGGCTGGTTCAAGGGCCGTTACCGCATCATCCGCAGAGTCACTCCAGGCTCACCTCCAGGGAGGCTGCCGCTGTGTTGCCCCACCGGGTGCAGGCCCACAGCTGCGGGGCTGCTCAGCCACCGAGGGTCCCGGCTGCGGGAAGGGCTGACGAGCTCCAGACCAGAGACACTGGTGGGCTGCACCCCACACTCCTACAGCTGCTCGTGTTTGACACCCTGCCGAGCTCAGCCATGACAGGGACCCTCTTTCCCAAGTGATGCTCAGGACTGCCCACTGAAGCAGAACAAGTGCCTAGACCACGGGCTCCCACCAGGCAGGAGAAGCTGACGACCAGCACGGCCGGCACAGAGCCTCCTCCTGGGCTGAGAGCACCAGGGCCTGTATTTTAGCTCCCTCGCTACTGCTGCTACTTCATTAATTGAGCCAGACCCAGTCTTCTGCTCTCCCTTCTCCATATGGGTCAGAAGGCTCTGCAGCAGCAGTGTGGGATTCAGCCAGGACCACCCCTTCGCCTTCACTCGAGGGCTTTGGGGTGCACCCCCACCAGAAAACACCCGGGCCGGTGGCCTCTTTGCAGTGGCTGAGCTGGGTCTGGGCTCTGCATGCGGACCCCAGGCTGCGGCTCCGACTCCTTCTCTGCATGGGAGGCAGCAGCAACAAACCCCACTGGGCTGGGTGCGAAGCCAAGGTGCCAGGCGGCTCTGGGTCTGCAAACACCTCTGGCTCCTGGAGTTGCTGGTCCCATTGCAGACCCACAGCCCTCCTCTGGTCCCGCGGAAGGGCTCAAACCCCTGTGCAGAGGCAGCCCGGCTGTGGTCCAGCTGGGGATCATCTCCCTGCTCTGCAACGGTGCAAACAACAGACCAGGTCCTCTCCACAACCCGGCCTGGTCTTGGCCCCTGCAGCCAGCAGACACCAGAACCATGTCCACTGCTGCTGCCGGCCACGTCAGGCTGGATAACAGAGACGGACCAGAACAGCCTCCTTCGCTGCAGTGAGCGCCAGGCAGGACACAACACGCCAGGAGCTGCAGCTCCGCACACACGGCACTGAGACAGAAGGACCAGAGTGACTGGGCTGAAGGTGCTTAGCAGCTCTACAGCACTTCCTTCCCCCAGAAGACAAAGCTGTGGCCCAAGTCCTGCGTGTCCACACAGCGCCCAGCAGGCTGAGGGACCACACGTGGGGCACACGGCCCTCCACGCTGCGACTCGACGGTCCCACTCGCAGCCAGACCGCTAGAAACACACCAAGGTTTGTTACTTGTCTTGGGGACGACGATCTTGTCGGCCAGCATCAGCCACCTGAAGCTCTTACAGCTCCTTCCTGCTGGGAAATCGAGGCAGAGAGACCCCTGGGGCTGCCCAGGACATCCACCACGTCCTGTGCACAGCAGCTGCCCGCGGAGGCAGCGCCGGCGTTTGTCTGCCCAGCCGGAGGGGGACAGACAGCCCTTTCCTCTCGCAGGTGGCCAGGATCACGGGAAGCTCCTTATCTGCCCGCCTGCCCCCCCATAAATCACGTTTCAGGGTGATATCAGCCCAGAGTGTTTCCCACCGTAAACAGGATGTCCCTGTTCTCACGCAGCCCAGCCTTTGCTCCGGCCGCACACATCCTCCCTCCCCAACACCTCTCCCCACATGACATCAGCGCTGCCAGGGACACGCTCGGCGCTTCGCCCCTCACGCTCCAGGGCAGGCGACATACCACCCTGCCGTCTGCCTGCCGCAGCGCCGGGGGACACCCCAACTCTGTGGCCTTGCAGCAGGCAGGATGCGGCCCAGCCGCATCCTCCCGTGGGCACCAGGCAGCCACATGGCCAGGGCAAGGGCATCAAGAGCTCGGGCTGAAAGGCTTTCCCACACAGCATGGGTTAAATGTCGTTCCTTCTTCAAACTGCCCTGCCCTGACATTGGGAGAGCAGTGATGCTTTCCTCCAAACCACAGAACCCAGACCAGGAGGGATCGGAAGGGACCTGCAGAGATCACCCAGTCCAGTCCCCCTGCCAGAGCAGGATCCCCCTAGATCCAGTCACAGAGGAACAGGGCCAGGAGGGCTTCAAATGTCTCCAGAGAAGGAGACTCCACAACCCCCCTGGGCAGCCCCTGCCAGGGCTCTGGCACCCTCACTGGCAAGA
>JAOXOE010000745.1:18394157-18418515 GCA_028565055.1 Phoeniculus purpureus
GGACACACTTAGGGTGACATGTATTTCAGGTTAACTCCTGAACGAAAAGCGGCACATACAAATTGGGGAGGAAGTTGCCGCCGATCCGCCCCCGCGCACTGGGAAGAGCCGGGCAGGGCGGCGACCCCGGCGGCTGAGCGGCTCCGCCGGTCCCCCCGCGCGGAGAGACCACCCCCCCCGGCACCGCCCTGCCCGCCTTGAGCGAAGCGGGGTCGAGGGGTGTCCCGGGGGGTCCAGCGAGACTCCGGGACACCCGCGGCCACGGCCCGGGGCCGCCCCTCGGGGCAGCGCCCCGCAGCCCGGGCGGGGAGAGGCGCGGGGGCTCCACCTCCGCAGCGGCTCTGCCCGCACCGCCCTGCGAAAGCGGCGCCGAGGAGAGCGCAGCGCAGCGCCTCTGCCCTCCAACGGGCTCTTCTCTAACTGTGGGGGAAAGGCAAAGAGAATGGCCGGCGTTCGCCAGCCGCACGCCCCGCAGAGCGAGCCCCCTCGGGCACGGGCGGAGGTGCCGGTTCTTTCGTCGCCTGCGGGCATGTGGGGTCACCCCGCTTCGGGGAGAGGGCGAGGAGCACACGGAGAAGCTGGGCAGGAAGAGCGGGGTCCGGCCGGGACGGGAGGCTGCCCCGGGACACGCTCTCTGCAGCAGATGCTTTTCCCACGGAGGGCCCTAGGCGACCCGCACTCGCCTCCTGCCACTCCAGCACCGCACCGGGCACAGCCGGGGCGCAGGGCACACTCTGGGGCTCAGGGCACAGCCCGGGCAGCTCAACTCACTGAGCAGCTCAGCCGGGTCCCAGGCAGCAGGGGCACGGGTGGGCAGACACCGCAGCACTGTGCGGGCACTTCAAGCCAAAGCGCTGTGGGAGCTGCCAGCCCAGCGGAGCAGCCACAGGACGTGGGCACAGCTCCCTGGCCTCGAGCCCGAGCTTCCAGTAGCAGAGCCTGAGCTGGAGCAGAGTGGAGGGAAGCAAAGAGCCAAGGCTCGGTTTCAGCATCGCAGGGTAGGGGGCACAGGCCTCCTTGTGAGGGCTGTGTGTGGAGCCACCTTGGCATCCAGCGGCACGTGGAGCCAGAGCGGAGACTCTAGGGTGGTGGCTGGTCACAGTCACCTGGCAATGCTCTGTGGGGAGCTCTGGAGTGCCGCCCCGGCTCCCTCAGCCTGTGCCCGTTCTGGTGCCACATCTTTGTTGATACAAAACGTTAGTGAGGCTGATGGGGATTCTGTGCGACTTCTGTTCCGCAGAGGAAGAAAAATCCTCTGTCGTTGTCTAATCTCATTTCCACACCTGCCAGTCTCCCTCTCCCCATTCCTGTCCTACTCGCCCTCTCCGGAGCACGAATTAATACAGCCCTGCTGCGGCCAGGCCACGGCCACTGACAGCGTGCGCTGCAGACACGTCGTGCCTTCGCGCTACGAGCTCGTTGTCTCTGCTAATCATACCCCTAATTAATAGCCCCATGAGCTGTTTCCAAACGTGGGATTCCGGTCGCAGGGAATCTTCTTTCCACTCCAAGTTGGTGATTTTCAGTGTCTGCAATTGCGCAGAAATAAACCCCCTGATCCCGAGTCCTTAATCTGCCTATTTTAGGCTTTCTTAGGGCTGCCTGCCCGAGAGCAGCGTGTCTTTCCCGCGCAGGCAGCCTGCGAGGGCAGAGCAAACTCACTGCCAGATTACAGCCAGCTAGGAGAAAACGAGGCCAGGGAACCCTGGCAGATGTGTGACTGGCCCAAAGGCACCCAGCACAGGCTCTGTCAGAGAGCCCCCGGAACTCCGACGCCCAGCAGTTGTCTGCACCGGCACCGTTAGAGCCGAAACCGTGGCGGTGCCGAAGGATTATCTGACAACTGTGTTACTGCTGCTGTTAGGAAAGAAGCCCTCGGTTGGATGCTTCGAGGGGAATGTTTTCCAGACGCAATTTCCCACCCCTGTTGTCTGGGCTCTCAGAGGCTCCAGTGAGTATCTCAGGATAACGCTCCTAATGGAGTTGCGGAGGGTTCCCAGTCGCTCACACTCAGATCTCACCCCCGGTTTTTGCTCGGGAAGGAGAAAAAAGGCTACAATAAACCCACCAGCCTCTGGCCAGAAAGCATCAAGCCCCCCAGCCCCGCTGAGATCCTTCCAGAGTGGCTCCTGCACGGGCCTGAGGGCAAGAGCCCCGCAGACAGCTCGCTGGGGAGAGGGGCCGGGAGCGCGGGAGCTCCGAACCACTTGCATTATTGATGACGACAGTTACAGGAGCCCGGCTTCCCTGCAGGGGAAACACGAGCCACTCTCCCGGTCACTCAGGTCAGGCTGGCTCCACACCGGCACAACCCAGGGTCTCAGCGCGTTAACACAGGCGGCGGTGGCGGCGGCACCCGGTTCTTCCGTGGGTTCCTCTGGGTTAGCGGCAGCTTCGGTGCTGGTGAAGGGTCACACACGCAGGAACGGCAGCATCCTCCAGACGAGGAAGTTCATCGCAAGGCGACAAAAGTTGCACCTCTTTAGCCGGGGTTTGCCCTGGGCCCGTGTGGGGACAGGAGAGCTTTCACCTGGGATGCAAAAGCAGCAGGTTCTCCCGCTTGCTGCCGGCCCGCTCAGTGACCTCGTGCTTTCCTTTTCCTCAGAGCCCTAGCAAGGGCTCAGCACTCAGCTCCCTCCCTCCTTCACACCATCCAGGGCTGGAAACCCGACCGGTGGGCTCCGCTCCGCTCCGCAGGAAGTCCGCGTGCTGCGGCGAGGGCTCAGATGGAGACACCGTCCCTTCAGGCTGCAGCCTCCCGGCGCTGACCGTCTCTCGCCCGTGCTTGTCCCCCGTCCATGCGGGCCACGGGATGCCAAAGGCAGCCCAGCGCACAGGTGTCCGGGCCAGAAGAATTCTCCTCTTTGCTTCAGCCCCAGCCCGAGGTTTCTGGGCAGGTCATCAGGCTGGGCGTGACCGTGGAATACAGGAGGGCTTCATCCAGCCCTCTCTGAGCCCCAAGGAAGCAGGTACACGGCAGGTGTCTGAGCTTCAGGTGCTGTCAGACAAAGGGGGGTTCAACACCGAGCACCCTGACTGCTGTCCGGTGAGGGCAGCACCACCAGATTCCACGCAGCGGGCAGGAGGACGTGAGCCTCTGCCCAACGGTGTCAGCGGGACCCGACGGGCTGCTCGGCCGAGGTGCACTGCCGGGGAGCTGGCTCGGAGCTGGGATCCCCCTCCCTTCCCTCCCACAGTGCGGTCCCCAGGCTGCAGACACCCGGCTCCAGCCTGCACCGCCCTTGGTCGGGCCAGCCCGCCCGGCTCTGCCCTCTGTTCGCGGGGCTCGCTGAGGCTCCAGTGCCAACGCTCACTGCGAGCTGTGAGGCCAAAGGTTTAACTGGTTACTCGTGACGTTCTCGCTCGCTCGGGACATCCCAACGCAGCCCTGGGTGCCCGAGGGTATCACTCAGCTCCCACGGGCACCCCGACAGCACCGAGCTCCAGGTCAGCTCTGCGCTCCCTGTGCCCAGCTCTAAGCACCTCTGGTCCGCGCTGGGCTCAGCGGCGCAGACCCTGCGGCCAGGAGCCCTCTGTGTGCCCAGGGGACCCCTCCCAGCTCCACCCTGCACCCTCAGTTCTCTCTGGCGGGCCCCACATGGGACCACCTCCCGTCCCGAACCAGCCCTGTTGTGGCTGCTGGACCCAGGGCCAGTTCAAACTCTCGGGCTCCTGCCGGGGTCAGTCCCAGCTTCGAGTCACTTGTCCTTGCTGCGACCCTTGGCCAGGCAGCCCTCGAGCCCTGCATCGGCCCGTAGCTGCTGCAGGCAGCCCGGCGCTGACCCGCAGCCCCGCTAGCCCGGTCCCCAGCCGCACCTCACCGCAGCTAGCCCGCACCTCGCTGCACCCGACCAGATCCGCACAGGGTCGGCCTCCCCGAGGGGCTCGTTAGCAGCAGGACGCAGGTGCCCCCTGCTTTTAGCTCGGGAACCTGCGGCACTTCCATCCCGGCGTCTCCAGGGCTGCTGCCGCTGTTCTCGGGGTGACCCTCTGCCGGGTAGCACCCGCGTGTCCCGCACTGGCTCCCCCCGCAGCCGAGTCTCATCTCACTCCAACCCCACTTGCGAGGCGTTGGCTGGTGTCGCGCGGGTCTGGAGGTGCCACAAACAGCCTGAGCTCGTCCCTGACACTTCCCTGGTTACCCCACCGGCCCTGAAGGTTTCTAGGTCTCCCAGCACAGCTGGCGCGTTCACTGGAGCTGAGCCAGAAGCCACCCCCACGAGTGACGGAGACCTGCGTGCACAGACACATCTGAAGCCCCAGCGAGCCCTGTGCTGGACTAGCTGCGGCCTTTGGAATCCTGTAGCAGAAGAGCAGAGCCATCGGTGGTCCCTGTGCTCCCCTCTAACCCGGGGGTGTGACTTGTGCAGCATCACCAGTGGGAACATCCACCCAAGCCTTTAAACCAGAGTCAGCAGCTCTGTCTTGGCACTGCTGGGTCACCCGGCAAAACAAAGCGCTTCGCCCGGTGGCGACCGCGACCCTGGCGCTGAGCAGAGGCAGCGGCAGGGCAAAGCAAGCTGGAGCAACCTGCCGGCACAGTGGAGGGCACTGGGAAAGAAGAGGAGCCACAGAGCCTGAGCCGGGAGAATGACCTCTCTACATTCACTCTTGGAAAACAGCCCCACTAAAGACTGGGACCCTGTCACCACTTGAGTGCCAGCTGCTGTCGCACCCACAGGTCACACTGTGGGGACACAGAGCATCGCAGGGGCCGTAGGTGTCACAGGGGACTCTCTCCTCAGAGCCTTCAGCGCCACACGGGCAGGAGCCAGCGAGCACCACTTACCTGAGCTCAGCGAAAGGGACGTAGCCGCTCACACCGGGCGCAGAGCAACAGCTTCCTTGTGCCAAACATCCAGCTCGGCCCAGGGAAAGCCCAGCAGCCCCTCGCGCCCGGCAGTCATCAGGAGCTTCAGCAGCAGCAGCACCTGGCACTGCCCTCCTTGGCCTCTCCAGCCCAGCTGTGCGCTGGGAGGGTCTGTTTGACCGGAGGCGGACGCGCACAGCTGGGTCCCATCTGGGCTCCACCCGGGGATCTCCCACCCAGTGACTGTCACCTCCTGTGCTCAGCAGCAGCCACAGCTTTGAGGCAGGACCTGGTGCTGTCCCCCTGCTGCTCCATGGGGCCACCAGCCCTGAGCCAGTGCTGGTCTGCTCCAGGGGTCTGCCAGGGGTCACGGTGGGTGACTCGAGGACCTGTCGGGAGACACGGGGCCTTTCTCCTGCCACCCAGCAAGTCCCTTCAGGCCAGCGGGCCGAACACCGCGGGCTGGTTTGTACCCAGAGAGCTGCCGGCGTGCAGGAGTTAGCTGACGGGTCCCAGAGGAGCGGTGCCAGGAGCGCCAAGCCCATCACAGCTCCACGCATTAGGCTCCCGCCTGCAGCCCACACAAAGGTGCCCAGCAGGGAGGGAGGTGACTGCGACCTGGAATCGGACCTTGTGATCTCCCTGTCCCTCTCCCAGCGCTCTCTGTGCTCGCACAGAGACCAGCTGGTCGCACAAGGCCAGGCTCCCTTAACCTACCCAGCTTCACCCTCGGGGTCTGCTCCTGCACGGGGTTGTCTTTGGATCAGTGGCCTTCTTCCAAGCGATGTCTGCACAAGCCCGGGTTTAGAAGATCCGGCAGCACTGATGGCTGCCTTCAGCCAGCCGCCCCCCTCGCTCACCCCTCCCTGCGCGGAGCTCAGCAGCAAGGCTGGAGGCCGGTCCTCGAGCTCCTCGCACTCGCAGACGGGTTTCCCACCTCACACGCGGTCCCGCTGATCTCAGCGAGCTCCGTGCTGAGCAGGCTGCTAGCCATGGCTAGGAGGAAGCACAGCGCGTGGCCCAGGGCGAGCAGGAGCTCTGTTCCGGCACGGCCGGGGCTTTCCACCCCGCGCCCGTCTCTCGGCCAAGCTGGAGCCGCACACGCAGGGCCTCATCCTCGCGTGCGGGGCACCGGCAGCGGCCAGACCCGGCCCGGTGGCAGCTCAGGTGCAGAAGGTTGAGCCAATATTAGCGGTGAAGCTAGTCATGAACCCGCCGGTTGGAACCGCCAACAGAGCCCAGGGTTCCCTCCCAGCGACTGCGATGGAAACGAGGCAGCCAAACGAGGGCGACCGTCCAGCACCTCCCAGTTGCCAGCCAGCCCCTGCGGCTGGACGCTCACACGAGGCCGCGCGGCAACCCACGTCCCGCAGAGCCGGCTGCCTTCCTTTCCCACCGAGGTGGGGTGAGGGGTGAAAAGTGGGGAGAGCCCGTGTGGCCGAGGAGCGTCAGTGAGGAACCGGGGGCTGGTGCTCGTGTCGCTGCCCCGGGGCCTCCCACCTCACCAGCCGCAGCTCTGTCGGCTCAGAGCCCAGGGATCCCGGGGGGCGGCAGCAGCGGGCACCCCGTCTCCCCACCCCTCCACCTGTGGCCTCAACCTTTGCGTCCGTTCTGCACTAAAACCTCATCCGAGCAGCTCCCGGCTGAAGCTCTGTCCCCCCCGAGCCAGACAGAACCCTGCAGCCCGGCGCCCGCCTCCTCCCGACGGGGCCAGCAGCCCCTTCTGTCCTGCGCGGAGCCGGGTGCCCCGGGCCGGGCGACCCCATTTCCGCTGGGAGCGCTGGCAGCTGGATGAACAAACACAAAGCAGAGAGAACCCCCCGCTCCGATGGGGCTCTCAGCGGCTTCTCCGGACGATCCTCGCGAAGGGCCCAGAGTCCTTGGGCTGGGCTGGGCCGGGCAGCTCCCACGGCTGCTTCTCAGGTGCTTCCTCCGAGGTTTTCCCCGTCCCTGGAGGTCCCGTGTTTGTGCGGCCGTTGGGAGGAAGAGCCCTTGGTCTCTCTTCCTCCTTTTGTTTCCTCCGCCTAAGGGCTCCTTGAGAGGCCACAACCCCCCTTTTCCTCTCCAGAGCGCAAGCAGCAGCCGCCGCCGCCCCAGCTCCCCTTGTGTTGAAGAGACAACAAGAGGCTTTGGGCAGACCGTCGGCTCCTGCGACCGCCGCCACCCCCGATCCGCTCCGAGTGCCGCCCGTGAGGACAAGAGGCACATCCCGCATCGGCCGCTCCGCGCGGCTAAATCCGCAGCAGTCGTTGTCCGGGGCCGAGGAGGCATTTCCACCCTTCCCCTCCCTCCCCAGCTCTCCAGCACCATCCCTCCAGAGACGCTGGTGTGAAGCCGGCTCACATGACAAGCTGCAGTGATTCATAGCCCAGCTGCGGTCCCTGCTGACAACAAGCCCCATCGCAAGCCAGTTGCGCAGAGCTGGAGCGCCCCGGGAAGCAGCCTGCTGCTCCGAGGGCTCTGACGCGACTCGGCTGGATCCATCGGCGGCACGTGGGGCCAAACGGCTGCCGCTTCCCAGCAGTGAACGGAGGAGCTTTACCGGGGACATCTTCGCTGCTAAATTAGACTGCCCAGGCATCTCCAGCCTTATCTTGTCGTCTGGACCTTCCTTCCCTCTCCTCGTCTGCTCGTCAGCGTCTGAGCACACGAGCAGGGGTCACCCAGCCAAGCCTGCGCTGTGGCTGCCTCTGGCCTCTCCATGCCCAGGGACACACCTGGTGGGCAGCAGTTCTCTCGTCACCACCATCAAGTTAGAGAGAGCTGAGCGACCGCTTCAGACTGGGCCACCGAGCCCAAGCAGCTGCACAAAGGCCACCTCCAGCTGCACCAGCAGAGCCTCCTGTGGTGACCAGCAGCGCTCTGGAAACGCTGAGTGATGCAAACTGGAAGCACTTCCTCAGACACATCACCAGCTTCGGCTCCCCAGGATGGCGGAGACAGCGATGGGCAGCACCTGCTGTGGTTGTAGTGCCCGAACGTCCACCCAGCGAGAGAAGGATGTCCTGGCAGCTTCTCAGGCACTTACCCAGCTCTCACCTGCGGCTCCCAGCAGCAGCAAGGGGCACATCCAGCTCCTCCTCAGCCTGTCCTTGCACCTCACACGGCCTTGCTCCGTGCCCCTCAGGAGGCTGCATTTGCCTTGCTGCAGTACAGAGCTGGGTGCAAGGAGCTTCCCTTGATCTCTCCTGATGAGGGTTCCTGGTGCCAGCAGAACCAAGCATGTGGCTGGGGATCCGCACTCACAGCTCCCACCTCCAGCAGACCAGGGGCAGCAGCAGAACAGATCCAGGTCTCGTAGCAGCCGGCCTCTGCTTTGAACAAAGGCCAGGGCTGGGTGAAGCTCCACGTGTGGCCAGAACATCTGCCATCCAGGCGACCCCTCTCCTGCTGTCTCCTTGCCCAGGGCAATCAGAGCACCAAGGCTTCTGCTTCCACTCTGCAGCCAGAGGGCTGCAGGCAACCCAGCACCTTGGGCTGACTGTGGTCCCTGGGCACAAGCCCAGCGGGTCAGCCTCTCCCAGCAGGGCCAGCACCTGCTCCAGGCTGAGGCTACACCCTCCTCTGCAGAGGCTGCATGGAGCTCCAGTGCTGCGCCCAGAGAGCCCGGATGCTCGGTGCTGGACGAGGTCGCAGCTCCACTGACACCATCGTCCTGGGCAGCTGAGCCAAGCGGCTGCAGTGCTGAGAGGCGGCAGGATGCTGGCAGAGCAGAGAGGAGCTGAGCCTGTGGGGCTGCGCTGGGGTGGAGGGTGCTGGGCTTGAGGTCTCCACAAGGTCAGGTGCCCTCAGACCTCAGGGGACACCTGCGGGGACCTAGGCCTGGCCCAGACTGCTGTGAGCTGTGTCTAATGTGAGTCACTGGTGCTTCTCCTCAGACCATAGGGGTGTCTCAAAGGTGGGGAACATCTTGTCTGGGCCTGGGGGCTGGGGGTGGCTGCTCTGTGACAGCCCCCAGGGCAGAGGCGTTTGCAGGTAGTTTCTCCAGCGACTCCCCTGAGGGAGAAGAGCAGCAGTGAAAATGCAGAGAAGGAGAACGGAGGGTTTAAAAACAATGACCTGGGCTGCCTCCAGCTGCAGAGGACATGAAGGCAGCTGAGCTGGGAGCTGCTCCTGTCAGATGGAAGCGAATTGGACTGTTTCCCGGACAGATTGGCCCCAGCTGGGAAATAGAAAGAAGGCAACGAAGGAGGATGGTTCAGCAGGAGAACAGCAGCCCTGAGGTACCGGGCAGCTGCAGGAGGCCAGACTCCATTTGTTATCAAATCAGCAGCATTAGACATGGCTGGTGCTGCCCAAGAAGCCAAGTAAATCAGGGTGGAAAAGCAACCAGGCTTTGTGCGATTCCTTCCTGAGCAGGACAACCCTGAGCTCGTGGGGCAGAGGGGATGTGCTGGGCGCTGGCAGCCGCTGCAAAACCTCTCCTGCCTCAGCAGGCTGGTGGGACTGCTGCGGGAGTGGGGACCCTGCCTGGCACCAACCAGAGGGATGCAGCTCAGGGATCCAAGTACCAGCCTCGGTGCAGCCCACGTCCAGCTCAGAGGAGCAGCAGCAGCACCTGGCAGTGGGCAGGCTGAGGCCCCCTGGCACCCATGTCCCCGTTCACACTCACACAGGAACACCCCAGCTTCCTGCCAGAGCCCCAGAGGGCTCAGAAGTCCCCTCCCCAGACCTGCTGCCTGCGCCACGGGTGACCTTGGGGGTGTCAGTCTGCCTCCCTGTGCCGGGCTGGAGTAGGGCTGCTCTGCCTGCTGCTCGGCAGGAGGCCCTGATGCTTAATTCATTGACTCGTTAATGCTTCCTGGGCCATGGCTGCAAACACCTGTTCAGGCTTCTGTAGCGAGAGACTTCAGGCCTCCTGGGAGCTTCCTCCTCTGAGGGAGCAGGGATGGGTTACCTGTGGCTGGGACAGCTGCCTGGTGATCCCAGGGTCTCCAGAAACCCCGAACACGCTGCGTGGGAGCCCATGGGTGCAAAGCCAAGGGCAAAAGGGAGCAGCAATCAGCGCTGGGCTCCAGCCAGGTGCTGCAGGCAATGGGGGTCTTGCTAACAGGAGAGAACATCCTCAGGCTGACCTGCTGCAGGTCTCTCTTGCCCAGAAAGAGCAGTGGGTTGCCCCTGCCCACAGTGCTCTGTGCCCATGGGCTACCTTCAGCCTCTACTCAGAGGTCGCCAGAGGCCGCCAGAGGCCGCGGGAGGGGCGAGCGCGCAGTCCCGGGTACGGCCGCCAGGCGGCGGCAGAGGCGGCCCGCGGGTCCCGGGGAAGGCGGCGCCGGAGCGGTCGGGGTTTGCAGCCCCGGGGTGTTTAGCCCAGCTGGCTCCCGGGCGTGGCGGTACTCGGGCTGCCCGCCCAGCCCGGACAGTCCGTTCCCGCAGAGGGCGGGAGCAGAGCTCGTTCGCCACCGACACCAACCGGCCCCGCCGCCCCAGACAAACGCCCGGTCCCGTCTCGGAAGCTAAGTGCGGGGGCCCCGTTTGGTACTTGGATGTGAGACCGCCGGGTGCTGGAGGCTCTCGGCCGCGGGACTCGGACTCGGATGACCTCTCGAGGTCCCTCCCGAGCCGTCTCGTTCTGCGACTCCGTGACCTCGCACAGGGCCGTTGGCAGGAGGGCGAGACCGAAGCCCTGGGGCAGCGCCCCGGCAGCCCCGCGTGGGGGGCACAACCGCTCCGGGCTGCTCGAGACTGGGGCTGGGGCTGCCCCGGAGATGCTCTGCCGGGAGGGCGCCGGTGACACGGGACCTGCCCCTCACACGACCCTCGCAGGATCCTGCCCCCGCCAGCGGGGCGCCCCAGCCCCGCTCCTCGCCCAGGGGCTGCCGCTCACCCGGGCAGATCCTGCCCCCGGGGTCAGGGATGGCGCAGGGCTGTCCCGGGCTGTCCCGGGGCTCACACGAGAGGCTGCGGCAGCAGCGCCCAAACCTGCTGGCAACGAGCGGCCGAGCGTCGAGGGAGCAACGAGGTGCCACAACCCCCGGTCCTGCGCCGGGTGACCCGTCGGGGCTCCTGCCCCCCACGGCTCGTGGGCAGCGCTTTCAAACAGCTCAGGGGGAGACGGGGAAGTCCCCGAGGCGGTCACGGCAGAGCCCCGGCGGTCCGCGCCCGCGGGACGGAGGTGCTGGTGCGGCAGGGGAGGGACTCGCCAGGGGAGATAACCCCACCCTGTGCAGGGCCAGGGCTACCGTCCAACCTGCTCCGGGGAGGGGGCTGCGAACACATCGCAGCTCTGTGTGTCCTCTGTGTCAGCCCCTCGGCACCAGGGCCGCACAGGGCTGGCATAGAGGCCACTGCTGTGGCAGCCTGGCACAGCCATACCCTTGCCACATCCCTGTTTGTCCCCAGGACCTGGGTGGAGCTCTCAAACCACTTCCCACAGACTACACTAAAAGCTGAGTAACGTCTCCCAGTTCTCCAAACTGCGGGATTGAAACTGTTGATGTGGGAGTAGACAGCCGCTGCCTTTGCCCTGCATCACCGCGGCCCCTGCTGCTGCTGCGCTGCGTTCCGCCACCCCGCTGAGTCCAAACAGCATCTATCGACCGCCTCGAAAACCCACCGAAACACGAAGGTTTGCGAGCAGCAGCCACGTCCCGCCCTGAGCCAGACAGCTCTAGCGAGAGCAGCCCTGTGAACCTGCTTCATCCATAATCCGCTGGAACTTGGATTTGGGTTGTGGGGAGACCATGGGGATACAATCACTGCAAACCACTGCATCTGCGTTTCGGCCTCCCGCTGGCTTTGCAGCACTTGCAGCACTTGCAGCTTCTCCTTCCCCTTAAAACACTGCCACCCCCTTTTTCTTTCTGTGGTCTTGAGGCCGTGACCACAAAGCAAGAGCAACCGGCACTTCCTCCACGTGAAGGAGGAATCCGCTCGCTCCCAGCTCGTACAAAGACTAAAGAGCTCCAAAGCTGTTCTGTGCCAGGTTAGACACCACAGCTGTGTTTCCCGAGAGCAAACGGCGTGGCCACTTACCCACTTAGCCTCGCCGTGCCCGGGTGCTGTGTGGCTGATCACAGGAGGGTCCGATGACCCATCCGTGCAGAACCCGCTCCGACGTGGAGTGCGCAGGACTCAGCCCAGTTTCACCCGCCTCCCCATCCCGCCGGAAACACCCAGGCCAGGCCGGAGGTGATAGCTGAGGTCTTTATTTAAATTCCGTATGTACAGTAAAAGTGCCACAGACCAACCTGCGGCCATCAGACAAGACAAATGTAAATCCCTCTCAACAATTAGCAGCTTAAGATCTACAACTACAGTGTTACGTTCACAAGTGTCATCTCTGTACTGTTCAACCCGTGCAGGTGAGTTTGCTGTTTTACACTGTTATCCACACGTACGGCTAAGTGCACTCCTACGACTACACCACCCGGCACACACGACACAGACACACAGGGCTTCAACTCCTGAGCCACGTCCCAAGTCCACTTGACACCTGGCAGACCCTCCCGGCCCCAACCCTGCGGCAGCGCTGGCTGCACTCAAAAAGCAGCCTGTTCACAGAGCTCAGGGCCGGCACTTCGCTGCCCCGGCGCAATGCACGAGTCAGCACTGCATCGGATCCGACTGCTCGGACTCAGGGGCGACGGCTGCGAGCGTGCTGAGCGTCCTTACACTGAACCAGCGAGGCTGGGGCAGACCAGACCTCAGCAAAGGTGCACATTTTCTGCATCAAGATGCCCTCTCTTTACACGAGAAAGCACGGGGAGGGGGGACAGACGAGCTGCCTCTGAGCCACACAGTTCCAGTGCAGAGCCGCTGCTCCGCGAGCTAACGCAGCCCGTCGCACTCTCCCCTCTGTGCGTGCTGAACACAGCTCAGCCGCTGCAGAATCATTTCAGCTCTGGGTATGAAATGCTCTGGGAGACTCTGCAGCTCAGAGACGGTCACTGAACCTTCCACCCACAGGAAGGCTGACAGAAGGACTCACACACACACTCATGCCCAGGGCACAACCTGCCTTCGACGCGTCGCCCGGAAGCGCCTCCCCGAGAGAGCAAACACAGCCACGTACGAGGGAAGGGAGCTTTAAAGCCAGAGCCGCCTCTCCGGTAGCAGAGTCTCTGTTAGGGGTCAGAAATCAGCACAGACCTTCCAAGCAAAGCGGGAGGAGAACCCCACCACGTGCTGCTAAAGCGAAAGGCAGAGCACACGGCAGTTGTGCTAGGGGTGAGAAGTGGATGCAGCGTCACACACGGCCCTGCTGCAGGCAGCCTTCCGGAATGGAGAGCGCGCCGAGAGAGGAAGAGATGGACAGACAGACGCTGCCCAGAGCCCTGCGTACATGACCCTCGGCAAACTGCTCGAGGCGACCGGTCTCTGTGGAGCTCGGGCCTTGTGGCAGACAGCACGTGGTGTCTACTGGAGACAGCACAGAGTTCAGCCACCACATGAGAGCAGGATGCACAGAACAAGAGGAGCAAGCGCTTCCTTCAGCCACTACAGACCCGTGGCACCGAGTGTCCAGACCTGTTGGCTTCTGACTCCTTCCTGCTCCGATCGCATGAAAACCTACCACAACCAACGGTATCGGGATCGAAACGGACAACAACAGAGGGGCAAAGGCCACTTCCAGAGCCAAAGGCCACACAGCTCTCGAGTATCGTGCCAGGCCAGTTCTAACTGCTGCTCTCACTTGGCTCCTGACAGAAACTACGTCGTGGGAAGACCACTGCTGTCCACGGGATTTGGCTCAGCCAGAGCAGGGCCGCTTCGCTGGAGCCAGGAAGGGAATGTTCCTGCAGCCCTGCTCTGTCTGCAGCCCTGCAAAAGCAGCTCTACTTTTGGCCTGAGGCAGCCGCAGTTGGCAATTTGGGTGGGAAGCAGGACAGGAGCCCACCGGTGCACGTGGGGACAGACGGGTGCGCTGGGATCCCTGGGGAGCAGGTACCTGAGTTTCCTGTGACAGGGTACAGCAGAGGGAATCTTTGAAGGCAAAAGGATGACTGGACAGCAGAGGACTCACTCCCACTGGCAGAGACCCTCACGGCTGTTGGTCTGGTCTGAGGGAGCAGCTCAGAACCCAGAATCTGCAGCATCATCAAGTCCAAGGCTTCCACGTGTGTGAACGCAGGGAGGGGACCCGTTCCACACAGGGGCGATTTCGACTGCCTTCGGTCACTTGGGCAACATTTGGTTCCTGCGGGGAACTTAAGCTGGAAGGAAACCAGGAAGATCTAACCGGGCACCACAAACGGTGCTGAAAGAGAATCCTGGAGGGGTTTTCGGGCTTCACAGGGACTGAAGCTGAACCTCAGCTTTGTGACAGTGAAAAGGACACCACTTAAAAGCAGCGCAGAGCGAGCGCAGGGTCCTCGCACATGAAGCCTGCCAGCACCAAGAGGCCACCAGGGCACGAGAGCTACGCTGGGCTGGCGTGTCCTTCAGAGCTCCAGGAAGGCTTCCACGCCAAGCACTCGTCCCAAGGCTGAGAAGAGGGTGCTCTCCATGGCCCACAGCTCACAGCTGCAGCACACGAAGACGTGACTCAGACACAAACAGTCTTCACAGATCCTGGCAGGAGGAAAACTTTGGTTTCACTTTCTAGGGCTTTGCTTGAAAATCACCAGAGAGAGACTTCTGAGACAGCCATTCTCGGAGGTGCACTCTCGGCTCAGCACTTCTTCCCTTACAGAACCTGTCCTCTCCCTAGGAAGGGATGGAGAGAAACTCCTTTTTCTTGTCCCGAGGCCAGGAGCGAGAGACGATGGGCACAGGAGACACACGAGCACTTCTTTGCACCGGGGAGAGGCCCAACAAAAAGCCCTGCGCGACAGACACTCTGGAGAAGGGGAAGGGCGACGCTGCATCTCTTTGCTCCGGAGGACAGACAAACGGTGCACGGCCAGCGCCGCGATCCAGACGGGCTGCCACTAGAAACTACTCTGTGCCCTCCTCAAAGCTGCCTGAGGACGAGACGGCTCACAATTACCCACGCACGTCTTCATTTAAAAACATCACTTCTTTATTTAAAAGGAAAAAAAGGAAAAAGTAAGTGCCCCTCCCGCCCCCTTCCAAAAAAACCCCAATAATAATAATTAGAATAAAAAATCCTATTAGAAACGATAAGGAAGCACTGAGAGTTGGAGTTTTACACTCTTCAAGTATGCCGTTTGGGTTCTTCCATCTGTGACCAGACGTACGTTAAAAAAACCTCAAAAGTGCGACCGAGGGCTGCTGCTGCAAGGAGAGGCTCTCGAGGGTACTTCAGAGCACTGCAGCGCGGCCGTGCGGCGCCGCGTGCGGCTCGAGGCTCCCGCTTCACGCGCGCAGCCAGCCTCCCCGAGAGCCACCTACGGCAGGTTAGCACGCAGGGCGAACCCGGGCGCTGCGCTCCTCCTGCTCAGGAAAGAAACCCCTCTGCACGGTACACCTGGACATGGAATGTGAGCAGACTTCACAGTACGGCCTTAGTGTTAGGGTTTGCTGCGGTACCATCGCTCGGGGCTGTGTGCTAGACGTAGCTCTGCTCGTCGGAAGCCGACCGCGCTCGCCTCTTCCCGACAGGTTCGGAACAGCGGTTCAAGCCACGATGCACTTGCCCGCTGGCCAGCTCCACACCTCTGCATTGCGTTTAGCTCTTCTGTACACGTTAAGAACCTTAAGGTTTGCATCCAAAGAGAACCATGCTACATAAAAATGATCGGGGAGCCTCGCCAAAAAGAGTTCAGGGTAAAATCTAGAAAATGCTATTGCAATGCGTCTTGCCGAGAAAACCTTGCTCTAAATGTAAACAAATTCACTCAGACACTTTAGAACTTCAGTGGAGTAGCTGCTGACTAATCTTCGCCACGCTTGCTCCCCACGAGCGAGCGCCAGGAGGAGGGCAACGCAGCCAGCTCCCGCCACCATCATCTGGGGGGAGACAAGAACCGTTCCAAGTAGCCAGCGATGGCGTCCCAGTGCTTCCACAGAAAGGCAAGGAGAACCACGAGCAATAAAGTGCTGAACGTCCTATTGCGAGTCTTCATCAGGGGCACGACGCAGTTGGCCACCGTGGAGACGAAGACAAGGAGGACGGCCATGACAGCCAGGAGGATGTTGATGAACTTCCCCAGCAGGTTCCTGGCCGTGGCGTTCTCCAGCCCCTCCAGCTGCACCACTTGCTGCTGCTGCTGCTGCAGTTCCATCTTGGAGATGCGGGTCTGGCACGCCTCCAGGGCCTCCTGTCGGCAAGAACACATCGATGGGTGCCCAGCACCCCACCAGCTCACGGCTCTCACCGCACCAACCAGGCCAGCACACGACCACCCTCCTCACGCCCGACTGCCTCCTGCGGACAGGAGTCACCAGCTGCTTTTGCCGCTCTGCCGCCGCACGTGCCGGAGGGCGAGCAGCACGGAGCTAGCAGGCTGGGCAGATGCCAGGCCGTGTTACAGCCCACACCTGCACCGCCACTGCCTGCGCCTGCACGTGGCACTGGCACCGTGGTCTCTCCAGACCGTCCTTCCTGCCCTGCCACTGCCCCCAGAGGAAGGGGGACACCGACGGGCAGAAACGGGGTCTGCCCAGGAAGGGGCAGTCCGTCCTAACTTGCAAGTTGATGCTGAAAGCGCTGAGTCATCAAATAAGAACCTGAGACAGCTACTGAGACACCCCCACTTCATCCCCGTCCTCAGCCTGACTCCTTTTCGCTGCATTAAACTGGAGAGGAGAACTAAGCCTGGACACTGTGGCTCTGCTCCCCTACAGGAGAGCCTCCTGTGTCCTCTGCCCGAGGCCAAGGCATCGCTGTCCAGACTCGCTGATCTATTTTAGCCTTGAAGGTCACTGTCCCCTGTCACGTATCTCTGCCACCGAGCCCTGTCTGTGGGGGCCAACGAAACGTGAAGGCTCCCTTCAGTTACAGGCTCGAAGCACGGAGCCGGTCTGCTCAGCCTCCTCTCAACGAGGACCTGGAAGGACACTGGCTCCTCTGGACTTGCAGCCGGATCCCCCAGTGTGCCAGCAGCGCAGCCTGCTCCACCGCCAGAGGAGCTCCGACCGCCTGGCCAGAGCCGTGCGGGGGCAAGGGGCACAGGCAGACCTTTGACCCTGCTCGCGCCACACACCCGTCACATCACCCATCAGGACTGCGCTGCCCGCTCAAGCCGGCACAGGAACGTTTAACTGGAGGGCAGTGCTGGTTCTCACCAGCCCCCTCTTCACAAGGCTCAGCAGCTGCTCAGATCACTGCCCAGGCCTCCTGCCCTGTGCAAGGCCCTCCGACTGCATCACCTCTGTCTCCAAGGCTTTGGCCCCTTACTGACCGCACGAAGCCTTCCTCTGAAAAACACCTCCTAACTCAGGCAGCCCCGCGGAGGAACCGCGTCCTGGCTCGGGGCAGTGGACGCACGAGGAGCTGCGCGACCAGCGCTCTGAAATCAGCGACACAGCCACAGCCTGGGCTCCATTTACCAGGAGGGCCTGACGGTCACAGCTACGACCCCGCAGAGCCCTACGTGGACGTGGATGTGGGCTTCCACTGTGCGCTGGAGAGCTCTGCTCTGAGCGAGCGAGCCGGCCGGCCAGGGCACGGGCACGGCCCTCCTCTGCACGAGCTCCCTGGAGACACCAGAGGGGCAGGGGTGCAACAAAGGCCCCTTCAGAGCTCCCCGAGAAGCAGTTCAGCAATAAAGCTACCAGGGCTACCACCATCACCGACTCACAGAAGCACTTCACATGTGAACGAATGAAAGAGCAGCTGGAAGAGAGAGCCGGAGCCCCCTTGGCTCTGCCACCCACCTGGATGTCCCGGGCTCGCTCGTAAGACTGGTAGGCAATTTTCTCCTCCATGCTGGCCAGCTCCTGCTTCAAATTGAGGATCTCGTTCTGGTGGAGTTCAGTCAGGTCATTGAGCTGCTCTTCGAGCCTCTCACATCTACAAACAAGATCCGCGGCACAGCAGCTTTCGTGAGAAGAGCATGGCAAGACCACACCAGTAACAACCCCACAACGAACATCGCCCTGTACTGGTAACCAATGCGGCTGCCTCGGATGCTACTGAAGTGCCCACTACAGCCCACGGCCCTCACCAGGGATCCGCAAATCCTGTCTGCGGAGACTCAGGCAACCACCAGCAGACACAGCTCAGCCCAGAAAGGTGCCACAGCTGCTGTGCAACTGAGACAGGACACACAGGAAAACTGGTTTCCCCAGACCAACCAGCCCCAGAGGAGGGAAGAGCCATGTGAGGGCCGGCTGATGAACACGGCACCCAGGTAATTAACAGTGCAGCTGGCTCCCTCCCGACTCAGAAAAGCCACTTGCCAAGAGCCAAGGAATCGCAGCGGAACCCTCTCCACATCCCAAAGGCAGCATCGCTCCCTTGCAATGCACCCAGCCTGCCGGCGCGCTACGGAGCTCACCAGTGGGCTTGCTGCTCCAAAAGGGACTTGGGGCTTCTGGAGGGACCTTGATGGCACCTAACCCGCTCCCACACAAACGCCCTTCGGAAAACAGCTGGTGCCAAGCAGCTTAAATCCTGTTCTCCAACGAGAAACAATCGTATGCAGTGACTTCAAAACCACCTCCGTCTACAGGAAGCGCGAGGAAGCCCTGCAAAGCTGCGCAGCCAAGAGTCCAAGCACCCAGCACCGGCTCCAGGGCTCCCCACCCCACGTCCGGGGCTGCTGCCCTGCTCCTGAGCCAGCTGCACTGCTGGGCTCAGCCCCACAGCTTCTGCAGTTTGTACCCAGGATCACCGGTGCTTCCAGAAACCATCATGTCAGGCAGCTGCCAGCACAGGGTTATTCCAAACAAAACCTGCCCAACAAACGGAAAAGCCCCTGCAACCCACCCAGAGCTTCTGCGAGATTGCACTTCCGCCAGGCACCTCCTCGTCCCACTACCTGCAATCCAGAACACATCTTTTCCTGCTGTTTTCTACTGGTGTCCGACGTCGGAGAACACAGAGGGGTGCGCAAGCCTCAGACGGCCCCGAGCCAGGCTCTGCCGGTGGAGGGACCCGCCACATTTAACCCAGCAGGCTCGCGCAGCCCAAAGGGTCAGGACTCCTGCCACGGGCTCGGCTCATACTCGCACTATGCACTCGAACGCCAGGGTCCGCACAACAGACTCTGAACTCATCTGTGAGCTCAGCAGGGCTCTGAATGACCAAACCCCTCTGTACTGCAGACACTCCGCAGCCAGGGATGACCTTTTCACTAGGTAAACCTGCAACTGCTCCTCAGAAGGAGTGGCCTCGGCGTTCAAGGCTCAGCACAGGAACCGTTTTGCGTGACAGACCTGTGCTGGCTGCCCCAGCTGTCCCAGAGACCGGCGCAGATGTGCGCTGGGAAGATGCTCCGTACCCTGCTGGGGTGCTTGGCTGAAGGACGGGCTGCAGGAGTGCTTCACTGAACAGAGCCATGTCAGACCTCCACACATCCTCTGCGGGCCACTGCGTGGGAACCAGGGAACCCACTTGAAAAAGGTTAAGAAATTAATTATGACCATCCTCCTTTTTTTTTTTTTAAGGCCTTTACAGCTTTTTTAAGGGCCAGCTGTGAGGTGCAGCACTAGTGCAGCGCGTGCAGGGAGAGGTGCGATGAGAGAGACATTCGACCTCAGTCAGTAAGTGCTGAGAGAAGAAACTCTGACCAAAGTGATGCTGCAGGACCTTCGCAGAACACTGTGAGTGAATCCAGGAGCTCCCTGTGAGCACGTTTCAAGATGGCCCTATTTATCACAGCTATTACCACACAGAATTCCGTCGGATCTCTGTCATCCAAAGACTCTTTCTCCTCTGAACACACTGCTCTCAAGAGCAGAGCGGCAGCCGACAGCGGTGTCTACTCGCACCGTACTTGAGAGCCGTGCTTGCTTTGGAGGGAGCAAGAGCAGCTCCTGGTACCCGCTGTGCTTCCGGCTCCGAGCCCCCTGCAGCTTTGCAGGGCTGTTCCAGCGCTCTCGTGGCTAAGTGAGCACCTGCCAGGCCCAACCCAGCCACGCTCCCGAAAGGCCTCTTCCGCCCTTCAAGACCTGAAAGGTTTAGTCTGCCTGACGTGTTGTGAAGTCAGCAGTGAGAACCAGGCTACAGCAACAACACAATCTGACGAACGAAAGGAGCAGCCTCCAGCCCTCTGGCTGAGGGATCTCTTCTGACAGGAGCACGGGAGACCTAAATGCCCTTTCCAAGGAGGAAACCCAAACTCGGGACTGGCCACGCTCCAAGTGTGTGAGCTCATGGTTTCACTGTGCGCAAACAGGTTCCTAAAGGAACACACAGGATGAACACAGAGCAGGAACCTTCCCTCAGTCTCAACAGCACAGAAAGTCCCTGCTTGTGTCAGTAAACAACCAGCACCTTCCACCCAACGAGATAAGCGACCGGCGATTTCAGCGCCCGCTCCCCGTGCAGAAGCAGCACAAGGACAGTCGAGGTGCCACTGGAATCTTCCCTCCGCAATGACTCAGCCCCGTCGGAACGGTGCGGAGCTCCGGGCCAGCCCAGGCTGCCGGCACAGCCTGCTCCAGCCTTGCCAAGGTGCTGCCTGGCCCGGCACAAGGGCAGGGGAACTGGAGCGACCACTCCAGCAGGTCCCTGCCCCACAGCCGTCAGCAAGCCGGCCACCGCGAGGACTGACAGGAAAGGCCTGGAAACAAGACAGGGTGGGAGGAGGTCGAAGAAAAGCTGCAAGGCAAGCTCCGGCTGACCAACACACAAGGAAAAGAGATCAGACCCTGCAAAAAGCCGCAGAGGAAGTGCACAAAGCCTGGCGAGAAAACGTCCCAGCACCTGCTCTGCTCAGCCCCCAGGCACAGCAGGCGCTGGGGGCGCTGCACCAGCACAGGCTTCTCCCACACTCTCTTTGTTAAGCTGTCGCTGCACTCGGGGCTTGTTTCTGGAACAGAGCACAGCTACCAGGTCTTTACCTGACGAGCCCGACCCTCAGCCTCCCAGCTTCAAAGCACAGCTCCATTCCCGTAATTTCGTTTTTCCAGAAGGGAGCTAAGGACGAGGGTTCCCAGCCAGGGGAACAGGCGCCAGCCCTCTCCACCAACACACGGCATCCTCCCTGCCCTCAGACACACCTTGTAACCTCCCAAGTCTCAGGGTGATGCTGGCTTTTGTCTTCACAGTGTTTTCAACTACGGAGGCTATCGGGTAAGAATCTGGGTCTACAAACGAGGTATTAATCTCGGCGTGCCTAGTGTGAGCTCCTCGCGGGCTGTGCAGGAGCCTGCGGAGACAAGGGCCAGAGCAAAGCTTCACTGGTCCTCTCCAAGAGGCCACAGTGTTCACTAGCTCCCATCGGCACCCGAAAGGGCAGGTCAAAATGACTATTTTAAAGCAGTTAGAACCCAAATACAGACCCTCCCAGAAGCTTTTCCCTCCAGTCCGCCACGGTTAGCGGCTGGGCTCTGGGCTCACCCTGGGGAGCACCCAGGACAGGCTAACAGCACGGGACAGTTATGGCAGCCCAGAAGGCAACCATACCCTAGCATGCACCTAGAGAAGCGTGGCCAACAAATCCAGGTGTGATTCTCTCCCTCTGCTCTTGCGAGAGCCCATGTCAAACGCTACATCCAGTTCTGCTGTCCCCAGCACAAGGAGGACACGGAGCTGTTGGAGTGAGTCCGGAGGAGGTCACAAAGGTGATTCAAGGGCTGGAGCACCTTTGCTATGAGGACAGGCTGAGGAAGTTGGGGTTGTTCAGCCTAAAAAAGACTGCAGTGAGACCTTATAGCTGCTTTCTAATACCTGAAGAGAACCCACAGGAAGGCTGCAGAACAACTTTTCCCAAGGGACAAAGCGATAGGACAAGGGAAATTGTTTTTAACTGATGGAGTAGATTAGATGTTAGGAAGAAGTTCCTCAGCATGAGGGTGCAGAGACTCTAGAATCGATTGCCCAGAGATACTGTGGATGCTCAGATGCCCCCTCCCCAGAGGTGTTAAAGGCCAGGCTGGATGAGGCCTTGAGCAACCAAGTCTAGCTGAGAGGTGCTGCTGCCCATGGCAGAGGGTTGGAGCAGATGAGCTCTGAGGTCCCTTCCAGCCTGAGCCACTCTGTGTGCCCGCATACAGTGCTCCAGCATGAATGGCGGCTGCTGTGTTTGTGAAACAACCACCCACACAGCTACAGACAACAGGACCCCTCTGCTGGGGAGCAGGAGCTCACTCTCTGCATTGCTTCCTTGTGACTTCATGACAATGGGGCACTGGGAACCAGAGCTGCTGCGCTGGGTGCTGCTTTCGATCAAACCACTGATTGTGGCAAGGCAGGATTAGACAGCGGCGTTGGTCTGGCTTTCTCTCTCGGGGCTCTGCAAAGCACACAGCGCTTGCTGTCTCTAGCAGGATAAGCCTTTCCAAATGTTTTCCCAACGACCTGGCACCAGCTCATCTAAAGAGCTGTAGGGCTGCTCCACGTTGCACTGTGCAACCAACACAGCAAGTGGCACATGGTCCTTCAGAGAGGCTGCCCTATACCCAGCAGCTCTGGCCATGAGCAGCCTCGTTACAGAGAGCCTGCTGCCCTCCATCGCAGCACGGAGTCGGGCCCCTTGCAATTGTTATTTAAAGGTTAAAAAGAGCAGTTTCAGAATCTCCTTGATGCAGACTGCAGTGTCCTAAATGGCTGTACAAGGGCAGCTGATAAGTCTCCTCTCCAGAGCCTGGGGGTGAGCCCAAGCTCCCAGTGTGACAGGGAGGACACCAGACACTCTGCTGGAGAGCACAGGGCAGCCTGCTGAGAGCTCTCTCCCACCAAGTACGGAGGGGAACTGTTCCCTTGGCACCTCTCCACGACACTTATTTCACCAAACCCTTCTGCTGTGGAGCTGAACAGGGAAGGGGGTACCCAAGGTTCAGCGCTCAGGAAAGACCATGTCTTCTAGAAACCCTTAAGAAAGCTGGATGTCTTTCTCTGGCAGAAACACATCCGAGTGCTGGAGGAAACAGGGCCAGGACACTATCCACACGTAAGCCCCTGTCTCTCAGCCCAAACCTTTGCAGGGTTTTTGCAGAGCAAAGCACTGCCTGAACAACAGTGGCTGCATCCCTGTACTTCTGGTCTTTCAGGACACCTTTCCTAACCTCTTTAACTTGATGTTTTATCTTTAAAACCCCAGGAAATAACCTTTTTCCTTAGCTAATCCTTTGTTTAACAGAAAGGGAGATAAGCAGCAAGATAACAGTATTTACAAAAGACAAAGCTGAAAGGGCAAAATCATGAGGAGGCCACAGGCGTCCCATGTGAATCGTGCTGCTGGGAACGGCCTGCTGAGCAGCCGCTAGCCAGGGCCCTGGTGCTCCACAGCTCACAGAACTCGCTTAGGAAAGCACAAAAGCACGTACCTGTACCGCTCCTCCTGCAGAGTCTGCATTATTAATGAGTAATCCCTCTGACAGCGAACCTTGAGGTCCTCGAACGACTCTTCCAGTCTTGCCTGCGCCTCTCGGATCTCTTGAATCTCGTGCAGTATCGCATCAAACCCTGAGCTCTGCATATCCAGAGTGTTCGTTTTGGAGCTCGAAGCTCCCACAGGGCCCCCAGTTGTGCTGTTGGCTCCCACTGAGCCTGACGTGGCACTGGAGCAATCCTCTTCACTGCCATATTTTGGGCTTGACTGAAAATTCTGAATCACACCCAGAGCCTTGCCTCCTGTCCCATCTTCCTGGCCTTCTTCTAGGGAGTCTTTCAGATTAGCAATGTTGTCTGCACTCCCAAACTTGTTCCTTATGAGGGAGGCAATCTCCCGGGGTTTGGAGACCACAGCTCCCGCTGCTGAATGCGTGGCTTGAGAGAAACTGGAGAGCCCACCTTTCACACTGTCTACTACTCCCTCGCTAAAGCCAGTGACTCTTGCTCCAACATCTTTCAAACCCTGATGCATATCCCTAAAGACATCCTTCGTCTGCCGAGGGATCCCGTTCTGTTCAATCTCCCGCAGCTTTCGATGGTAATGCTCTAACTTCTTCTGCAGCTGCAGGATGGTCTGGGCTGACTTTTGATTCTTCTTCTCAAACACCTGCTTAATGCGGGCGGTCTGCTGCTTGTCGGCATTGTTGGCCAGTTTCAGGTACTCTGCCACGTTGTCATCGCGGGCTGTTTGTTCGATTTTGATCTGCTCGGTCAGCTTCAGGATCTTCTGCTGCAGGTGCGTAATGGCCACTTTTGTACGCTGAGGATCGGGGGTCCCGTCAACAGAATCTGCATTGATGCTGCCATCGGTGCTCGAGGCCACCGCACTGGAGGTCTGCGCTAGGCTGCTGACTTCCAGTCGCTCGATCTAGGCAAGGACAGAGAGAAGCGTAAGCACCAGCCCGGCTAATACAAACCCTTCCCTCCTTCGAGACAGCCCGCTCGACAAGTGGAGGGAACTCGACACAGGCTCAGCTGCGGTCACAGACCGATCGTGCTCCCTGTGCTCTGCAGCCGGCCAGCGGGAGCCCAGCACCGCCGGACCCAGCTTCACCGGCGACTTCGCTGACTCCAACCACCCGAATCTCCGGAGCAAAGCAAGACGGGCGCCCGGGGCCCCGGTCGCTCCGGGAACAGGGGCGGCGGCCGTGCGAGAGCAAAGCCCGGCCGGCTGCTGCCGTGCGCAGGCCCTTCGCCAG
>JAOXOE010000745.1:18418615-18436023 GCA_028565055.1 Phoeniculus purpureus
CGGGGCGCTCCCCGACCGCCGCTGCGGGGGGCGGGCACCGGCCCCGCCCCAGCCCCGCAGCCTCGGGGAGGCAGCAACCGGCAGGGCTCGCCCCGGCGCTGCCGGGAAGGCGCAGGGCACCGCACGGGCCCCGCAGCCCCGGTGACGGCCCTGCTTCCCGCAAGCGGTGGCGACTCCCAGCTCCGCCAACGTGACCCCGAGCCCCGGTTCCGGCCAGGCCGGGGCGCCGGCACGGGAGGTTTAACGGAGCCCGCCCTATGCCGAGTGCTGGAAAGTGAGCAGAAACGTTCATCTTCCCCCCGAAACACACAGCAAGGACCTGTAACAACGCGGCCCGGTGCACTTGCACCTGGCTGAACCCTCGCAGCACTCCGTGGTGCCCATCCTCACACACAATGGGGTGACAGGACGCCACCGCTCTCAGGCGGCTCAGGACGCCCTTGGCAGGGGCAGCAGCTCCAGTCTGTGCGCTGCCAGCGTGAGCTGTGCAGACGGAGGTCCAGATCGCAGCGAGCAGGCTCAGGCAGCCGCCAGAGCGTTCGTAGCAGGAGCCAGACATCTCAAACTCAGATCCTTTCTCACACAGTCCCAGCGCAGCATTTTCATTGTGGACTCGGCAGGAATTTATTTCTGAGGCCTTTTGTAACTAGTTCCTGCCTGCAACGTTCCCCTCATTTCTTTCTATTCCTCCAACTCCAAACCAGTGGTTTGGCACTGAGGTTCAAGAGCAGTTTGTCCTGTCACCACGTGAGAAGGTACAAGACTTCTGTAAAAATGATCACAAGCCTGGTAAAAGCCTCAAGTCAGCAGCCAGGCTTCAAAACACCAGGTTGGTGTTACAGGTGCAGCTCCTGTAACACCACTCTTCCTCACGAGTCACATTCACACCAAGAGAATTCAGCTGCTGACTTGCAGGTGTATTTGTTCTGCAAGCAGGTGAGCCCTGCAGCTCTGGCCCCCAGCTATCTTCTCTAGCAGGGCTCTGCAGCAAGCCTGAGTTTCACAGATAGGGCAATAGGGCAGCGAGCACCCTTGCCAGCTGAGCTCCACCTGGCATGGAAGATAATGGAAAGGGCATACAAAGTTCTGCAGGACTGTTAAATGGTGACCATGGCACAGGCCCGGGTGCATCTCCAAGCAGCGAGATCACCTTTCCAAGAGCTCATTCTTCCTGCTTACACTGCACAAAGGGACACTGGCACTGCTGCATCTCTGCGGCTGACACAGCCTCCCTCTGCTCAAAGGCAATGCACACGGGCTTTGTCTTCTGTGCAGTGACGGGAGGACAATGCCTGCTTCCTTACAGTCCTTGGGGTTCGCACGGTCTGACAATGGCAAGTGTCTCCAGCGACAGCGAGCCTACAAAATACCCCGTCTACGCTAAAACACTGCCAGCAGAGGCCAGGATTTTGTAGAGACTGCAAAAACAACGGTGCCTTCCTCTTCACCCAGTACCTGCAGTACTGGTCAGAGACACTGGGAAGGTGCCCTAGTGCTAGACTGACACTTTAACACAATCAATAAAGACTTCGGTTCCTGTTTTTTCAAAAGCTGTTCTTCAAAACTGAGAAGAAACCACACCTCTGTGCGCTTGAAATGTGTTCAGGACCGCCTCACACGTCAGAGACCAAGGCAAAGGCAGCCTTTGCCCACACCGTGCAGATACCTCTGTCACTACAGAAGACAGGCCTCTGCTCACAAGAACACCAAAACACTTCCTCTGCTTGCCCGCGCCTGCGTTCTTTCTTCTGTGCTGCAGTTTTAAAGCCACCTGAGTGTCTTGTCCCCACACACGCTGACCCGGAGTCCCCAAAGGCAGCCTGCCACCAGTGTGGGTGACGTTTTCAGGCGGCAGAGATGAGGCTAACTATCCGCCACCAGAGATTTCACATTCCAAAAGCTGACTGCTCAAACAGCATTCAGCTCCTTTGCTCCAGCCATCTACCGCAGCAGCGCTGATCCAGTGCCAACCACACAGCCTGATTTACCGGTAAAACCTTCAACAGGCTGCCATTACACAACTCCAAGCTCTGGAATTAGAACAGACTGCTTGGGACGCCAGTTCTCACAACTGTCACTGCTTAACCCACAAAGTCCACCCTGCACCACCACCAGAACCATCTGAACACTCCGTGAGCACAGCACTGGCCTGTAATTGCAGGACTTCTCTGTCCCGACTATGTCTGTAGCCCGTGTTTCGCAGACCAATGCCAACCAATGCGCTCTCATGTTCAAGCACAACAAAGTGACTTCAGCCTCAGAAATCAATGCACCAGGCGGTGACTTGCTGTTTCCTTTCACACATTAGGCGCATCCCGAAATCCCATACCACAGCAAGGCTGGATTATCCAGCCCTCTGCTGCTCACTTGCACCCTGAGTGCAAGTTCCAGTGGGAAGGAAGCCCTGGCACAGGAGGAGCCAAAAGGATCCCCCAATTCCCACTACAAGAAGCCAAGGGACCTGGGTCCCAGAACCTGCCTCAGCTATGGGATGTGGCAGGCTGACAGAAGTCGAGGGTGTACCGACTCCGTACAACACGACTGGGAAAGTGCAGTTCACTGCTGTGGCTGCACAGCCCTGCAGCAAAACAGTGACTTGGGCCAGAATATTTGCCTTGCTAAGGAAGAATGTTTTCAGGCTATTTTTAAAGTCATCAAATGCCTCGCAGGCTAGAGATAGTGGAAGCATTCGCAGCTGGGTTATGAGAAGGGTCAGTGTCCTTCTTTAAATAGAGCTTGGTGGAAAAGCTACAAAAAGACTAAACAGAGGTGTTTGTCTCCAAAAGTGACATACTAGAGATGCATCCTTCAGCACTGAACATCCTAGCCGCGGTACAAGAGCACTAGCCAGGCGCATCCTGCCCTGCCAGTGGCAACACAGAGGTTTCGAAACACAGCAATGTGTTTGGTGCAGACAAAGCATCTCCACTAGAATTTGCAGTGCTCTTCAAAATGCTCCCCTTTCCTGGAAATACACAGGCAGTGCATCACCCTCATTTTTGTAAGGGCCATGCAGATCCAACAGCAAAGGAAACCTGTGGGACCGACACACTAGAAAAACCTCCTAATGCTGGTAGAGCACACACGAGATGCTCAGGGGATTCTGCATCCAGCAGCCTCATTGTTCCCTCTGAACTGGGTCAGTACTTCTTGTCCTGTGCTGTGACTATATTCAGAAGCCTGGGGTACACTGCTGAGCTCCCACTGCAGGAAATCTACACTGTCTTGAACAGTCTCCACATCTGGAAAGCTTCCACACTTAGGGCTGTTTAGACCAGCCATGTCCTCCTGGGGCTGAAATGGCTCCTCCAAACAACTCCATCTCCATCCTCTTGCGGCCTTTTCTGAGTGTTCAGAGGCACCTCCAGGATTTCTGCCTTTTACTGGGAAACGCAGTGACCTGCCAGCTGGCTTATGGAGGAAGAACAGCTGAACAGGCAGTAGCACATCAGTACGTGCTGGAACAAGGGCAGCCAGGGAAGGCTGTTCTGCCTGCTGCATCTGAGCCTCCCTGTTTCCAGCTGTCTGGTAGTAGATACAGCAGCCCTGGGCAATCACACCCCACCCGCAGGGCTCAGTGCCAGAAGTCCCAAGGACTACCTGATCCCTCCTGTGCCCAATGCTTCGGGTGCACAGTGCCAAAGCTCACTCATGGACACCCAGGTCTCTGTTCCCCATCAGGCTGCATGGCCCAAAGTCTGGGTGAGACAGAGATTAGGTAAGGGAAAGGAGCCAGCTGGCTGAAATTTAATCCACGTCGGACTGAGATGGAACTAGTTGATTAGCAAAACTGATGAGAGCAACATTCTACTTTGCCCCTGTAGCTAAAGCCTCTCGCTCAGCATTTCCAAACAGATTGTTATGATCTGCAGAGATCTCCTCCTTTAGGGGACAGAGCAGCTCTTTCCTTAGTCCCTTGTTGCTGGGCTGTTAACAACTCTTTTTGCCCTAGTACTGTCTTCCTTCAGCAACTCATTCCTGAGTAATGGTTTAATCTGTGAATTCTCTATTTCTCTAGGCTGCCCAGGGGGGTTGTGGAGTATCCTTCTCTGGAGATGTTAAACCCGCCTGGCCATGTTCCTGTGCAACTTGGTCTAGGGGATCCTGCTCTGGCAGGGGGACAGGACTGGGTGGTCTTCTGAGGTCCCTTCCAATCCCTCATGTTGAGAGATTATTTTGAATCACAGAACAAGTGGCAGCTGTAACGTACAGCACTGCTAAAGCCACAGACTGAAGGAGCGATGTCAAAGACTAGGACATCCTGAACTTCCAAAGCGACATCCTGGGCAGCTCACTGCATCAGAATGCCTGGAGGCAGCGGCTTTGCAGGATGCCCAGATGTTGGCGCACACAGAGGCACACAGCAAGCAGACGTCTGAACAGTCAGCAGCTACGGAAGAGTGAGAGCAGAGAAGTGACACAAACCTCCCTGTACGCACATTGGTACTGAAGGTGTTTATGAACAACACAGTGCGTGCTAGGAAGGGAAGGAAGGGTGGGCAAGTCATCAGGAAGTGTTTCATACTTGCACTGGGTCTACTGGCACTCCAGCACCATTTATTACCTCAACATCCACACAGGAGACTTCCACAGCTGTAACGCATTTGCACCCCAGCTCTTGCCTTCATGACTCTAGAACTTCAAGCAGCTTCCTGAAGACAACGCTCCCAGCAGTAGGTCAAGCTGGTGACTGTACCTAAATCCCCAATCCTATTAAAAAACAATGGATCAGGGAGACGTTACCATCGCCTGCTCAGCTTACTGACTAAAGACTCCTGGTAGCAGCCCTTCCACGATAAACAAAGACACCACAACCAGGGCTTGTGCAAGAGGTTGTTCCCTCTTCTCCTAGTTTACGAAAGTCCAAAACACTTGCAATACAACGTGAGGCTTACTAAGCGCTTTGCCAATGAGTCCAGCCAAAAGGAGCACAAAGGCAAGAGCGGGCTGGCTGTGTAACCCCCCGGCCCTCGGCAGAAACAGGGGCAGGGAACCGGACTGCAGCTGTCTTCACCTGCCGGTTCAGAACCACCAGCCTTCTGTGGCAGCCCTGGGAACTCGTCCCCACAGAGGCCAGGCTCACAACCAGACAAAGAGCAGCTGCCACCAACAGCAGGGTTACAGAGACACCGCTGGCAGCTAACACTCAGTGTCACATTGCTGTGACGTGAAGTGTGGCCAGCTCTGCAGGGCAACACCTCTGCTGCTCTAGTCAGAGCCACTATTAGGCCACAAACCTCCACTGCCCCTCTCGAGTCAGAAGCCCTGCCAGCGGAACTTTGATTAGGAGAGGAGGAAAATGCCACAGCCAGGTCAGCAGCACTAAGGCTTCTGCCCTTCCAGCTGTCGGTAGAACACAGGAGTTAACTACGAGGAGCAGTCAAGACATTCTTAAACAGCAATCTGAGATTTCTAGAAGTTACAAAACCACCAAAATTTGAGTGGGACTGAAAAAAATGATCAAATGCTGCCTCAGTACATGGACTGGCATGTTCAGGTCCTTCCAGCAGGCTCTGCAAAGCAGCCTGGAAGCCAAACCAGTACTTTACAGATGTACATGAACAGGCAGACATCTTACTGACAGCCTCCTAGACAAGGACCGGCTGGAAGAACCAGCAGCAGAGCAACTGACTTCAGGAAGCCTGGAAGGTAAAGATGTCATGTCCTCCAGCACACACACGTGCCCAGGATCAGCCCTCTCACTTCATTTTATAGATATTTCAAAATAGCATCTCTAAAGATACCAGTACGTCCTGAAGTCGTCACTGCCAGCCCATGCTTTTCTGTGTGAGGAAACAAATTTAGATTCAAGTGTTTAAACATTTTCCTTCTGAGCTATTTAAATGGAACCACTTTCACCATGGCTTGTGTTTTCCAGAAAACATTTGGTTTTGTTGCTGTGTTGGGACAATTCTGTCTCTCCAGACGACAAGTGGTACCTCCCAAGGCCAAGCGTGGCAGCTGCAGCCATTGGGTTCTCAGGAAGGTCAGGACTCCCTCTGCTGCTGTGAGCACCTCCATGCAGGGACACCCAGGGCCACAGCAGGCCTCTCCCTGGCCAGTGGGTCCGGTCTGGCTTTGCAGTGATGGAGGATACCATCCTGCACGCGGAGCCACTGCATCTTCTCGAAGCCCCTTGTGCTGTCAAAGCCCTTCACGGTTAAGGATGTCCAGACCACTCAACACAAAGCTGTCATCCCTGTGTAAGAACCTTAAACAGCACCGTGTCCACAAATAAAGCCAATGACCAAGAGAAAACCAGACACCTCCCTCCCTCCCCTCTGTGCCCTGGTGTGGAGGCTGAGGGGCTACTGCCATTAGTGCTCTGCTCAAGCCTAGTTCAGGCTCCCTCACCAGCTTCATTTTACATGGTCTAACTTCAGGCAAGACCTACTTGTCCTGCGCACGCCGAGTGCTGGCAGAAAGCAGGACACGCACGCAGCGCTGCTTAGAGCTCATCTGCTTCAAACAGGAAGCAAAAACCACTTCAGGTTAAAAGAAACAGCTTTCCCAGGGACTCGACTTCCTGGCTAGCAGCAGGCTGCTTCTGAAGCATGGCAACTGCACTACTCATCAGCCAGGTCATGGTCTGCCCATCTTTGGAAACATCTGAACGCTGCCCAGTAACATCTCCTTCCTTCCTGCACACTGCGGGACCACGAGATGAGAGCTCTTTTGGCCACCAACTGCCAAGCACTTCAATTCATCCAGGCGAGTGGTTTCCAAACCATCGGTAAAGTGCGCTGGCAGTCCGTGCTCAGATGTAATTTTATCTCTAAGCTGTACTGAACCGCCTATGACACACACACAGAGACCGCCCCCCGCCAGGGCTGAACCGCCTATGACACACACACAGAGACCCCCCAGCGCTGACCATTTTCTCCACACAGCCCGACTGACGGCCTCGCACAGCTCTCACTCTGAGCGCACTGAGCAGAGGAAGGTGGGAACGTTTCGTAAGGCCACGACAGGACACGGTCCCTCCACGTCTCTTCCCAGGCTGTTTACCCAACGTGCTTACGCTTGATCAATCCCCCTGCTCACAAACAAAGCAACAGAGCTCCGGTCTTACACAGACAGCCCAGACCTTGCTTCATGAACTGCAGCTGCTGGACTGGGGTGCAGAAGCAGAGAACTCAGCTGTCCCCAAACTGATCCTGAAACAAAGACTCTGAATTCATCACAGTGAGAAGACAGTCAGCAAACAGACTCTTCTTGAGGCCTCTTGCCAGCCCTTAGAACCACAGAACGGCCCAGGCTGGAAGGGACCTCCAAACCCCTTTACAGTGAGCAGAGACATCCTCAACCAGACCAGGCAGCCCATTGCCTCGTCCAGCCTCACCCTGAAGATCTCCACGGACGGGGCCTCAACCACCTCCCAGGTAGTCAAGAGTTCAGTTAACCCATCTGAGGGGAACGCCTGCTCTTCCTAACTACTGCATTATTATTTCTGTTCTTTTAACTGTTGTCAGGCAGCAAGAACCTGAGAGCAGCTCCAGGCAGACTCTTTCAGTGCTTTCCCACAGGGAAGTTTACCCACTGCCCCAGAATGAGACTGTGATGTATGCCAGTGCTTGCTAATCACCACTGAGGAACGCAAGATGTGCTATTCCTAGGTGATTATCAGGGAAAGGGACCGCAGGCACATTACACCATCACACACTCCCGGAAGCTTTTCACTTCAAGTACTTCAATGTGGGCTTCAAGGCAGGAAAGCAACAAGGGAACAGAAATCCTGCTGCAGGGACAAGGTGAGGCAACCTCCAGGTGAGAGATTTCAGCCGGCCCAAACCATGCGCAATGTTCACAAAGAAGACTCTGCAGAAGCTTCAGGACGTTGCTATCTCAAAGACCTCAAGCACGAGCAGGATTACAGTGCTTCTCAACCTTTTTGAAGGGCGTATTGCCCAGCAAACAGGCCTCTGAAGAACTTCAGGAAAGCACAGGTTATGACTCAGGTTAAATCAGAAACCTTTCCTTTTCTTAAAAAAAAGAACAGAGTGCTTCAAGTAAATCGACCAGGGCAAAGAGAGAGACGGCAAGACAAACACCTTGAGATCACCACAGAGCCAACAGGCACAGCTGGACAAGAATAGGGTATGCTTGTCGCACACAGGCCAGCCAAGCTAAGAGCAGTGATCCCAGTGAGCACAGCAGCTAGACTGAGCTAAATCAGACTCAGCCTGGCACTGCAACTCAGCCACACGCTGCAGCCAGTGTCTCCAAAGCCTCACAGCAGCACAAAAGATCAGCAGCATCATTCCCTGAAATGGGAGTTCCTTGCTTTTATAAAACATGCTAGAGGGGAAGAAAAAGGCCACCTATGCAAATGCAGGGCCTTCTCGCAGGAACTAGGAACAGCTGCTAAGGTTGACTCCTCTGGCTGCTGCTCTTGCCCTCACTCCTAGTGGCCGTGGCGTGCCATCCAGCCAACCTAACTGTGTTCAAAAGTCTCTCTCGTTTCACTGATCCAATACCTGTGAAATACATCACCTGCCCAGTGAGACGACGACTAACGCTGACATCTTCTAAGCTCTGCTTCCCCACTGAAGCAGCTTTTGAACGCAAGAGCATGAGTGTCTGCTGACAGAAACTTGCTTCTAAAAACAAGATGCAAACAGCTTAAGAACACAAACAAGCAGATTATAAAGACCAACGGTAAATCTGAGTGACTTACTGCTGCTGTGGCCTCCTCTCCACCTACATAGACCGAAGAAGTGATCTCCATCACGGACAAGTTCGTGGGAGCATCTGTAGTAGATGATGATCTGGGCCGACCTGACTGAACGTCTTGGGCAGACCTTCTGTTGATCTGTGGGCTTCCTTTCGGGGCATCTGCCTTGCCCCGCCTGCTGTGCAGGCTCGTCCCTCTCTTCATTTTAGGTGGCACTCTGATCTGCTGAAGCACCCGGTTCAGAGCTGTGGGGTGGGTGGAGACACCATCAATCTCAGCGCAGACACTTTGGCTTTCCAAATCCACGTCAGGCTCCAGATCAGCCTGAGCTTGCTGAACATCATGCGGAGAAACAGACGACCTCCTGCGCTGATGCTGGAAAAGGTGCTTCAAGCCTTGGCCAATGACATTAATATTTTCCAAAGCATTGTGGGTTATTTTGGATAACTTTTGCTCTGAATCATGTTGCTTTTTGGTCTCTTGATCTTGGGACTTGCCTCCAGGATCAGGGTCATCACACAACTGTTCAGTGCCAGAGGGCTCCATGGATGACACCCAGCAGGGTTACTGGACTATTCATACATGAACACGTCCCCTGTCTTTAAAAGGCTTGTGTTTGTTTTAGAAATGCCAAGATTGCCAGCGAGTTAGGTGTGCAAGTGCTTCAGGAGTGACTACGCATGCAGCTGTGCCACGGTGATCTCATGCTTATCTAATGTTAAACAAAAGAGTGATTAATAACCATCCATGCAGAAAGCAGTAGGTTAAAATCCAATGCGCACAACATGCTGTTAACGAAACAAAACACATGGACCCGCTCCCCAAGCACCCCTCCGGGTGGAATTAGTGGCACCTAGGCTGTTTGCAGAAGCCAAAGCTGATACAAGACGAGCCATTCACCACCTAGGAGACAGCAGCCAGCCCAAAGGGAACGGGAAAGTAAGGAAGGCAAAAAAGCTGTTCCAAAGGGGGAGAAGCGAGGAGAAACCCGGGGGTTCTACTAAGGACAGGCCTACAACGGTATCTAACACAACATGGGTCACACTTCCAAAGAGCATGGCAGTTTCTTTGGCAGAATCAACTGTGTTCCTCAACAAAGACCTGATCGTTTGTGCTCCAAACATATGGTCTGCTCTTCCTTCCTGCTTTCCTCTGGAACCCGCACTTCCCAGCATTTAACAGCGGCAAGAAAACAGAGCACTTCCAGCACAGTTACGCAGTCCCAAACAGCCATTAACGGCTCCTTACCGCCAACAGCTGCTGAAGCTAGACTGAAAAACCTGTCTTCAAGCCAGAAGAGGCAAGCAAAATGGTTTCAGTTGGCAGTGCTGTCCACAGTTCTCAGAGAAAACAAAAAAGCCTTTAAAAAAGGAGGTCAGGCACCCGATCTGAAAAGGAGCCACACCACGTAAGGGCAGCTCCGACTCCGCCAGAGAGAAACACACAGCCCTTGTCTGAGAGCTCAGCCTTTCCAGCCAGCTGGGCTCAGGCAGAGCTGGGTACCGCCGCTGAGCACCTCCACGGCAACGCGCTACTGAGAAGCGTGCAGAGGAACGAGGAAGGAAGGACAGCACCTGAACGGGTCTCACATCAGCACTGAGGTCACATGCTCGGAAGCTGATCACTGTTTTCTCGCAGGAGAAAGCTCTGATTAAGGTTTTCTAAATACAGCAACCAGACCAGAGGTCTACCTCAATCTTGGCAGAAAGCAGCCTGTGCTTTAAAAACAAAACAAACATTTTGTTTGAAACGCAACGAACGTTTGGGACTGGAGAGCACCCATCTTCATCTCAGAGCAGCTGCAGAAACTTAATGTGCTCAGGTTACAGATAGGGCTCTCCCGGTTTGCGCATCGGGACCCCGACACGATGGGTCACGCAGCCATTCCAAAGCGCTTTCCAAACTGACACCCACCACCACGCTGTTTCAAATGTCGTTGCCATCAGCTGGAGGTAGGATCCAGTTCAGCTCTTACAGAGAGCAGAACATCGGAAGCACACTGGAGTTGCAGGGGATCCTATCTCAGTGTTTGGAACATGCTAGATGCAAGGTCTAAACACACTGGCCAGTGTAATCAACACCAGACTGAATGCAGAGCACAAACCACCCCCCCAGACAAGGGCAATTACCCACATTCACCCAGAAGTTGTGTCAGAACACAAAAGACGTGCAGCCAACCTTTCGCACACTGGAACCCCAAGTGCCTTCATGACTAGCACTGTGCTTTGACTCTTGAGCTCACTCCCTCATCACTTATTTTGAACCAAGTTACAGCTTTTCCAGAAAGCTGAACTGTAGGTCTCCACTCAACTTGGGGGTTGGGGGAAAAGGCAAAACTAGACTGTCCTTTCCCTCCAACAGAATGACTGGTTCAGTGAACAAACCTCACAGGCTAAATGGCCAGAGTCCCACAGTTGTTTGGTGTAAAAGACATAACCTGATGGTTGACCCATTAAGGGCCTTTTTCGTTTCAGCAATTCCCTCGGTATCCATTTGTCAGTGAGGACTCACCGAGGCGCTGCAGTTCGTATCACAGGCGCCCAGTATTCTCTCTCACCAGCACCTTTTTGATCTCCTGCAGGCTCTCGGTCCAGATTATCACTGCTAATACTGCTGATATTAAGGGTCGATCACCACTTCAGTCTAACAGACCCCCACACAATGAGTTCGTTGGGGGGACTGAAAAGAGTTTTTCAAACTGTGCGTCAGGTTAAAACTTATCTGTCCTAGTACATACTTTGGGAAAAAACATTGCTATAAATGTGAGGAACTGAGAATCAGCAGAACTGATTTGCACGCTTAGTTGCATTAGGACTCAAGCTCCTTTCTTGTCCCCATTTAACACCTTTATACTCTGTCCGAGGGAGGAAACTGAGCACTTTGTAGCATGAAGTTCAAACCATATATTCCTCATTCACATGAGAATACACCAGAGACACAACTGACCATTTCAAATACATTCACACTGAGCGCTGCTACAGCATCACTGCACCCCAGAACGAGCTCAGATAAGCCTCTGCTGGGGCAATTACTTCACAGCAGCTCTGGGAAGCAAAACAGTTCCAAAGGAGCAATTGGCACAAACAGTATCAGGTAACTGAATAGATTAGGTGGTACTTGCCTCCATCACTTGCCCTCTAGCATGGCTGACATGCAGCAGTGCCTCCACTGAGCAGAACTGCAAAAGAAATTGGGTATCAGATGCAATTCTTGGCAATAGAAGGAAAACATATACCCAGTGAGCATGGTGCCAACTTCCTCTGCCCCCCACATCGAAATGCAAACACCTCTGCAAGCTAGGCTGTCTTAAGCTCTTTCAAATACCTAACAGACAGACACACAGTTGACATTAAGACAATCTTAAGAGTTAATCAAGAAGTTCTTGTGAAGCAATGATTCTCTCGGGGTTTACAGGCACCGGTACGTGCTCAGAGCAGAGAGATTTCAGGGCTCCGACTTGCAAGGTCAGACTGGCCCACACAGGTTTTGCTTTCTCCTCCTGTCCAGCCATTCAGTCATTCTGCACACAGGTTAAGCAGCTTGCTCCTGTTTATCTGGAGTTTGCCCATGAGGACGTGGGACCTGCGAGCACTTGGAAACACAAGCACCTTTCAGTTCATTTTTCAGGGAAGCCTCTGTTGCCTTGGCTGTGTGTAACTGCAACTTCTGCCCAGAGCCCTTCACCATTAGCCCTGTCCCACTCAGCTACAATCGCCGTGCAGCACCTTCCGTAGCAGCAGAGCCCTACACGCTGAGCCCACCCGTGTGGAGACCCAGGAACAGATCCAGTCACAGCCTTCACACAGCAGGAACATGAGGACTCCAAGGTCTGAGGCCAGCCTAGCTGAAGTACACCACACTGCAGGACACCAACCTGTCTTTGCTCTCTTCTGAAGGAGTGAACAGTGCATTTCATGGGCATGTTCATGATTTGTTTAGTATTCCTGCTATGAGCCCAAGGGAAGGACAGACACCTGCTAGTACACAGGAGACAAGAGGACAGCTGAGAGCAGCTATGACCACGTTTCTCTAGACAGACTCATGTACTTCTCCAACACAGCTAAATCACAGAATAACAAAACGTTAGGGATTGGAAGGGACCTCGAAAGATCACCCAGTCCAATCTCCCTGCCACAGCAGGATCCCCTACATCCAGTCACGCAGGAACATGGCCAGGGGGGTTTGAAATGACTCCAGAGAAGGAGACTCCACAGCTCCCCTGGGCAGCCCCTGCCAGGGCTCTGGCACCCTCACTGCCAAGAAGGTCCTTCTCACATTGATGGGGAACCTCCTCTGTTCTAGCTCACACCCATTACCCCTTGTCCTGTCACTGGGTGCCCCTGAGCAGAGCCTGGCTCCATCCTCCTGACATCCACCCTCTCCATATTTATCAACACTTCTGGGGTTACCCCTCAGGCTCCTTTTCTTCCAAGCTCAAGAGCCCCAGCTCCCTCAGCCTTTTCTCGTCAGGGAGATGCTCCCCTCCCTTCATCATCTTTGTGGCTCTGTGCTGGGCTCTCTCCAACTGAGGGGCCTGATTCTTAGATTAAAAATATCCTATGACATCTTCCAGCCCAATGTACAAAGAGTCTTAGATTAAAAATGCCTTATAAATAGTGGAGACGTAATGCAGAGCAGAAACCCTCTTGTTTGCAGTGCAGCTCCTTCCTGGGATGCCGGTGAGGTGGGTGTGACCTGCAGTACTTTGTGTTCCTCCTGCAGGACAGGCCGTGAGGCACCAGAGCGTTGTGACACGGGTGTCATGACACACCACAGTCGCCGCGTCAGGCCCTGTAACCGCATCTTTGCTTAAACACAGAGCGCCCAGTGCCAGCAGTCGTTCCAGTAAATAATAAGTCATCCAATACTAGAGCTGGGCCTGTCTTTGTGTTCACTTATGCACATTACTGAGTGAATTTATCGACCTGTGATCACTAAATGACTTCTGTTTTCCACACAGTCAGAGTACAAACTGTGCAGCACTCAGGTGATGTTCATAACGCACACGGTCCTACAGAACACGGTGTGAATCCTTTCTCCCTGCTCTTTTGCCGTAAAGGCTGGCAGCAGCACCACAGAGGGAGCAAATGGCAGTGAGTCCTTCCCACCGAAGTACGGCTGGTAGTTCTGGCGAACGTTTTCAGGCAGAGAAAGCAGACACCTCAGTCGGTGTCGTGAAGGTGCGGGTTCCCAGTGAGTGCTGGTCGCATCCGGCTGCGCTCTGGGAAGACAGAGGGCTGCTCACCGAGGAAGCAGGGCATGGACAGCCAATTCCCAGGGTCGCTTTAGCGTTACGTTCCACGGTGGTGTCGTGGCAAGAGGTGCTGTCTCCTTTAACTTTCATCGGTTGCTGATTGTTGTTGGGATGGTTTATTGTCTGTGTGTGCCTTTACTGCTGTCTGAAGCGTGGGCAAGTGTTTCCTGACATCGGGTTAACGCTTCTCTTCCCGTGCCCCTTGGGTTTTCAGTGTTTTTCTGTGAACACAAGTGTGGTGGTGTTTGGAGTTCCAGGACTTGCCCAAAGCCAGACATCTCAAGCTTGGGGGCTTTCTGTGGATACTCGTAGCTCTTTCTTATCATGGAGCCATAGCGGTGCTGGAGATGCTTCTCCAAGCTTCTTTACAGCCATCTGTGTGATTCCAGAGAGCATTTTATTTCTCCTTCACACCACCCAGGAGTGTGTAAGAGTTCATCGTCTCTATTTTCATCTTGCAGAATATCCTCAATGCCATGAGGAACATGGTGAAGCACCGAACGTCGGTTTTCATCGCTCACAGGCTGTCGACAGTGGTTGATGCCGATGAAATCATTGTGCTGGATCAGGTGAGGGCATCGCCCAGCAATGGGTTTCAGGGTCAGTGTGTCCTGTTGGAAATATTTGACTCTTGAAAAGGTCCTCCTTCGGAAAGGAGCCACCTCAGGAAATGCTAGCCCAACAGTTGTAAATATTTCTCTCTGCAATTTGTGATATTTGAAATCGTTCTCTTTGCAATTAACAGTTTAACAGTTGTGGGAAGGGGTGTGGGTGACTCTCTTTGATGTTGTGGTTTTACCCTACTTGCAGAATGCATTTCATTACCTGTTCTTCATCTGCATGACGACAGATTTCACGTGATGCTCTCAGGGCTGGCTTCACGTTGCATGTTTTCAATCTAAGTTGTTCCAAGCCTCTGTCAGATGAGTTTTCCTGTGTGTTCCTCCAGTTTACCCTTCATAGAATCACAGAATGGCCGGGGTTGGAAAGGACCTTAGAGATCATCCGGTTCCAACACCCCCGCACATCAGGGACACCTTCACTAGAGCAGATTGCTCAGGGCCCCAGCCAACGCTGCCAGGGATGGGGCAGCCACAGCTGCCTTGGGCAACCTGTTACAGCATCTCAGCACCCTCACGGCAAAGAATTCGTTCCTCATGGCCAACCTCTTCAAGTCTTTCCCCTTGTCCTCTTGCTACCCTTGTGAAAAGCCCTCTCTGAGCTTTCTTGTAGCCCTCCTCCTTCAGAGATTGGGAAGCTGCTTGAAGGTCCCCTGGGAGCCTCATCTTCTCCAGGCTGAAAAACCCCATTTCACTCAACCTGTCTTCATAGGGGAGGTGCTCCAGCCCTCTGATCATTGGAGTTGCTCTCCTCTGGACCCCGTCCAGGAGCTCTGTGTCCTGATGTTGGGAGGTCTCCAGAACTGGACCCAGTACTCCAGTTGGGGTCTCACTAGTGCAGAGTAGAGGAAGAGAATCCCCTCCCTTGACCAACTGTCGCTGCTTCTGTTGCTGCAGCCCAGGACACGGTTGGCTTCTGCTCCACCCCCAAGTCCTTCTCCTCAGGGCCATCCTCAATCCTTTCTCCTCCCAGTCTGTATTGGTGCCTGGTATTGCCTCGACCAAGTTGCAGACCCTTGCCCATGTTGAACTCCACGCAGTTTGCACAGCCCACTTCTTGGGCCTGGCAAGGTCCCTGTGGATGGCCTCCCTTCCCTCCAGGGTGTTGACTTCACCACAGAGTTTGGTGTCGCCAGCAGACTGACTGAGGGGACACTCTGATCCACTGTCCATGGCACCAACATTGATGTTAACCAGCACTGGTACCAGTAACGGCCCTTGAGGAGCAGCACTTGTCACACCCCTCCGTTTGGGTGCTGAGCCACCGATCAGAACTCTCTGGGTGTGATGCAAGCAGGCTCTCAGCCAGTGTCTGTTGTTTGTGCACATCCTATGGGGTTTTTGAAGTTCAGTGGAAAGGGAGACAATAGTGTGTTCTGTTTCTGTGCAGGTAAAACTGTTGTAAACCTGAGCACCGGTCTTTATTGAACCTGTTGGAAAGAGTGACTATTTCCTTTCTGTGTGATTCTCCCACAAGGAAAAAAGAAGCAGCTAAGTTTCAACATGTAATTTACTCACTTCACTGTTACCTCACGTTCAGTCTGTCCCACGTCCATTTTCTTCTCTGCTGCCCATGTCTAGCAATAAGCAAACATCCTTATCTTAATGGCACAGAATTGGTCGGGTTGGAAAAGACCCTGGGGATCGTCGAGTCCAACCATCAGCCCCACTCTACAAGGTCACCCCTAAACCAGATCCCCCAGCACCACATCTAAGCGACTTTCGAACTCATCCAGGGATGGAGATTCAACCACCACCCTGGGCAGCCCAGTCCAGTCCCTGACCACTCTCTCCAGGAAGAATTTCTTCCTCAAGTCCAGTCTAACCCTCTACTGTTGAAGCTTGAAGCCCTTCTCTCTGCTTCTGTCGCTAATGACCTGTGAGAAGAGCCCAGCACCAGCATCTCTGCAGGGTCCTTTCAGATAGTTGTAGAGAGCGATGAGGTCTCCCCTCAGCCTCCTCTTCCTCAAACTGAACAGCCCCAGCTCTCTCAATCTCTCACCATCACATTGATTCTCCAGGCCCTTCCCCAGCTTTGTTCCCCTCCTCTGCCCTCGCTCCAGCACCTTGATGTCTTCCTTGTACAAGGTACTTGCAAAGGTAGACAAATAAGGTCTAAGGTTCTTCCATTCTCATGCAGAAGAGGCCTGTGGTGTTGCTGTGCACCGGAGGCAGCATCCCTTCAGTCCATGGTTAAGGTGCCTCTGAAATAACCAAGGCAGCAAAGAAAATGTTGAGGTGCATCAGGGATTTACTCCTGCAGTGGCCTTGACTTTGCCTTCAAGTCAGCATCTGCAGAGCATTACCCCTTGGCATCAGCGCTCAGTTTCTAACAAGGGTCAGAGGGATTAGGTATCTGACGTTATTTTCATTGCAGCAATGTGCTGTAGCAATGGGAGTTGGGAGATAACTCAGTCTTAATAAAACCCCACACATTTCTGTGTGTGAACACTGGCTGCCCTTGGCAACGCTCCTTTTGGAGCCTTCCCTTGCGCAGAACAGTAGTGCCCCTTCACAAGTGATTCTGAGCTGCCGTAAACAATCTCTCCTTTTTCTTTCTCCATGAAAAATATTCATCTGGGCGATTCTAAGCCCAATAGACACCTCTGCTTGACAAGTAACCCTAAGCAAGCAGTGAGGCCCTGTTGCGTGACCTGGCTGTTTAGCCGTGATGCTTCTGAGTCAGTATGACAAAGAACATTAGGGATGGGAAGGGACCTCAAAAGATCATCCAGCCCAAGCCCCCTGCCACAGCAGCATCCCCTAGATGCAGTCATTAGGGGTTGGAAGGGACCTCCAAAGACCATCCAGTCCAATCCCCCTGCCACAGCAGGATCCCCTAGATCCAGTCATTAGGGAT
>JAOXOE010000745.1:18436123-18453340 GCA_028565055.1 Phoeniculus purpureus
TGCTAAAGTCTAGATAGACCACATCCACAGGCCTCCCCACATCCACCAAGCGGGTCACCTGATCATAGAAGGAGATCCCTTCAGAGAGCCGGTGGTCACAGCAGGGCAAGGCTGACCGTGCGTGCTGGCACTTGCGCTGCGCACTGAAGCAGCTGCCTTTTAGAACCTGGCACTAGAACAGAGGGATGTGAACCCCTCCTGGGTGAAGCCCCAGTCGTATTCGGACTCACACAAACCATATCTGTACCACTCACAAGAGCGGTCCCACAGTGTTTATAACCCCAGGGCTCCTCCATGTCTTTCTCATGGCTCTGCATGGCTTCTAGGTAGAAGAGCCCTGAGCAGTGGCTGCCTGCCTGTCTGGACACACTCCTTTGCACTCCCTCCATGTGCCTTTGACTCTGTACTGGCCAGTCCGTGTTCTCTGTTCAGAGTTCAGGGAGGACAGTGCCACATCTGCCAATGGTCTCCTGCACTACAGAAGGACATTGTGCAGCTGGGCTAACAGCAGGGACAGCACTGAGCACAGAGAACACTTGGCCAGAATAAGCACAGGAAAGGCTGATGATAGCAAGTGCTTCTCAGGTTCCAGTCGTAATCAAACCTTGTGCATTTCCACAGCTCTGCTCTCCTGGCATACTGGTGAGCCAGGACAAGTCCCGTTACCTGCAAGCCTACAAACAGTCTGCAGTTAGAGCCAGGCTCTGTCAGATTAGACGTGCTAAGGACTGTGACCTGTGTGCTCAGATCGTGCCCATGAATCACTAAAAGACCCCAGATTGTGTTTTATTGAACTGTTCTTCTCCCGGGAGTACGGAAAGGATCAGTATGATCCTGCGAATGCCATATATTAAGCGTCAGCTTAGCCCTTTGACACACGGCCGGGCGGTCCGTGCGATTCAAGTGCATCGCTGATGGGTACAACACATCTGTCCGTACGTCTTACAGCTACTGCCATTGGTTAAGTACGTCTGCCCACGCGCTCTTCGTGTGATAGCTAGTTTTCATTCCACAGCCTGTTGTTTTCCTTCTGCGGGCCAGCCCTCTGACAGACCTGCACATCGCTGACCTTGAGAAACTCTCCGGGCAGGCTTCAAAGCCCTTAGCTCAGACACAGCTGGGATTGCTCACATGCCCATTCTCTATGAGATGTGCCCCTACATTCTTCTTCCTCTGTGCTCCCGAGAGAGAAAGGCACAAGCTCTTCTGATTCATGCCGAGCACCTGCATGCCGTGCCGGCTTGTCAGGCTTCTGCTTCCTCAAAAGCCACCCTGAATCCTAACTGACCAGACACTTTTCCTGGTCTCTTTTATAGGCCAGAGCTTTACTTGCCACCTATGTCTCCAAAGAAGTGCTTGCTTGTCATAAGTAGGGTGGGTGAGCTGGTCCCTGCACTCCAGATGAATTGTTGCTGTGGGCTACTGCCAAACTCACTCTCCTTGCACTTTTTGTCCCCAGTTGGACACTTCTGTGATGCCCAAAGGAGTGTCTGCAGTGACTGGGCTCTGAACAGCTCAGCAACCCTGGCAAATACAACCCTCTGACAAGCGTTAACTCCATCAAGCTACCTCAGCTGCTACAGACCAAATCCTGACAAGAAAGGCTACAGCACAGAGGAGCGGTTGTCTCCCAAACAGAACACTGACTCCAGCCTAGACTAGAAACAACTATTGGACTATTTCCTATTCATAAGCAATAAAACCAACCCTAAATCCTGGTCTTCTATCCCAAGGTATTTAACCTTTACCTTAATTAAAAAACTAATTAAGTAAATTAATCCACACTATAACTCCATGGACATCATTTCCTCAGCCCCAACCCTGACTCAGTCTTGAGCCTAATAAAAATAAAAAAAAAACCAACCAAGGGAGTTTAGACTGTTGGGCTATCAAACACTGCTGGGGCCAGTTGAGGACAGAGGACTCATCAGCTGCTGCAGCATTCGCTGGACAGAAGGTCTTTGCGAGGAAAATTATTCCAGAGTCTTCTAAGTTTCACAAAACTACTAATTTTTAATATCAGTGCAGAGCAACTCTGAGACTAGACATCAGCTTAATGTGATTCCACCCCAAACAAAAATAACAGGCAGTCACTTCATGATTCATTTGTTTACCTCAGCACCTTTGAAGGATGGATGTGATCAAGGAGACTAACATGGTTTCTGAAGCAGAAAGACATTAAATAACCAAAGACCTTTAGCCATCTCCAGCACTATCAAATAAAGCAATGCAGTGTCGCTCATTTAACTCCATTTTTTCACCGGTGTTTCCAAGAGACAGCCCTCAACTCTGCTGAAAGCACGGATCTGACCAGGAGATGTGCTACGGCAAGAGCTGAAGTTGACTCACGCGCTGTACAGAGCAGGGCTCTGCTACCACTCAACACCCCGAGAGAGGAGCCGGTTGTCAGGCTGTTATGATCTGCATAACAGATCTGCACAAGACAGCAGTGCCCACGACAGCGACTGCTTCAGCAGAGCTGGCTGTTTGATTTGTATCTAAAGGGAAGAGATAAACCTCTGAAAATGTCATCGCATAGCTGCCAACTGAAGGTCATTAACTGGGAAACATCCCAGGCCTAGGTATGCTCTAGTAGGAGAGGGCCTGCTCGCTGCAGGGGGTTGCACCAGGTGATCTTTAAAGGTCTGCTCCAAGCTACCTCACCGCAACCCACTCCAAGAAACTCTCAGCATAACCCAGTTCCAGCTGAGCTGTGTAACACACATGCAGACGTGGTAGCAGTAACTCAGTCACTAACTGGACAGTGCTTTCCGTTCCCATCACAGGCTCTGCCGAGCAGCGCCACACCTCCTTTCTTCTGACACAAGTCCATGTTCACACAACTACTCTACCCGGCACCCGGCCCCATCCAGAGCTGAAAGCGATTGATGGAGTCACCATTTTCCAACCACAGCACAAGTAGTTGCAAAAGGTCAATAAGATTTAGTCTGGTGCTGTCTTGGAGATCATTTGTTGTCTGAATGACAAGGGGACTATGTTTATAAAACGGTGATCAACGGCACTACCTGTTCATCAGGCCACCCTTGACATTTCTGTAGTTCCTCCATGGAACGAGACTCGAGCTTCACTTACTCAGCGTGAGCTGTGGAGGAGACTATTGCTGAGATCTTCCAGGATGCGTTTTAAGAGCAGTCTGTCTGCGTGTTCCTGATGAGCCTCTTTAAATGTCACAACGGCAGGTCCCACAGCAGCTACAGAACTGCAGTGTTATGGAAGTTCTACCTCTGCATCTTCCATGGCGGCCTCTGAATCACAGTCATGGAAGTGCAGGTCTAACAAGGAATTCTAACCACAGCTCTTTACTTTTTCTAGTGGCTTCACTTTTGTACAGTTCCTAGATCCCTTTAGTCACTCCAAACTCCCGCTGCCTCGAACCACAGCTGGTGCATTACAGCCAGCTCTGCACTCACGGATATGAAAACCATCACCAGCCCTTCCAGGAGCGCATTCCAGAAGGCCATCACACCAGCAGGTGTCGACATAGAACACCTGAAACTTGGCAGCTGTTCATTACAGCAACTAAAATGGATCCTGCGAGGTCGCTCACGTAACAGGATGCTGCACAGCTGTCTGTGGGCCAAGAACAGTGCTCACGTCACAGTCACAACACAGCTCGCTGGAGCCGAAGCAAGGACAACTCTTCTATTCACCCTGCTCTGAAATCCACAGGCCACCACCACTGGATTCAGCGAACTCTATTTGCTTCCTACAGAGAAGCACACAACTATCAACAGCAGTTTTCGCTTGTCTGGTCATCACCCGAGAGCTGCAAAGCACATCCTGACAAGGATCAGGTCACTGTACTGCATCGCTGCCACTTACTTGTGGACAGGGAACACAAAACCCGGGCATCTATCTAATTTCAGACACCATCTATGAGAAGTCTGATTTTAACTACAGCTCAGCTTCTGTCTTAATGCACCATCCAGAGTCACAGAGCAGTTCAGCTGGAGAGACAGAAATAGAGCACAGCTGCCCCAGTTCTCAGACTCTATTCTAACCAAATCATCATGTGGCCTCCCAGCTTGGTGCTTATAGAAATGCACCGGCTGCGATACTTCGCATTTGCGCACTGTTCTCCAGCTGCTTTGAAACGTACCTGTGTTCATATCCAGGCTCAGCTGAAAAGGCCTAGAGGGAAGGGAGTGAGAGGAGTTGACAGACTTTGTGCCTCGCAGCCGCCCAGCAGAAGCAGGTACCAAGTGACCCAACTTTTACTCCAGCGCCGAGTGCTGATGCACCCAGCTTCCCCAGGATGCACCGAGTGTACCAGATGGGCACACGTGAAGAAGCAGCTCCAAGAAGATCACAGAAGCCATTTCTGAAAGCTAACACTGCTCCTGGTCTCAGCACATACACACTGGGTATGAACTTACCTCATATCAACCAGGTAATCCACTCAACCCTCCGAAGAAGGGACTTGCTGAGCTGTTGTGCTCTACACGACGTGCACATCTCAGCACTGTACTGGATCTCCGGTGGCCCCTGTGGTTTGCCAAATACAAGTTGTAGTACTTCCCAGCCAACTTCTAGCAACTAATCCATAGTGGAGACTCGGACTTTCAGTAACAGCCCCCAGTTTCCCTGGCGCCGTTAGGGATAGGTGCAAGCAACAGAAACAAGAAGCCCCTGACTAGTCTCTCTGCCACACGCTTTGCTTTTCTCAGTGGGACTAACGGACAGCACCAGGAACTGTCAACTGCAGCGCTACCACTTGTGAAGAACAACCCATGCTGGAATCCAAGAGCAAAAGCTCCAGTTGTCATCCTGCTAGCAATGCTGTGACCAGCTTTCTTATGAGCCAGTCCTTGTAAGGGGGAATAAACCCCAGCCAGGATAAAACGCCTGTCGTCTTTCTTCCAAGTCCTTTTGAAACACTTCAGGAAAGCTTACACATCAACCGAAACCTCGCCCAGACCAGCTTAACGATGCTCCACCGCTACCAGACACCTTTAAGTATCACATTTATGTCCAGCACAAGGGACATTACTCCACCTGCACACTCGCTCAACCACTTCGTACACCCACAGGCATATGTACGTACATCTGGAGCATTGTTTCATGTCAGGGGGTACATACATAGGTGCTGGAAGTGAACAAGGACCTAGAGTGCTGTCACCAGCAACTGTGAAAAAACAGGCCGGGTAGCTGGGCCTTGGGGTCTGTAGGCAGAGGGCTTGGCTTGTTTCACCAAGTGACATTAATTGGTTTGAAAGCTCCTGCACTGTGCCTGAAACAAGAGACAGGGCGCAGCAGTGCTCCTGAAGACAGCCACTTCCGTCCCACACCATGAACTTGTCTCGACCAGAAAGCTACAGCAATGACCCTGCATAAACACTGCGGAGATAATTACGTAATAGAGAAACATCAGAGCGAATCCACTGAGACCTTTAATTCCAACTGCCACCACTCCAGAAGGAACAAACTGTGAGTCAGACCAGCTCTCAAGTATACGATTAAGCCTGCCAAGTCCTGACTCCATAATACACTGTTTAATATTGAAAAGTCTGTCAGCAAACCAGGATGTGCGATTAGCGGCATCGTGCTTTGGTTTTGCTTCCTCATGAAGCTATAGAGCACTTTAGCTGACACGAGCAGCAGGTTATTTATGCTTTGGGCAGCTGTTCTAAGGCTGCGTGGGATACTGCCCTTTTACTCTAATATAATAGCTTCCCCTGGCCTTTGTGGAGTTAACTTGGCGAGAGGGGCTGCAAGCGTTCCATCTGGAATTTACCCAGTAATTCTATTAAGAGCTTCCCTGCACAGAAATTAATGTTCTCATCTCATTCAATACTCATCCTATTCATTATTTAAAACAGAGACCTACTCTTACCCTGTATTAATTTTTCTCAAAGGATTTCCTATTAGTTTCAAGGAATTCAAGAGACTACGCTTCAACACCTCTGTGCTCATAAGCCTAACCCTGAGGCTTACAGCCTTACAACCAGAGCAGAAGGCTTTGTCATTCCAGGAACTTTGGAGCAGGAGGGAGTCAGGGTACAGAGCACGCCAGCAACGCCCTTGGCTCTCCTGCCTCACCATTTCCGGGTCACACTTCACACGACATTCAGCATTAGCCAGCAGAGCGTCTACAAACTTTCGCTTCCTCTCCCACATCTCTTATTCCCAACTAGTAAAAATGAATGGAAAAACCTGTTATGAGTCCTCAGTGGCTTTATTTTGTGATGAATTGCCTACTGAGCCGCGACACGTTGTGCTGATGCCTGTTGTGAAGCTCCTCTGGCTGGGTATGCTTCCCACAAAGTCCCTCACTGCTGCCTGTGACCATCGTAGGCTGCATTTCCAAAGCCCAAAGCGCCAGTGACATGTCCTTGAATCCAGTGACCACTGCTTAGGCTCTTTTGCCTGGCAAATTAATGTTGAGAACTAGACAGATACGATTTGTTTGAAACCCTGTCTCCAGCAACTATTACTGTCTAACACGAGACTTGCAGGTTAGGAACAAGACCTTTGGTTATTGTGTCAGCGGGTCTGTGATGGACAGAAAAAGCTGGCTTGGAAGATGTCTCAAGAGCCTGAGAAAAGCAGCTCTCCTTCCTACCTATGAATTCAATTTGCAGTGTCATGACTAATGGCACAGTGAGTGGGAAGAAAGGACATTCACACTTCCAAAATAAACCTCCAGAAATCTTTCGAGCAGAAAAACCACCCGTGGGTAAAGTGAAACACAAAAAACGTGGCCAAAAAAGCAAAGATAATTATAAAAAGACAGACAGCGCGTTAAAGAGAGAAGGTTCTCCAGCTGTGATGTAGGAAAAGGGAAACAAAAGACCCTTCCGGGTGCTTAAATTTAACTCTCGTCCTGTGAACAAAGCGCTGAGGCTCTACTAAATCAGCCTAGAACAAGGCAAAACAATCTAAGCGAAAAGCCAGACGCTTGGTGGAAGCCCCCGCCACTGCACTGCACCTATTGAGAAGTTCTGTGTGGGGAGGTAGCTGTGACACAGGATCTCATCCTTGTTCTCTACAGGGAGCCCTCAGCTCAAAGATATCAAGAAGCAGATTTTAAGGAGGATGAAAACAGACTGATCTCTCTTCACGTGCTTCTGTAAATGACTGACAGTCGACTTCTGCCAACAGGTAAAGGAATTTAGGGAGTTACGACACAAACGAGAACACAAGGCAAGTTTCATCTGTAGAATCTGCTGAGCCTGACTTGTGGACACAGAACGCCCAGTTTTCCCTTTGAATTGTCTCCTAGGGGAAAGGAATTCCTGAACAGGGTAAGGAAGAGCTGGATTTCCATTCATTCCAGCACAGCAGGCATTCCTCCAAGAACAGGAATCTCAGCACTCACCTGATGGAACACGGGGTCTGTGTGCATTGGTACGCGATGTAGAACACCTGCGCCAGTTACCAAGAACTTGCCTACAACATCTAGAAACCACTTTGGAGCTACTATCTCTGTTCTCACAAGGTGCTGGAGGCCCAGAAGCCTTCCCACACAGGAAAAAAACCAAAGCCCCACACCCCACAGCTCCTTTGGAGATATCCTACTGTCCTTTGTTTGCAAACCTGAAATCCTGCTGCTGCTGTAGCCGGGCACGCCGGGCTTGGACACTCTCTGCACTCACTTCAGCAGTCTCTCCAGCATGTCTGCTCCTAAGCTCGCTCGTTAAGGAAACTGCACTGCAGTCCTACAACATAGCTGCTCATCGCTGGGTGGTTCCTACTTGCAGAGGAACAGGCGAGATCATGAGCCAAATGTACCCACCAGTCAGCACAAATCCCACCTTGTGCTCCCAGGCACAAATGTTTAACCTTGCATGCAGCTGCCCAGGCTACTGAATTCTAGAAAATCCTGCCAAAACAAGCCATTCACTTCACATGTCTGCCCTGTGGAGAGATAAAGTCCACGTGTCAGATCGTAGTCACAATGCTTGATGTGCTCCAAATGCTCTACATTAAATAGAACAGAAAAAGTGGTTACCTGCAGGAAAAAAATGTAATGAAGTCAGACTAAGGAGCTGTTCAGAATTACTGAAGCCTTCAACTACATCACAAAAACATCCTCTCTTTTCAAATGCATTTATTTAGAAGGCACGCTTGGCTTCGGCACCTTATCAAGCAAGCACTGCAGGGAGCCAGCTACACAAGCCTTAACCTCACGGTGCTGTTTCGTTTTGCTAAAGCCGTGCTTCAAAACGCAGCTCCCGTCCCATTATGCCCGCTGTAAGTTACACGTTAATATCTATGGTGTTTTAACTCAGGCGTCTCCCACAGGAGGTCTTACGGAGCTACTAAACCCAGTAAACACCAGGCAGCTAGTGTGAAGTAAGTGTCATTGCCTCGGAGGTTCACTGCGACTGGTGCACCACAGTTCTCAAATCCATGACAATAGTACTGGACTGTGCTAGAAACAGCAGAACGGAGAAGCCCCACCAGCCTGTACAGACAAACCAGGGGGCAGAGTTTGGTTCTTGATGGTTGGAGGGTCTTCAACAGAAAGTAACCAAGGGTTAGGTGACAGACTGGGCCTTGGAAAGCTCTACTGCACTGCTCATAACTAAAAACACACAGGAACTGTCTGTCCAGGGATCTCTGCTGTGGCCGAGTCGTTGTTTACTGGCCCACTGCAGTCAACAGCCTTTTGATTTTGCAATTTGATTGCCCTGCAGATCTTTGGCTTCCATGCCTGCTCAGGAAAACAATACTGACATGGCCTTTGGTTGTCAAAGACAAGATAATCGGAGTCATCAGGGTGTCGTGCACATGAGGTGCGCAACGTCTCACTCTCCTAGGAACCCAAAGGCAGCAGACATATTTTCTATAGCAGCGTCACAGAGGCAGTATAATGCTGTGAACCCCACTGTCCGGGCCGCAACAAGAGCGCTGATAAACTGCACCCAAGTAATTAATGTCTGCTCAGACACAAAATGCCTTCATTTGACTTCACACAGTTGACGCTTCCCTGTGGTAGCAATAAACGAACTCCGAGTGGACTCCACAGTGCGATCAATCCAGTCGCAGTACTGCTACCGTCATCAGGATCACTAAGACGATTGAACCACCTCTACCTCTTGCCTGTGTTCCTGCATATTCTGACTTTAGGCATACTGTGTGGAAGAACATTTTCAGTACAAAGATGGGTTAAGGAGTCTTATTTCTAGTCACAACGGCGTAACTCTTTGTGACACACAGAGCAGCAGCGTGACTCTGGTTTAACATCTAATGCTGTGCACTCGCTGTTTACGGGCGCCTATGCCAAGAAAAGATGGAACTGCGAGCCAAAGACAGTGCAGTGTCACTCAGAGCAAAAACCCACGGTATAAACCCATTTAAATACAATCCCTTCCTTTGTTTTCATTGGGTTTTGTCCTAATAAATTACCTACCTCTCTGCACTCACTCTGCAGTGCCTAAGAGATAAGAGATATACAAGCCTCTCTCTGTTGGGCAGACAAAACCCTCCTTTCTGCTGTGCTGCACTACATAAAATTCTCTCTTTAGAGAATGGAAAATAGCAACTTCTGTAGATCAAGCACGGCTACATGATCAGCAACTACCTACCAGAGCTCCCAACTGTATTCAGAATGCTGATCTCCGACACCAGTAAAAACCCGAAACACCACATTACCTCACAGCCATTTGCATAAAGGGTCCAGAGGCAGCACAGTATAAGTGCGGAGACAGAAGCCACCCAGAGAGAACTCGGCAACAGCTCCAGTGGATACTCTGTGTGTCTGAAGCAGAAAAAGGACAACTTTGAAGTTGTAGCTGTTTGCACATCTGAAAGGGCTAAACAACCTTCTGGCAGATGCATCAAGCAAAACTCTGAACCTACAAACCAGGTAATTTACCAAATCATTTCCTTTTTGTAGTTGATTCTAACTTTGCTTCTAAAAATGCTCTGAAGCAAACAGCCTATGTGATATTCTTTGGGGCTGTTCCCCAAGGACTTCATCAGAGAGTGACAGAAACCTCCCATAAGAGAAGAAGCTCATTCTCTGTTTTAACATCTGTGGGTGGAACTCTGCAAAACTGTGGATTTCTTTTATGTTCTGAAGATAAAACCAAGGAAACTGACGGCTGTACTTGCATGAGAGATGTATTCCACTCTGCTGAATGAGCTCTGCTTACTGGAAAATAAACACACAATAAATGTGTTAGGAATTCCAGTGCTGGCTAGAAGAAACAGCCAGACCCTTATCTGGGCAATAGGTAATAAAGGACTGATAGGATTATTATGTCTCTGAGAAAAATGAGCTTTTTCCCCAGGGCAAGCAATCTCCCTGACCAACAGAGCACAGCTCTCTTTTTGTATCGACAAATACACAGACTCACAGCCACTTTAAGTCGATGGAAATGGGTATTACAAACCTAGCAGACTATTAAAGTTGATCTTTAACTGAAGGTGGAATGAAAGTGCTGTGAATCCCAGTGTTATTTCAAAATGAACCTCCAGCAAAGGGCATTGCCTGGTACAGATGGTTAGTGCAGGTATGTGTGTGCGTACCCCGCGTGCTGCAATGGTTTGAGTTCGAGAGAGAAACTGGTTTTGCCTCTTGTCAGAAAGCAAAGCACAGCCACCAGCTTTCAGAGCTCTCTGTGCATCAGGGAGTCAGGTGCCTAAAATGCTCATATTTATTCTGCCAGAAAAATGAACCAGTGCCTTGTTTTAATCATGAAGAACTTACAGACCCTTTGACAAATATAAAATAAACAGCTAACAACATAAGCTAGAAAGGACCTTCATAAGAGACTGCAACCCCTGAGCAGCACTGAAACTCTTTTTCAGTGGCTGGAAATACTGCTGCTATTGCCAGGTTTCTTTGCTCCATTCTCTCCCCCGATGCTGTTCTCTCCCACAGAAGCTGCAAGAACCCCCACCCCACAATGCTGTCGATCCAACTGCCACTGCTACTCCTGTGCCTGACTTTGTCTGGTGTTTGCCTCGACGGCGAGCAGCCCCTTGGCGGTGTCCTGCAGAGACCCAAAAGCCTCATTCTTCAGTCTGTCCTCAAAAAAGCTGAGAAGAAAGATGAGACGAATAAAGGTACAGATAACACTGGGGACATCCATCTGGTGATGCTGGTAGAGTACTGGGCTGAGATCATCAGAGCAAATGATCCATTAGAGGTTCCGCTGTAGATATTTATTACTCTTAACTAAGGGGAAGGAAAGAATAGGAGGTCTGCTGCAATACACTGACACAGTTCTCAAAAGGTGCTTTCTTTTCCAAGCTCTCCTTGCTCAGGCAATGAAAACGCAGTAGCTGCTTACTGATGGTTAAAGAAGCTAGAAGCCAGTCATTGAAGACTTGCCTGTCTGGCAAGTACTTCCCTAGGGAAGCTCTAGAAGGACACAGTTGTGGACTGTGTACCTAACGTTAACTGGAGGTGGGAGTGCTGCCATTCACCTTCTACCTCACCCTACCAGTTTCTGCACCCCTCCAGAAATGGGCTTTTCTGTGGCTGGGAGTATGGAGGCTGATCTAGTACCCACCACCTCCTCGCACACAGATGGTCTGCTCTCACTAGTCACAGCACTGCAAGCAAGTGTGACTCAGGGACTGCAAGAAGCAGCACCTGCATACGTGTAAAGAAAAGCTGGTCTCACATGCCCACAGAGAAAGCCTTCCTCCCTCTTCACAGGAATGCGCAGTCATGCTGATCCCAGACTTTAAATGGTAAAAGTAACTTAAGAATGAGTAAGAGATACTAACACAGTTGCGGCTGGTAGCTGGAAATACTTGGCTGACTTTCAAACGTCCACATCCCTACTTCTGCTAGTGTGTCAGCCCTATCCTTTCCCTGCCTCATGCTGATTTCCAGCTTCTCTCCATTCCCAACTACTGCAGCTAATTTCATCCAGCTGCTCAATCTTTTATTCACCTCCTTTTACCCGAGTCAAAACCCTCAGCTTTGCCATTGCATGTCGTCCCATTCAGCTGCAGCTAGTTCCTAACACATCCATCCATCAACCCTTGCTAAAAATGCGGTAGGGTTGTTTTGACAGAGGCCATCCAGAGTGGTCGCATTCAAAACCATTGAGTTAACTGAGCAATTAAATGGGCAAAATGAGCAGGAGCTTATCATCCCACACCACAGAACTCCACAAATTCCCATTGCAACCTCCTTAGTGAGTTTTACGGGAGCTCATGAACATTATTCTTTTCCTTGGACAGAATTAGGTGCAACTCTGCCAGAATGGCTTTCCAAAATACAGCACCCTGAACTAAAGTACCCAAGTGACCTGAAGAAGAGACAGCACCCTGGGAAAAGAGATGCTGAGGAAGACACCTCTTTTGGAGACATTCAGAAGTGGCAGCATCCAGGGAAAAGAGAGATAGGAGATGCCCTTGATGGTTACCTGGGGCTGAAAGAGCAAGAGCATCCTGGCAGGAGGTCATTTCCAGATCAGTACGCTGACATCTCTAGTGCCCAGCTAACCTACCCGAATGAATTATCCAAGAGGCAGCATCCAGGCAGAAGATATGTGACATACAAGCGCCAACAACTCAGCAGAAAAGGCTGGAATGGTGAGGTCGACCTAAGTGACCAACACGGTGAGAAACGCCAGCACCCTGGGAAAAGGCATGGGAATGCTAACAGCCCAGATGATGCTGGCCTCTGCAGCTTTCAGGGCTACTTCGTCTGTAACAAAGGCAGTTTGCTCCTTGGTTTAATAGAAACCATTAGCAAAGACAGGGCAGTAGAAAAACGTCAGCACCCAGGGAAGAGATCAGCCTCGGAGAGTGAGATAGAAGAATGAGAAATTAATTGTGCTTCACTTGCACTTAGGGAATCAAACTGCCAGATCCCTAGAAACTCCTGTTCACTCCCTTTTGGCTTCATGCTGCTGACCTCTCAACTATCCTTCAGTGTCTTAGTGCTCCCATTGACGTTAATGGCTTCATCATACTGAAGGGAAACACAGGACCCAGCTGATTGGGACAGGCAAGTACCAAGACTGACTCCTTTACTTAAGGAAATTAATAGTGGTATTTCCTTATGGGTCCAGATCCCAGAGTGGTCTCGCTGCATGCACCCAGTTGTGTTACCAAATGGCTAGAATAAGTTGTTCAATATCTGTTCTGATGCTACCTAAACAGAACAGATTAGATGACTGACAGTATGACTTGGAAATGGCACATAAACACTTCTCATCCAAAAGGCTGCACAGAGCAGGGGGTCAGTGCATCCCAGAGCCCCTCAAACACCAGCTGTGGACCTGACTGTGTACGCCCATACAGGAACTCCCACCCTGCTGTGTCCACGTCTCAGCCTCACCACTCAAAATCATGCCTTTGCCTCAGACATTTAGAAGTGAAACAAGCAGACATCCTTTTCTTGCAGTGAGGATTTCTGACTTCCCCCCTCTCCTCCCAAAGGAATGCTTTTCCTTTCCATAGTCAGACTCCTCCAAATGGTTATTTGATATCAATGATTCAATAAACATCAATAGTCAACTCTGGTTGTCATTACTGGTTGTGCAAACATACTGTAGTAGAGTGAACAACAGGAAGCCTATCCAAGATAAACAAAAATAAATCAACATTGAGGGGCACTTTTCTAGGCACAGTCTTCTTGCATGCTGGTGGTCAGCACACACTTACACATAAAGCTGCTTTGCTACTGAAGTGAAGGATGATTTCCATACAGATGGATACCCTTCTTAAATCCTACCTGGGTGACACACAAAATCACGCATGTGGGCAGCCCAGCTCACAGGGAACTCCACTACAAGGCTGATTTCCCAGTCACAGGTCAAACAATAAGTGTACTGACTGTGGAAATGAATGCAGAGGCATCCAGTGCACTGAGTTATTCTTATCCCTTGTACATTTGGAAGGTCAGAGCATGCCACCATTTCACTAGACTGCTGTTTGTCGTATCATGTACAAAACGAGTGTTTTCCCCTGAATTCTGTCGTTCTCAGTACCATCAAGAAAACACATGAAGTGCCTTCAGGGCTCCTAAAGGCATCACTTTTCCCCTCGGTGCCCCAGAGCATTGCCTCAGTTATACACATTAGCTTTGCAATATGGCTTAGTTACTCCAAAGAACAACAATTAATGATCTCAGCTGGTATCACTCAAGTTAGGTTCTGCGACACTGGGAGCACATAACATGTTCAATTGACTTCTACCCTACCTTTGGAGATAACATGCTGATAGAATCTTCTACTGATAGGGGGTTTCTAATTAACAAGTTCTGAAGAAACCCTCGGACGAGGTAGCTGGGAACATTCCACACACTGCAAAGTCCTCCAGCATACTTTCTGCATGTGATGCCTTTAAAAATGTTTTTGTTTCATTTGATAAGGAAAAGATTTCTCTAAAGAATACCACCACGTACACTATTTCCAGCACTACACAAAACCACCACTACTTGCTACAAAACACTCCAAACACGTGAAAATCAGGGAAGAAAATGTTACCAAGCAGGTAAATGTGGACCACAGCAAAATCACATCACATGTACACCTTCCCCTCCCTGTCCCCTGTTATTAGAATTTCCTGTCTGCACAAACACCCACTGGCTTTCTTCAGTCACACAAACACACACACACACGCATGTACTGGCACATGTTGGTAAGGGCAAAACACAGTGTTTAAGTTGTCAAGTCCCCTGGCAAAGTGCACTGTCTGTCCATAGAACAGCCTGTGGCTCTTCAGGAATGGCAACAGATCAATAGCAGACTTGACCCTAAGGTCATGGAAGTCAGTGGAAGACTCTCCCATCCTCTGCAGACTCTGGATCAGGCTCACAGAGCAAACCCATGCTCTGGCCTTAACGTGGCATTGCAGTCATGCGAAATCTTATTTCCAGCTTTAATTGAAACTAAACCACCTGTGCACTATGAATTCTTCGTTTACTGCAGTTTTAAATTTCCAGCGTGTTACCAGTTATTGAGACATAAGGGACTCCGATTCCTTAAGAGCAACTTGTACAAGTGTCTTCAAAATGAGCTTTGTTTTCAATGGGAGGGGAAAGTCCATGTGCACAGCTGTACCATTAACAATTTCCACAACCATTTTCAACTCTAGACTCCATCACCATTCTGTGCCCCCTTCCACACACTTATCACAGCCTTAATGTCTTTGCTAATCTACTGTAGTTAGCACGGATGGGTATTAGGGATGAGCAACACGTGGCCCAAACAAACCCCTTTATTAGTACTTTTAATGAGTTTAGTTGGAGAGAGCTTGAAAACAGCAGTATCATCATAGCAGAAGCAGTCACCGCTTGCCTGTTCACTCAGTTAACACTGAACAGCCGACTGCAATTTTAAAGCATTAATTCGCTGCTGTGAATAAAAACTATGAGCAAAAGTGAAGGAGCCCAGGTGACGTCTAGGCTGTACAGAGATATGACACAAAAGTTCCAAACAAGGAAGTCCTCTGGCCTTTAAGAAACAATTAGTGGATTCCCTGCTTCCTTCCTAACAAGAACAGTTGAGAAACAATCGGGGAAACAGTCACATTTCCCTCCCAAGAAGAGCAGCATAAACTCCCCACCCTTGCAGGATAATGAAGGACTCAGGTTGAACATAGAGATCTCTCAGAAAAACAGAGGGACAAGCTCCTTCAGAAAACTTGAATTATCTACCTGCCTTGAGATGACTTTTAGACCAGGGTGAAGACATCTGTGCTTTGTTTTCCCTGATGAAAACACTGCAGCTTTTAAATCCTAAAAAGGAAACCAAGAAAAGGACATGTATTGGTTTTCTGTTGATTCACTTGATCTACATAGAGATGAAGGAGCATAGGCCAAAGGAAGGTGAAGCAGAACCCTAGTAGATTTCTAATGCCCATCCCAGCATGTTACTAGCCTCCACACAACTCACATGCAGTCCCTCTCACTGTATTGTTTGTGTCCCATCAGCAGGCTATTAAGACCTCAATAATTGTATTTACTACTTTAGTAAGCCTTTAGAACTTTCCTCTGGTAAACAAGCAGTTACAGAAGTGTAGAGAAAGGCAAGTTTAAGACAAGAACCTGCTCAGAACAGCCTTCCTTTTCCTCATACCAAATTTTTACTCTAATTCACAGCTCTCTGGGTCACCAGGGCTTCAGCTCTCGCTCTACACAGGACTGACTTGCCTACTGCAGGAGAAAAGTCTTTAACGGCTGCTGTGAAATGCTGACAAGACCAGTAGTAGGTGTTGGATTGCCCTCAGATGTGCTTTGCGTGCCACCTAGTGCCAGGCTCCGCACCTACCCCGTTCTCTTCCTTCTATGCCCACTGAAGGAACAAAACACGCACACAAAAATGGGAACAAAAACCTGAAGCGTCTCCAGAAAATCCCTACCAACCCTGCAGCTACTCTCTTTTTTGCTTACTCCCACCACCACCCTTCTCACACCCCTGCTCTCCGGTCCAAGCCCAGCTCTCAGCTCTGCAGGGACACGAGCACAGCTGGCAAAGCATCAGTGTCGCCACAGTTTGCCTCCCCTAACCCTGCACCACAGCCCCGATCACATCTCCAACTGCCCCCCTATTCCTTACCAGTCCAGAGCCCCTGGGGCAATACAAAGGTCACAGAATCCTTTAGGTTGGAAAAGGCCTTCAAGATCACCAAGTCCAACCCCGACCCCAGCTGTCCCAACCCACCCCAACCCCTGGCCCTGAGCTCCAGATCTAATCTCCCCGAATGGGAAACACGGCCAGGGTTGGCGACTGAGACCCCTCCCTGGGCAACCTGTGCCAAGGGCTGAGGGCCCTTTGCAGGGAGAAGTTTCTCCTCAGGGCCAACCTCAACTTCCCCTGGGGCAGCCTGAGGCCGTTTCCTCTGGTCCTGTCCCTCAGAGGCCAACCTCCACCACCTCCTTCCAGGGAGCTGTGGGCAGCGATACTAGGCACTCACTGACCCACGGACGGAACGTGACGGCTCGGCTTTGCCGGTCTGTTTTGCCTTGCGGACCAGGCAGGGCCGTTCCCGGCCCCCGGTGCCCCGGGCGCGGCCCGCACTCGGGCCCCTTCTGCGCCCCGGAGGGCGGCACCGGCCCGCGCGCCAGGGGCCGCCATCGGGAGCTCGGCATTCCGCGCGCGGGCCTGGGTGAACCCCCGTGTCCCCGCCCCCCGCCATCGACAGCTCAGCGCTCGCCCCACCCTCCTCGGCCGGGCTCCGCCGCTTGCGGGAGGCCCAGCGCGGGTCAGTGCGGTGCTGGGGCCCTCCGCCGGGGCCTTCCGCGCTGCGGGGCACACGCGCCGCCGCCTCGGCGACAGG
>JAOXOE010000745.1:18461297-18518804 GCA_028565055.1 Phoeniculus purpureus
GCCGGGCCGGGCCTCCGAAGGCCGCTGGGACGGCGCAGGCGCCTGGCGCCGCCCGCTCCCATGCGCCCCCCGCCCCTCTGCTCCGGGGGCTGCTCCCCGCCGCCCTCACGCCTCCCGCCGGTGTGTTTCAGGAGCCCGCCGAGGACGATGTCGTCGCCCCGCCGTGTCCCCGCGGAGCGGCCGCGCTTCGCGCCCCTGCGACGCCGCTGAGCGGGGGGAGCGTTTGCGGCCGCAATGGCGTCAGGCTGCCCGCAGCCCTTCGGCGACCCGGGGGAGATGCGGGAGGGCTTCCTGTGCCCGCTCTGCCTGAAGGACCTCCAGTCGTTCTACCAGCTGCAGGCACACTACGAGGAGGAGCACTCTGGCGAGGACAGGGACGTCCGAGGGCAGCTCAAAAGTAAGAGACGGCGGCGGTTTAACGTGTGCAACTATCGCAGAGTCGTGGCTGGGAGAGACCTGTCAGATCATCAAGTGCAACCCCTGACCCAGCAGTGTCAGCTCAGCGCTAAACCGTGTCCCTCGGCACCACATTTCCATGTCCTTTAAATCGCTTCAGGGATGGTGACCCCACCACTGCCCTGGACAGCCTGTTCCAATGTCTCATAACCCTTTAGGTGAAGAGATTCTTCCTTATGTCCAGTCTCAACATCCCCAAGCGCAACACACAACCATTTTCTCTAGTCCTGTCACTTGCTGCTTGGAAGAAGAGACCAACCCCTGCCCTGGCCCAAACTCCTGAATTTCAGGGAGTTGTGGAGAGTGAGGTGTCTCCTGATCCCCCTTTCTTCCAGGCTAAACTGCCTCAGTTCCCTCAGCTGCTCCTCAGAGCACCCTTCCCCAGCTTTGCTTACCTTCTTTGGACACACATCAGCACCATGACACCCTTCTGAGAGTGAGGGGCCCAAAACTGAACCCAGGATTTGGGGCATGGCCTCACCAGTGCCCAGTACAGGGGTATAGTCACTTCCCTACTCCTGCTGGCCACACCAGTGCTCATACAGGCCTTGGCCACCTGGACACACACTGGCTCATATTCAGTTGGCTGTTGACCAACCCCCCGCCCCCAGGTCCTTTTCCATCGTGCAGTTTTCCAAATACATGTCCCCAACCCTGTAGCCTTCTGTGGGGTTGTCATGACCCAAGTGCAAGACCTGGCACTTGACCTCATACAATTAACCGTGGCCCATTGAGCCAGCCTGTCTGATTCACTGTGTGGAGCCTCCCTGCCCTCCAGCAGATTGATGCTGCCACCCAGCTTGGTGTCATCTGCAAGCTCACTGAGGGTGCATGCGATCCCCTCATCTGTATCATTGATAAAGACACTGAGGAGCATGGGCCCCAGCACTGAACCCTGGGGAACACCACGTGTGGCTGGATGCCAACCGGATTTACCTCCCTTCATCACTGCTCAGCCATTCAGCCGCTTTCTTACGCAGACAAACACTCAGTCAGTCTCTGCTGTGTTGGACAGCTCAGGTTTATCTTTTTCAGATCTAGTCCAGAAAGCCAAGAGAGCAAAGAAAAAACTGCTGAAACGAGAAGGAGATGACAGAACTGATTCTGGATCTCAGGAACGATACGAGTCGTTCAGCTATGGTGGAGTGGATCCGTACATGTGGGAGCCCCAGGAAGTAGGTAGGAGAGCTCAGAGGTGATACGCAGAGGGGTAACTTTTCATTTCACCTGACCTGGGAAATGCTGCAGTATTGCTGCGGTCCCACGGTGCTGTCTCTGTACTGCATTTCATTCTCTGTACCATGACCGTGTGCAGCCTGCTGATGTCATGCGGGGTGGTGGGGAAAATGCCGATAATGGGGAAAAGAGTTGTGTGGAAAGAGAGTGCCCCAGTGAACCCTGAGAGCAGGGCGGCTGTTTGTCTGGTCACTGGGTGCGGGCTGTTGAGGCCTGCTGGGTAAGTGTTTACCTCTGTGTGTCTCTAGCTTTGTTGAGAGGTTCTGCAACCAGCGAAGCGGGGAATTCACTGATTGACAGTTAAACGCTAGAAAGTGTCCAGATTTTGGGCTACTCTTGAAGCTTTAACTTGCGCACCGTGACTAGACCATCGGTGTGAAGATGTAGGATTCTAACATGTCCTTAAAATCCAATCTGAACATAAGAAATAAATGGTGAAGAGTCAGCTGCCTTTCAGGAGGCGTTTAAATCCATACAGCCCACCAGGCGGGGACTTTGAAGGCTTTTTGCTCTCTCTCCAGGTGCTACAAGAAGCCATCTTTCTGATTTCAAGAAACACCGAGCAGCCAGGATTGATCATTACGTAGTTGAAGTCAATAAGTTAATAATCAGGTTAGAAAAGGTGGGTGTGCTGTTTTTGCACTGCTCCAGCCTGCTGAGGGTTTCCTGGGTTAAGCAAAAAAAAAAAAGGAAGTCGTCCTTCAGGGCAGCGCCTGCCCCTTTGTCTGACTGGGCGCTTTGTGAAGGGACTGCCCTGGGACTCCCTTCACACATCTGTTTTCTAGGGCTTGGTCTGACTCCCATGCTGTGGGTATAATTTCTGCTTCTACACTCGGATTTCAAGCCAAAGATGCTGCTTCCCTGTGCCCCCAGAGCCACCTCCTTTCCTGTCTGTTTTTCTCTGATCTTTACTAAATTTCTTGCCAGCAGTGTAGTTGTGAGTCTTCCAGCAGCTCATTCTTCAAAAGCTGCCAAGGACACTGTGGTTTTGGTTTCGATGCTGTCTGCTCCTGGGTGCCGTAAGGATCGTGTCCAGAGTGCTCTGCTTTGTGCACAGCTTTGGCCGTCACTGTTTAGCACTGCTTGTGTGAGGGTAGCATGAGCAATCAGTAGCGGGTAACCCAGGCCAAGATGCCTGTCTGTCTTTGCCACGATTCTTTTTCTTGTTGGGCTGCTTGTGCTGGGATGTTTTCTTTAACGTGTTGTTTATCTCCTGGTAGCTGACGTCGTTTGACAGAGCCAACACCGAGTCAGCTAAAGTGAGAGGTACGAACTTACCTCAGGCTCTTTGCTGCTATAGTTTAACTAGCTGAGGAATGAGCTGGATTAACTTGTTGTGTGCCTCCCCTCTCCTCCTGCCCAATGCCAGCTATAGAGAAGTCTGTTGTGCCTTGGGTCAGCGATCAAGATGTTCCCTTCTGCCCGGACTGTGGCAGTAAGTTCGGTATTCGAAGCCGACGTCACCACTGCCGTCTGTGCGGGTCCATTATGTGCAAGAAGTGCACGGAACTCGTCAGTCTTCTGTTGGCAAGTAAGCCCGGCGTACGGTGTCAGTTCCTCGCCTGGGGCGTGAGGCTGGCTTTGTCCTGTGGCCTGGCTCTGCGCCCTAGGAAAAGGGCTTCTGACAATATTGTGCCTGTGCAGAAAACTTGGTTCTTACCCTGTTGCTCAGTGTCAGGCAGACACTTGCCTGGGAAAGGGAAGAATCAAAATGACCTCTCTGCCTCTACTCCTTCTTCAGCTTTGGAACTGTTCAATTAGGCTAAGTTACTAAAAGCAGTAGTAATCTACGCTACTAGTCAGTGTGGTTAATGTTTAATGTCTTGTTCTGCCGAGTACCGTAACTATGAAGGTACTAACTTTAGGACTGATAACTGCCACGTTCCTTGGCACTTAAAACTTGTCTGGGTATTGCCAGTCTTGCCCACGGTAGTCCAAATGCAGGTGTTGATGAAGTTCCTCCCCAGGCCTTTAAGAAACCCTTTGAACTTTAATCTGTTCCTCTAGTGCACTGGAGAGGAGACTGTCTTTTCTGTGGAGGTAAATGACATTAACTGTGCTTTTTGGAGCCTTCAAGCACAAAACCTGGGTAGCGTCACCACAGCTCTTCTTCCACAGTCACAGCTGTTGTGTAGCTTGAAGCTCCAGCATGAGATTGCTTCTAGGCCTAAGCAAAGTTTTCAGCAGTCTGCTCTCATGGGTTTCTTGTGCGTCTGTCAGCAGATGCTTTCAGCTTGGCTTTCTAATATTACCTGACTGTGCAGTTTGTGTTACCAACATGATTGATTTTTGTTGGTGAAATCTGTTGGCTTCTCCAGTCACTGTGAACTCTTTGTGTCTGATTTGTAGGCAAACTCACCAGTGCCAGCAAAGAGGCCTTAGGTTTCCATACAAGCCCCAACTCCTCACCCAACAGTGTCCATGGCTCCCGCCGGGGTAGCGTTAGCAGCATGAACAGTGTCAGCTCTGTTCTGGACGAGAAGGATGATGACCGAATCCGTTGCTGTCGGCACTGCAAAGACACTCTGTTGAAAAGAGAGCAGCAGATTGATGAGAAGGAGTACACTCCTGAGATCGTGAAGCTCTATGAGGTAAGTCAAACACTTTGCTGCTTTCATCCTCTCTAAAGTCTCTGCTGACTTTCTTGTTATCTCGTGACCAAGCTCTTACTTCATGACGTGGTGACATCCACTGGTGTCAGACCAGACTGTATGTGGCGGTTGTGCCGTGTCTGAAGTGATGGTACCGCCTGCCGAGTGGCTCTTACGCCCCGTGATAGCTTCACACGTCACCGTAAGATACAGCTGCGTCCTTACTGTCTGGAGCTGGCAGTCGGATGAACCGTGTCCGCTGTGGTTCCTCTGGGCGGTCCTTGTGTAAGTCAGGGATTTGCTGAGTGCTTTGCTGGTGGTCTGTGCTGGAGCTACAGGATGCTCTTGTGAGCGCTGGTTATCCTCACACTGACGGCAAGTGCTGTAGCCATCAGCAGGGTCAGGCTGGAACGTGGTGTTCACATACATGTTGGAGGCACGTACCTGAAACGATCAGGTGTCTCTCCAGCGGAGCCCACGCTCAACCCAGCTACCATGAATGGGGATTTCTAGTGGTGCTTTGTGTGAAGAGATCAAAGGCCACAGGCTGTCCATCTCCTCTTCTGAAACAGCGTCTGAATTCAGCGTCCACCTTGCCGGGGTGCAGGGGGTCTCTCTCTGACCATCCCATCTGTGTTCTGAAACTAACTGCAGGGTCCTGCCAGTTCCATGGCTTGTCTGCACGGTTGGCTTCGGGTGCGCAGAGCTTTGTGTCGGCCGGTCCTGTGTCAGCACTGTTTTAATTCCCTTTCTTCGATTTGTTCTTTTGTTCTAAACCAGAAACTTCGACTCTGCATGGAGAAGGTTGACCAGAAGGCCCCAGAATACATCAGGATGGCAGAAGCACTCAAGTAACCCGATTCTGTTTGCAAATATCTGTATTTTTCCTCCCTAAAAGCGTGGGAAGGAGTAAGAAAGTGGCATGCTGAGGCGGCAAGAGTGTGTAGCTCATAGGAACAAGTGTGCTTCATTATCTGTAGTCTATGGGATGCTCTTCAAGTAGCATTGGATTAGTCATTGGCAAAAAGAGAAGTCTGGGGCGGTTTTGAGTGGTTTTTTCAAATCGTTAAATCGTTCAAAATCCGATTTCTGATGGGCAGTGAGTCTCAGAAAGTAGACTCATGGGCAGCGAAGCTCCTTTCGAGAGCGATCCTCACCCTTTGTATTTATGGTATAAAAGGAGAGGGAAGCTAAAAATGTGACGAATCTTCCCCATACTCATTTGTTTGATCAGTCAGCATGAGAGTCCAGTGCAGTGCCTGTCGCTGATGCGGGCAGCCAGCTCCTACCATCTGAAGTAGCTGTGGGCAGTGCTGTGGGCTTTTGCTTTCTGCCAGATGGTAGTCAAGGCCTTCAGTGCAGAACAGTGTAGCTGCCTGCTCAGTCCTTCGGGCTGTTTCCCACGCGCCGAGGTGCATTTGCTCCGTGTGTGTGTGTACGGCTTAGCGCCCACCTGAGGAGTGGCAGCCCCGTGTTTACAATCCAGTCTCCTCTGCAACAGCAAATACTAACGTAATCAGGAGCAATCTCGTGTGAAGTGTCCACAAAACAACTGCCGTCTTCCACTGCGGCCACAGAGGTTTGTCTAGTACAGTGAGCTGGAAATGAAACGCTCAGCCCCTTCAGAGCAGCTTTCCCAACCATTGCTGAGGCTTGGCCACCGTGGGGTGAGTTCTGGGGCTGTTTGTGTTGTGAGCAGGACGCATCACTTAGAGCTGCGCTTGCTCCGTAGTGCTGGGGAGACAACCTACAGCCTGGAACACGCTAATGACCTGAGGGTGGAGATTCAAAAAGTCTACGAACTGATAGATGCCTTAAGGTAAAAGATCTCATCCCCTCTCCCCCACCCAGCATGTGCCTGTCTCCCTCTCTTGTGGCCTCTCTGTCGTTCAGCTTGGCCGTTTGTGCCTGTCTGTGTCGCGCCTCCCACATCGTTCCCGTGGTTAATCAGTGTGTGGGCTCCGTTGTCAAGAGCATGGGGAAGGGCAGCTGCTGATCCTACTCCCAGCCTTTCTGCCCTGCCCTCCTCTGCAGCAGAAATAAGTCAGCACAGAGGAAACAAGGAGAGGCTCACTTGGGGGCTTCTTTGTTTTCAAAAGGGCTGTGAGTGGACAGGGCTGCCAGTTGTGAGACCAGAAGGGCTTCTCTAAAACACCACCAGAAAATGTTCTCCCAGTGTTGTGTCCCTCCCCCTCTGCTGCATTTTCACTGGCCCTTGTTTGTGAACTGATGAGGCGGTGTGTTTGCTTGGATTCAGTAAGAAGATTTTGAGTCTAGGCTTGCGTGAAGATCCCCAGCCTCATCCTAAAACACTGCAGCTTCAGAGAATGATAAGATACTCGGCTACGCTTTTTGTTCAGGTAGGTGGAGCGCGTGTCAGTAGTTGAATGCGAGTTTTACGTAAAGCTCCTTCCATTGCCAGACAGCCCTGTGCCTTGAAGCTCCTCTGGCGGGAGGGTTAGCGCTGAGCACTGTCTGCACTTCCTCTGATGGTGACTTAGGGCAGCCCGGCATGAGCCAGCCTGACTGTGTCTTCAGAGCAGCGTTGAGTTCAGGGACGCACGAGCACACGTGAGCGTTGGTGATGTCTGTGAGCTGTGAACCTGGCCCGCGCTGCTCAGGCTGGCAGCAGAGGCTGCCTTGTAGAAGCACCTTCTGTTTGTCAGGGGAGGGAGTTGGGTGTCTCTGGTGGGGTCTCTCTTTTCACCCCCTTGAAAACTGGCCGAGGGCACGCCAGCAACGCTGTCGACGTTTCCCTTTTTGCCAGGAGAAACTACTGGGCCTGATGTCTCTGCCAACCAAAGACCAGTATGAAGAGCTGAAGAGGAGAAGACTGCACATGGTAAGAGAGGTTTGAATCGGCTCTGTCTCGGGTCAGGGCCTCCTCCCGGGGCTTCTGAAGCCTGGGAGCTGTGTGCGTCCGAGTAGCTGCGCTGAAGGCTGGAACTGGGTTTCTCGTTTCCGAGGCAGACGGCTCCGTACCCCTTTCAGGGGTTCGCGTAGTGCCGGCGCTGCGTTCTGTCCGGAGGATCAGGCTGTGCCCTGAGCAGCTGAACGCGTCAGGAAGCAGCAGTGCCTCGGCTGCGTGTGCCGCTCCTGCTGCGCTGTGCACGGCGCGGGCCCTAAGCTGCGTTGCTCACTTGGCTGCCCTGTGTCTGGGGGTATTTAAACCGAGTTTTCAAGCCTGTGGGGTTCTCTTACTACGTGATTTTTGATTTAGGTGGCTTTCGAAACACATGGAAAACAAGAGGAAAAGCAGAAAGACTTCAGATCTGCAGCTGCAGTTAATGGTGAAGCAACTGACCACAAGAAAGGAACAGTGAGGAAATCGGAAGGCTGGTTACCTACTTCCAGTATCTCGAGAGAGAGTGAGCGAGCAGACCCCCTTCTTCAGCAGATCGACAATATCACGTCCTTTATCGAGCAAGCAAAGGCAGCTAACAGGACTGACGAGGTCCGGATGTTGCAGGAGAACCTGAGGCAGCTTCAGGATGAATATGATCAACAGCAAACTCTGAAAGCTATCGAGCTTTCCAGAAGACAGGCAGAAGAGGAAGAGATGCAGAGGGAGGAACTCCAGGTGCTTCGTGAAAAAGAGTGGGAAAGAGAACAGCACAAAATCATGTCTCGGCACTCAAGGACACGCTCCTTAGACAACAGAGAGGTCCAGCAGCATCAGCATGAAGTTGCAAAAGAGAATCGGAACCCAACAGCCCAGGCAATGGATTTGGACACGGCTCAGGTCAAGGGGGACCCAAGTTTTGAAACTCTTGCTGTTGAGCAGCTGCCAACTAAAGAGCACTTGAGCTTCACTCTCAAACCCCAGCTCATCCCCCAGCATGACAGAGACCAAGGTCGAGCAGCCTGTCTAAACCCCTTTGAAGATGAAGCAGAGAGTCCTCAGTTAGAGGAAGCTATGAACCCATTTGCCAAAGACTGCTCTCCAGTGGGTTCTTTCTCTAGCACAGTCCCACAGAGTGACAAAAGAGAATACAATCCATTTGAAAATGAGGAGGAGGATGAACAGACCGGTGGAGCACCTGGTAGTACTTCTAACCCTTTTGAGGAGGATGAAAATCCATTTCAAAAGCTCGAGGGCTGTTCAAATCCTGTGAATCCATTTGAAGAGGGATCCTGTACCAATCCCTTTGAGGTCGAGGATGGCAGTGAGATCCCTGGAGAGGAGGCTATAGAGGAAGAGCTGCTTCTCCAACAGATAGATAATATCAAAGCCTATATATTTGACGCCAAACACAGTGGGCGAATGGACGAGGTGGAGTTACTGACGGAGAACTTGAAGGAACTGAAGCGCACATTAGCAAAGCAGAAGGAGAAGTCCAACTGCTGAGGCAGCAGTAGGGCTGTGTAATAATTCCTCTGGCTGCTGTTAATTGTGGGAAGGTAGGGCATGTACTTGTAACAGGAATACCCATCACGAGGGAGCTGGGGAAGTCTTGACTTAAGCACTTTCAGTTAGGCATTGCCACTGCGGCTCAGGCCTGAGGAGTTTGTGCTGCTGGTTTCTGATGCTAACACTGAGACATTCTCAAACACCAGGTTACACCACTTGCAGTGCTGACTGGTCTTGCCATGTGCTTGGTTTGGGCGAGCGGTTGGGTGCAGCAGGGAACTGTGGTGGGAAATGGCTGCAGTGTTGGTTTGTCGTCTTTCCCCCTTGCTGCTGGCCCTTCACCGGGCCTTTGGCTAAAGAGGTGAAAACTTTTCTGAAACGCCTGTGTCCTCTGACAGTGCCGCAGCGCAGGCCAGCTTAACCGCTTCAGGGGGTCACAAGCGTTACAAGGCTCCATGACCGCCAGGGGCAGAACTACAGGCTGGCAGCACTGCGCTGCGCAATGCTGATGCAGAAAAGGGATTTGAGACTGAGAACTTTGTAAATGATCCTAACAATTGGGGACCTTTTTAATGTGTTGGTAACAACTCCTAAGTGGAATTTGCATGCTGTCTTCTCGTCACTGTGCATCTCCCCTTTGCTCTGAGCACAAACCGGAGCACCTTGCTGGCTTCAGACACCTGCTTGTGAGGGAACCTTCTCATTTTGCAGGAAGTCAGCCCAGCACCATTTCATAATATAGAGAAAGGGTGACCCTCCAGTTCCTGGGTGTCTTCTGGAATCTGCTCATTCCTTCACATTCTCTGGGTGACACAACTGTGATGTTTGTCACATCTGTGAGACTGGAACCCTCTTTTTATGGCACTCAAGGAACAAAAGTCTTGTTTACAGTGGACAGCTGAATTGTCGCTGAGCTGGGAGCCCTGTGAGAGCTGAGAGACAGAGTCTGGCAGCCAGACAGCAATTCTGTCACATCTGATTCTCCTCAGACGCTGTTAGGCGAGTCAGGCACTTCTACCGTAAATGAGAAGCTCCAGGTGGGAGTTACCTGTGATCCTGTGCCCCACGGGATGGCTAAGTGATGTGATGCTGGGAGGCTGAGCAGGGCTCAGGGAGATCGGTACAGAACTGCAGGATCACTTCAGGGTTAGGTCAGCCTGTGTGTCAAGATGGATCCTGAACTGCTTACATTTGTGTCTGTAGAAGGGAGGTGGGGAGCAGTGGGTCTGAAGGGTCTTTCTTAAAGCTGAAATAGAGGAAAACCGGGCAGATCCCCCTGCACAGCACCAGCAGCAGTGGGCTCACTCAGAAGTCTGTGGGGCAGCTCTTCTACCAATGTCTCTGGTAACATCTATTAGCAGAGCTGTAGAACAAGCATTGCAAAGTATTTCAGAGACATGGATCATCATCTAAAGAACAGCAACTATTTTGCTGTAATTAAGTGGAGGTAGGGAGTGTGGAGCTAACTCCCACCACCTATAGTCACACTCAAAAGTACTAGCAACTGGTGAGTAACTGAGAGCAGCCGGTTAAGGGCAGCTGATGATCTTACCGCAGCCTAAGCCCAAAGTTGGCAGCTGTGCAGAACAGGTTAAGACTGTAAGTTTTTAAATGGTGATGTGTCATTAGAATCGGTCAGGTCCCTGAGTGTTATTTTGTACCAAGGGACATGAAGACCAGAGGATTCTGAAAGGTCACAAAGCTGCAGCCCAAACCCCAGAGTGGTTTGCTTTAAGAGATTAAACAGGATTGGGTAGTTGTTTCAGGCAGCCTTGCTGGCTCATGGAGGACTGCTCCCTGCACTGTAACCCAACACTTCCTTGTATCAACAGGAAGAAAACAAACATTGACTTCAGCTTTCACCTTTACAAAGTGTTTTCTCCTTGTTTCCTTGTTTGTGCTTCAGTTTAACACGCTAAGCATTAACACATCCTTACTGCACCTGTGACAACGTCCGTCCACAAGCAGGCAGCAGACCAGCGTACCTCACGGTCTTTGCCAGCATTAAACGTGATAGACCAGCCCTCCGGCACAGAGCCCTCTCTGAAGCCCTTGTGCTGGTGTTTGGACTGCTTTGGGGCTCAGGAGGCACAACGGAACAGCATCACCACAGAGCTCAGTAGATAGTCAGCACTGACTTTTGTAACTCTGCATGCACTACTCTCTACTTTATAGACTTTGTAACCAGAGCTGAAATAAAACGATGTGTTTATTTTGTGCCCTGTCTGTACCTGGCAGTTCTTACAGGAGGCCTGAATCTGCGTCAGTGCAGTCTGTGCTGGGCCCTTTGCTCAGCGATGCTGGAGCACAGTGCAAGTCACTTGCACAGCTGAGCCCGTCTCAAGGGTAGGAGCAGTTACTGAACCCCAAGCAGTATAGTGCAAGTCACCATCAGTTTCTACCCTACTCTGGGTAGTTCAGTCAGTGAGGCAGAAGCTGTGATGACTGTGAAGGTCGTCTTGACCACATGCAAGAGGAGTGACAAGGCAGGACCGAGCTCAGCCATCATGAGCTTGAACTAGAGTTTGCTGGAGGGACTGAAGGGAAGCTGTCTTAAGGGCAGCTCACAATAAAGACAGTTGTAAAGCACAAACGTGAACTTACATGTTCTCTTTACTGCTGCTAATTCCTGATTCGAGTGCGTCTCAGGGCTGCAGCACTGATGGCAGAAGCTTAATCCTGCCATAAATTCGACTTATTTCTGAGTGGTCATTTAATAACCTCCAGCATGTAGCCTGAGCCAGGAGTTGGGAGCTGCATTACCACCGTCTGCGTTCAGGTAGTGCACGATGGAAATCAGCAGGAACACTTCCCCTCACCTCCTAGGGACTGTGGAATTCTGTGCTGCTTCTAAGGTAAACTTAGTCTGGTTTTCAGTCGTCTTTCTAGTGCAAAGCAAACAGCACCCTGCTTTTGCCATCACCTTGCACACACAGGCATGAGCAGGAAATGGGGCTCTAGTCATTCTGTTTTCCTCAGCACCTTCTGCAGCGCTGCCCACATTTTGTAAGACTGGCACCAAAAAACCTGGGTTTTATCTTACATGTATTTTTCACTTTAATTATTCTGGTTGTAGCTGCAAGAAGACCCACAAGACAAGGTCGTCTGTAGTTTATGAACTTGTTTGTTCCTGTTTCCAGGAGCTGTTAGCTATTGTTTCTCACTGAAGCACCTCGATCATCCACCCCTGAGGAGAAAAGCTGCACAAACCGAGACATCAGGCTGATTCTTCGCTTTTCAGAGAAGCTTTGTACTTTCCCCTCATCTCTTTGGGCAGCGGCACAAACGCAGGGCAGGGAACCTGACCCTCAACTTCACAGATGCATTCTCGCAAATGGTACTTCTTGGGCCCAAAAGTTCCTGGATGTGCCAGTTTCTTCTGTTCTGCTTCCTCTCTTTCAAGCATTTCTCTAGAAGACAAATCCGTTTGTTACCACCGGAAGCTTGAAGGCAACGTTCCCGCTGCCTTCCCTGAACCAAACTCAACAGAAAGACAGATTTACAGTTTCTAGGCTGTGGACTCAGCCGATGCCAATGCTGTGTTCGCTTCTGTGGTCCTGGGCAAGGATGGGATCACAACGTGCAGGAACCCCGCGCACTGCGCCCTCACTCCGCGCCCGCACGCCAGCGCCGCTTACTTGGTTTTCCCCAGGATCTTTTTCACGTGCTCGTTTATCTCCTTGTGGGTCTTATCTTCCACATCGACCAGAACTTGCTCCCCGCTGTCTGCCAAGAGAGATTTGTTAAGAGATCAGCGCTCGGTACCGGTACCAGCTCTGCCACAGGCGCTTCGAACACACGGAGCCGAAGCTGCGGGGCTCTCCCCGTGTGGGGAGAGAGCGCAGAGCCCTCCCCGGCCGCGGCTGACTCGGGGCTACCCGCACACGCGCGGGGCGGGAGCCGGGCGCGGGGCTCGCGGTGCCACCGAGCCGCCCCCCCCGGCGCCTCCGGCCGGCGCTTGCAGAGAGGGGCCGGCAGCACCTACCCAGGTAGAAGCGGAGGAAGGGCGAGGGGGTCATGTTCTTGAAGAGCATGATCTGCACCCAGGGGTTCTTGTACTGGATCTGGGGGACGTTGAAAAACACGAACTTTCTGCGAAGAAACAGAAGAGAAGGGCAGAAAAGGGCAGGGAAGGGCAGAGCGGAGCGGAGCTCACAGAGGCCGCCATGGCGGGCCGGGGGCAGCTCAGCCCGGCCCCGCTCCCGCCGCCGCCGCCGCTCACCTGGCGCCCTCGCTCCGCTCTCCCGCCGAGTTGTAGTTGATGGTCATCACCTTCACCGAGCTCTTGAAGATCACGTCGCCCTGGCTGAGGTACTGCAGCGTCCGCCTGATGGGGTACCGACCCTTCATAGGCATGGCGGCGGCGATGGCGGCCGGAGCAGGCCCCGCGCGGCCCCGCCGGCGGAAATGGCGGGAAGCGCCGCCCCTCTCCCCCCCCCCCCGCACTCCCGGCCCTTGGCTGAGGGCGCCGGGGCAGCCGCAGGGCCGAGCGGCAGCGAGGTTGGGGCTCAGGCGGGTGCCCGCGGGTCCCTGTCGCGACAGCAGCAGCAGCAGCAGCAGCGAGTTAAGAGCGGCCCGGGGCGGGGGATGAGCCGGAGGACAGACTCGGCCGCAGGGGGCGGCAGCTCTTCGCTCCGGAGACCGACGGAAAGAGCGGGGAGGAGGATCGCACGCGAATACTTCGACTTCGCGTTCGTTATCGCCCGCTGCGGGCTCGGCCGACCTCGGCCGCTGCTGGCCAGGGTCTGCGCCCCGACCTCCTCGCCGTCGCTTCCCACGAGAAGCGGCTCCGCGCACCGACGGGCGGCCGCTGCCGTCTGGACGAGCCCGACGGCCCCGGCAGAACCCGGCGCTCGAGAGAAACTGCCCGGCGGACACGAGGGCTCCCGCTCCCGGCTCAGGACGCAGCAGCACCCGAACCACGTCCTGCGTGACAGCCGCTCGATGCACCCGGATCTGCGCAGCGACACCCCCGGGCTCCTGTCAGTCCCTTTCTAGACGCCCTACGGACCCTTCTTCGGACCGCTCCAGCGCCCCCACGTCTTTCTTGCGCCGAGGGGCTCAACACTGAACGCACACGGATGTCTTCTCCCCACTCCCACTCTGACCTCAAGCCCCAGGCTTATCTCTGCCTCCACCTTGGCCACAGCCACATCCCCTTCCCTCTTTCTGTGCCTCTTCCAGAAGATCACAACAGCCCCTGGCCGTTGTCGCGGCCGCCAAGGGACAAATAAGACGCGGGAGCGCGGGCACCTTTGTAACTCACTTTAATGGTACAAACCTCGTGGGCAGCAGGATGAAGCCACGGCGCCACATGTACACAGCACTGGGTAGGATGCAGAAGCTAAACCATGCACTGCGATACGCTATATACAAACACAACACGGCCGTTCCCCTCCCTGACGGCAGTCACCGATCAGATATAAAATTCAGATTAAAAAAGAACATGCTGTCTTCTCAAGTCGCTATCACACAGAACGACGCTGGTTGCACAACAAAAGCAGTGAGAAAGGAACAGCTTCTGCAAGGCTCTGAGCTTGAAATTAAATAAAACATAGACGACAGTTTATCCAGAGTATAATGAGCAGAGGCTTCCAGCAAATATCCCAAGGAATTAAGAGCAGATGATTCCTTCAGTGTCTTTCTGCAGGAGCTCAGACCTCGCTGGCAGGCCAGGCAGACGCGATACTGGCAGTGCCGAGGTCCGGCTATGAAGCCGTTAGAATGCTCCTCACCAGTTACTCTGGAGCTCAGATTCAAACAACTGCTCCCGCATTTTCATGCTGATTCCACGTTTGGAAAATGTGACACTCAGGCTCTGCGGGCAACGTGCTTTCTCCTTAAGGAATATCCCTCACTGTTAAGGTGGTCCTGCTCTGGCAGGGGGATTGGATGCTACATGGTCTCTCGAGGTCCCTTCTAATCCCTAATGAGCCTAAAGTCACTCAGTCCTGCTTGTAACCCACACTCACGAAAAGCTTTCTGAACAGGCCCTGTGCTGCCATCCAGCCAGAAAATCCGTGGACCTTCCTTTACCCAGGATCACTTACCAAGCCTGTGCGAAGCCCCTTTCTCAGGGCCGTCAGATCTCTGGCTGTGGATGTTCTGCTCAGGCTTCTGCTTCCTGTGATCCAGTGCAGAAAGCTGTTTTCACAGTTTCCAAAGGGATTCCACCAGAGCCTTTACTGCCCCTTTAACCTGCGTGCACGCTGTCCTTCAGCATCCACACGACTCACACGTACAGCGTTGGGATACCCCTCGTTCGACACTCAGAATTGCATTTTTACACTGATGGACGCCCCAATGAGCTGCCTGACCCCTGCAAGTGTCGCTGCGGTACTGTGACTGCAGCTAGGGACACTCAGGTTTCCACTCAGCTTTTACCAACGCCAGGGAACCATTACCCACACAGCACTGACTGCAACGACACCAGTGAGAGGCCGTCTGTCTCAGGAGTTCCTGCCACTGATCGAACATCTCAGGAATCAGGCTGGAAATGCCGAAATGGATGTTTGAAACAAAAGCTCTCAAACACTCACTGAAGGAGACGGTGCTAACGGAACATCCTGGGCCCTCTCCACAGCAAAGGCTACAGGCAGTGGAGAGAAACTGGAGTTTTACTTCAGGCGTGCCAGGTGCTCACGGCCTTCTACAGGTGTCTGCTCATCTGCTTAACCAGGCCCCGGTGTTCGCCACGTGGAGAACACTAGGTGTAAGCAGACACCCAGGAAGTTCTGCTTCACCTTGTTCACGTGACAGAAACGAGACCTGAACCACTCCCCAGCACAGCCCATGACAGGCTCCTCTAACAAGCCATAGGCGGCTTCCTTTGCAGCTGAAGTCATCAGGAGACAAGAGGAACGAGACCAAGAAAGTCCTGCGGGAACTCAAACGCGCAGCTGCTCCCCGTAACCCAGTGCCCTACTGCATGAGGGGGTCCATCAGGGCTCTGTGCTGCAGCACCTGCTTGGAGGATGTGGAAATGGACATTAACCTGACAACTAAAGGAATGAACTAGCTTTGCTTAGCTTAAGCCAGACGATAAGAGGACAGCTCTGGCAAGTGAATGGGCCATGGAAATGCCATCACGAGCCCTACGTCAGTCCAGGTGCCCGCCTAAGAACCAAACCGCAGCCTCCTCCTCACGTAACTACCCCTGTCACAGCAATGTCTCACCAAAGGAGGAGACAGCCTTTGCCTAACGTAACCTGTTATCCTCATGGCAGTGAGAACTGGTTTTTGAGTAGTGTCCACTGCATCCTGTTCTGTGGTAATGGGCAACTTGTTTTTCTTCCAGTTAGCCACTGCTAAACACTTAAAACTAATTCAAGTCAATGTCTTACCAAGTTCTGCTGCAAAAGGTACTAAGGTTTTGCTCCTGTCAAACGTTACACACAAGTCTTTCAGCAGGCTACAAGAGAACTACTACTTATTGGACGGGGAAGCTCTTTCTAAGACCACAGCTACTTGGATGTTTGTTTTCACCAGACATTATTTGTTCAGTTGGCTGCTCACTGGCAGCCTCCTGCACGTCTGATTAGAGCACGACATACAGGCAGGAACGCAGAAGTCAGGACGTTCACGGACAGCTCTGAACAGAAAACACTACACTGAGGCTGAACTTACACAAAGGTGCAAAGCTCCGAAATCCACCAGCTTAAGCGAGGCTGAGTTTGGGCCAAGACAGCAAAACCAGGAAGCTCTGGAATGGCAGATGAATGACAAGCTGTGCCGTGCTGAGTGGGTCGAAGACACGGCACACGGCTGTACACTGTACAGGGGATGGGCTCGCCTGCCCTACACACACGACTACTACACCCACATCAGCTGCTCCCGTGGGGCTCGAGCTGAGCACGCAGAAATGCACAAAGGTGGGAGGCACCAGAAAAGGTGTAAAAATCTATCAAACCCTTTAAAAAGGAGGAAGACAGGCGTGGATTTAACAGCAGTAAGTGGTTTTCAAAGCATTCCTGTAAAACAGGGAGTAGACAGCAGAATATTATGGCGGCTATGGGCAATGACCCTCAGCACGACTTCACAACAACCACCTCGGTCAGAAGGTGGTTTAGGGCTTCTACGCTTTATGGAAGGTTTAACTTGTGACCCGAGTACAAACAGTGTGGGGTGCAAGCACCATTTCCCACTTACTGGCAGTACCACTGGCTGAAGCAGAGGCAGGGCTGTTCCATTTGCTAACAAGAGGGGCCACAGCATTTTGCATCAAGCAATAGGCCTGAACGTAGTCCGGGAGAATTTACTGTTAACGCGACTCAGCGACTTCAGGACTAAGGCGAAAGCAGACGTGTGCTGGCGATTCACCCTTCCTCTCCTCTCGAGGGTGCGCTAAAGTTCTCCCTTGCCAACCAACCAGCAGGTAAATCGGGGTAGAACCCTAACCACCCTCTCAGGTTTCAATGGGCAGGAAAGCCTCCTTTACAACTCACCACTTAAAGGCAGGTAAAATCAAGGCCTGGATGATCTCACTGAAGACCCCTCCCCTTGGCGATGACATTTTCCTCTTCTGCCCGTTTCACAACGGAGCAACTCCACGGGCACCAGAAGCACCGCGTCTCGTTTGCGAGCCGTGCGTTTGCGAGGCAAAGATGACTCTTGCTCGGGTCTCAGTTCAGTGTCTCTGGGATGACGGCAGTGAATGAAGCCAAGAGCAGCGGCACAGCCTTCTGCCCTGGTCACCAAGGTGTAACTACAGTCACTGCAAAGTTAACCCAAAAAGTTACTACACGGCTCCCGATCAATTCTCATCGACACGATCCAAAGCCACTTCCTTCTCCAAAGACTTTGAAACAGATGGAGCACGCGGAGAACACACGTCCCTGCCTCACTGTTGCGACCCACCGACACGCAAGAGCACTCGAGTTCAGACAGATTGAATGGGACAGTCTATTGCTGCATTTCTACCGACTCAGAACATGCCCATTTCAAGAGCAGCAGCAATGAGCTCAAGTGCTGCGGAGAGTGTGAATTGTAGGCACTAGGCAGAACCCCAAGGAGACGTCGTCGCGGTCCATGGACTCTCTCCCAGGCAGCACAGTGTGAATGGGGATGGTTACCTGGCCTTGCGTTTGTGAGCAGAGCAGCGTGTTCGTGAACACAGGCAGCGCGGCATGTACGTCATCCTAGCCCGCTGCTCCCAAACACCCGCAGTGGCCTCCACCGCTGTGCTCACAGCTACCCAAGAGAAAGCAGGCAAGCGGTGCTTTTGCACAGAAAATGGGGCTGTCCCTTGAACAAAGGGCAGCTGGGTCCTGAGTCGCGTTGGTGAGAGTTCAAGTTCGGTACAGGAAGATTCCAGCAGCTACTTTCTGTGCCTAAGGAGTGTTTCACTTACTGTTAGCTGAAATGACTTTTAGAGAGTCCTGGCAGCAAACTAAACTTTATAATGCTTTCTGCCATGGAGAACACCCCAAGGTCAGTGCCTGCTGCTGTCACAACAAGGGCACAACCCAACATGACTGTAAATTCCAACAACTCTTTCAAGGGAGACCTCCTTCTGATGCTCACAAGGGAGCATCTGCATCCCGCGAGACGTTTCACTGCATTAAAACGCTGCGCTCTGGCAGACTTCACATTCAGAACATGAACCAGCCATCACACTAAAACCTTGAGAGAACGTCCCCTGCTGTAGCAAGAGCTGAGGACAAACTGCAGCATCACAAACCTCTGCCTGCACACTGAAATCCCTGGAACCAAAGACACCGCCAGATGCGATGTAACACACCCAGAGCCTAAACGTGAACAGCCCTCTGCGTCACAGTGAGTGCTGCCAGTGGGAGCCTCCTCATGGGAATGAGTTACACCAGGTCAGGACCCTCTACTGTGTCAAGAAGCCTCATCTAGAGCCGTTTAAGGTCTTCTGGCTACAGTTCAGACCCTTAAAAGACACAAGCACCAACCTGGTTGGTGCCTCTAAACAACAGTCAGTAACGGGAGAAAACAGGAAGCGCTGAGCTTATCGTCTGACTGGCGTCACATGACAACACACTGGTGCAGAACGCCTCTACCATACAAGTAGTTACCATAACCAATGAATCTAACGAGCCAGGATCAGATGAAGGTATTAACTGTCACGAGTCCTTTTAGACCTTTGATTGTTGAACGTAGGTCGAGTCACTCAAAACAAATCACACTAAATGGAAAGCAACGCTGGCAGTTAGCAGCCAACACTGGAGAACATCGTGTTGGCTCATCAGTCTAGACAGTGAGAAAGTAGTTCATCTTACAACTCCGCGGTGGATCAGTCATTAACTGCAGCTGTGCATGACCCAATGTCAGTCTAAACCACATCTCAGTTTCAAACTGAATTACAGAAGGGTTGAGAGCCCTGCAGAGCTGGGAGTGCTCAGTCAGAGAAGGGGATGGAAAGGACTGAAGCAAAGCGGGAGCGCTTTGTATTCTGCTCCTGCTGACAGCCAGAGGCCCGGCGTGCTTCAGGTGTTAAACGGCACCTTTGGCTGGCTGGTGGTGGTGCTCAGGAGTCCCAAGGGAGGCGTACGTTCAGAAATACGAAGAGCAGCCACCAAAACCATTGCACAACTCTGTCTGAAAACAGCTGTTTTTCCAGTTAATGACTGATTTTCCTCACAATCAACACATTTCCTCTTAGAACAGCCCTTGTCATGACCATGCTGGTCTGAGCAGGAATAAGGAACCTGGAGATGTCATCATTACCGTGGCACCTTTTCTCCTACTTTGGGTAACTCCCGTGGCGCGCAACAGTCGCTACGACTACACCGCGCCGCGAATCGCAGCTGCGCTGGTTTAACGTCGTTTCATGTAGCGCAGCCACGTCGTGCGTAACGTAAGAGTGACTTCTTGTGTGTTACTGATTGTCTCCTGTAGCACTCCACACCTTTGCAGAGATCGCCACCATCTTGACCAAGAACACGGGCAGCTCTTTTCCTTTTCCACACTCGTACACAGGATGCTCGTGATGTTGTCGCCTGGACAAGAAGCGCTTACAAAGTGCTCATACTATACCCTGGCATTTATTTGCTATTAATTCCAAGGATACTTTTAAATATATACATACTGTTCTTTTTTACTTTTAAAGTAATTTTATTACTAATCTCTGGCATTATAAAACTCTATTGGAACCACCGACAGTTTCTAAATACAAAGCGTGTGAAAAGTTATGTTCCGTAATCTATCGCCTTTTAAATGAAAGGCATCAAAAATATTCCCTCTGGCAGAACAGGTCCCGCAGCAGGTCTCGTAATGGCTGCTTCCGTTTCATCGGCGTCGGCAAAGAGACACGGAAAAAATCAGACAGGAAACTGGTAGTGACCTGGAAACATCTGTACATACCGAATGCAATTCCTTTCGCTCTGCCACGGCGCGTTCTTACAAAACAACTCGCTTCCATCCCAACGCGCTGCTCCCGCTACGACGACGTGCCCGTTATCTGACCATTATACTCTGCGGTTTCCATTTTGAGGATGTAGGGGATTATGCTGTCAATGGGAACGTTCCCAATGAGACCAGTAAAAAAGAGTTCCTCGGTAATGCTAGAGCTCATCAGCCTAAGAGCTGGCAGGCGAACGAGAATCCGGGCCAGCCTGAAAGAGAAGCGCACTGGGTTACCAACGCATTGCAGCAGCAGTTTAAAACCCCGGGGGGCTACAGACACGGGCGTGCTTTGACTGGTACCGCACGTACAGCCGGGAGTACAGGGGCAATTACAACTCTAACCCAGCTACTGCAACAGGAGCGGTCACTTTTCTATCCTGCAAGTGACAGGAGCAGCCGCCGCCTTCCTTTGTGGCTTCCCGCTGCAAAGGGCACACTACTGCCCTTGGCAGATGCCCCACGCACGTACAGACACAGCTCTGCTCTGCAATTCCCAGCTCCGCAAGCACTGCGCAGCTCTGAACAAAGCTCAGACTAACGATGCCCTTAACAACTCGGGAACACATCTGCACCACTGTACAAGGAAAATGCCTAGTCCAGAGGCAAACCACAGCCAGCGCGGTCCTTAGTTGCCTAGCAAGCTGGTGACAAAGCAGACAGCAAGAATGGGGCTGGCTACGTGTAACAGGAAATACAGAGAACCTGCCTCTGCTGAGAAAAGGGATTTGGAGGGGAATGCTGTGAGTGTAAGTACTGCGGTGCACTTACGCAGCGGGACGTGAACAGACATCCAGTTAGGTGAAGCGACTGCACTGAAGTTCTGGGCTTCCAACGCATTTGGGATTTAGGAGAGTGGTGAAAGCCCATCTGCCGTGTTTACGCTCACACCACGGATTTACCTCACGAATGCCAGAACGAAAACTTTGTGAAGTAGAGCCACGTAACAGCAAACCTTAGGAAGCAATTTAACAGCAGCCTAAGGAAAACGCTGGAACAGCTGTGGAGAAAACACGTAGCGTCCGCTCTGCTAAGGGATCGCATCTCGTACACGTCAGGGGAAACCGCACAACAACTCAAGCTCCTTTGGTGGAACTGTAACACCTGTGCTTCTGTCTCCATTTGTGATGGCATCCAGCTGCTCGGAAATAGTCACAGCTCTGCTGCAGACCCATCCCTGGCCGAGCAGGGGGACACTGATAACTTTAGTGACCACAGAGGACACGGGCTGGGAACTGTCACTCTCCCATGAGCCCCGATTAGAGAAGCGTGCAGAACAACCTCTGTACATAACCGTACGGCAGGCAGCCAGCTCTCACACACCAAACCCTAACAGCTGACCCGCACACAGGACAATGTGGGACTCGAGATTATTTCTGAAGGACAGGATCCCACCCTCACTGCACCTAGCTGGGAATCCCGATGCCCCTTCTGATGCACCACAGCACGTTAACACTGTCAGAGCAGTGCACAACCTCGCCGCTGCGATGGGAGCTCTCCTCCTTACAGGCTTCTCTTTCGCCTGGCTGTGTTGTGGGGTTTGCAAAGTCACACTGTTCCCAGGCCCTGCGCAGGGGTACGGGATTGCGGCACGCTGCCTTCCACAGGGACACCGCTGACGGTGAAAGAGTGCGCGTGCCCGGGCATCGCTAGGCAGAAGGCAGGATTCACCTCGAGGCACAGACTCAGCGCGGACGTAACCTCAAATCGCTTTGATGGAAGTTATTACAAACAAGGACAATTATTTCCAGCAAGTAAGAAACAGGAACAGTTGAGAGGTGAGAAAACAACTCGGGTACTGTTGAAGTCCTTGTAAATTGAAACAATTAAAGAAAGAAGGACGTTGGACTTTACAAGCAGCAGCTGAAGAGCTAAGTAACAGCACCTATGCGTAACCCCTGTTTTTCCAAGGTTCACAACTGACAGCTGTAATGCTTTTCTGCACCTGTAGCTTGGCAGGCACTTAAGAGATACTTGATAAACACCTCTTATTTCTTCAAAGCCTCTTTGACAACTGATTTGCAAAAGGAGGCAGCCTGACCTAAGGACGTGAAGCAGTTGTTGCTGAGACCTCTCCTATGAAAGGTCTGGTTCCTTCTCCAACCAGGGCAACAGAGACTCTCAGAAAACCCACCAAAACCACAAAGCAGAGCACCAAAGTTTAACTTCCATGGAAAAAACCAGACAGCTGTTCTTGCCTCTACCTTTCTTTAAGCAAAGCTGCATGCTTTTAAAAACAAGGTTCAGTCCCTTCTCACCACCAAAAAAACCCCCAGATGTCAAAGGACACTTGTACAGCAATTCCGTTACTCTGCACTCTTGCCAGCTGCGGCCGCAACGTTACGGTGGGAACTAGAGACAATAAATACCTATACGTATCTTCGGGATAGGTTTTTTGTACATAGTCCTGCAACTCCATCTGTGCCTTCTCCTGGAATTTTTCTATTTGGGTTGAACTGGTCAGACCAGGGTGATCTAAAGAGACAAAACATTTCTGTATGTCGATTGTTCCCCTAGACATTGTGAAACAGACGCAGTTACAAGATTCTGGCATTTAACTTTACTTCAATACTTGTGATGTTCAACACATTAGCTGTACAAAGGAACATTGAGCAACTGAGCAGTGGCTTCCTGGCGTCTTAGTTAGCTTCCTCACTCTTCTTGCTACAGCTGTGCGTCAGCTTAAAAAGACCAGGCCTGCAGGTACTATGCTCCTAGTTCATGCGGCTCACTCGGCTGTTTTAAAGGTGCTTGCCCCTGCGATCGCAGCTATGCTGACTGAGCAGTATCTAGGGCTGTTTTCAGATCAATTTATTGACCTTCTCAAGCCTGCCTCGTGTTTTTCACTCCAGCTGGCTCAGCATCTCCACGACAGTCACACGGTCAGAAAAGAACAGAAAGGACTCTCTGACTGCCCAAGTACCTTCAGTGCTGGGTTCAAACTGCTCTTCTCTTGAAACGGGACAGAGCAGCTTGAGTTTGGGCAGTTTCTTGCTCTCCAGCTTGAGTAAAAACCCTAGTAAATCTGAGCCCTACGGTACAATCTGCAACACGAAATTCAGAAGCAAATGGCAGGACAGCAACACCTTCTAATCAAAGTCAGGTTTAGTACAACGATATCAGTGCAGCCTCTCTACCCTCAAACTCTGACAAGAAGAGACTCCTTTGTGAAACACAAAGCAATAAACGCCTTTGAGCTGAAGTAAATAATGGCCGTTTCTGAGCAAGTTTCCTTTTTGCTCAGCCTGCTGGCAGCTTTAAGTCAACCTGTCTGTGTTCTAGGAACGTTTCTCCACCTTTGCCCAATAGACTCACTTCCCACTTCCTTTCATGTCCTTCCCTTATCGTTCCAGAGACTCTCAAGTGCTGTCTTTGAGTAAATCTTCGTATCTCATAAACACTGCTTTATCAAGCTTTAGAGGTCTGTTGCCACGTTTCGGTGACAAACAGAAGACAGCCTTTTTACACGCTGGGTTGTAGATTCTGCGCAAGCTCCGTTCAGTGGCATTCTGCTTATCTTTCAGCAATCCCTCTTAGGAGAGTATTACAAGCATTAAAACTGAGCCCCTGTGAGAGAGCACTTCCTCTGCCCCTTCCTCGCACTGACTTCATTGCTAGCACACATTCCAGGTAACTTACTACTCGCAGATTCTCAGCTGAAGGTTACTGAGTCTTCTAGGGTGGGTGTACAGGAAATATCTGATATACTGGAACTGCAAATAACATCGATATGTTGGCTCCCAAGTTATTTTTAACACACATGTAAGTTTGTGGTAAGTCATTATGGAACAATCAGTTTATCTACAGTTTAACAGATGAATCTCATCTCAAAAGAGTCTCGTTAAAAGATCTGCTAACAAACACGAACACGCCGACACTTGCCATTCAAAAAGATATGGTTGCGGAGTTCCTTACCGGGACTAAACAGGACTATAGCCTTAAGGTAGGCATATTCATATCCATCAATATCAAGCTTGGCCATGCTGTTACAGAACTCTTGAAGTTTCCAGATGTGCTCCATGACTTGCTTTATTCTGTCTCCAGAAAGTTTATCTACAAAAATACACTGCTTACTATTTCATACGAGCTCAAGTGCATCTGATGCATTAACCAACACCCTTTAAACAACAAGAGGAGTGGCATTTGCAAGTCTTGTGTGTCATTTCTATCATAAAACCACTTAACACATGAGGCTGGCCTGAACGCTTAGGGAAGTGCAGGTTTTCACAGGTGAGTCAGACACACACAGCCAGCAGACAGAGCATTAACTCTTCCGAACAGTCTCGCCGGTGCAGCGTGCTCTGTAACGCCCGCGCTCTGCTTTGAGCGGAGACATTCGAACTACGGTGCATCGTTCTGCAAACGGTCAGACTCATCCTGGCGGCGAGCAGACGCACAAAACAAGTGCTGTAATGCCATTCTTGTTTTGAATTCAGACAGCACCAAGTTAGCTTTTTTCCTTTCGATGGAGCGAATCACTCAAATACATCTACACAGACTCTTCCACCATTGGAAACATCACACGCCTTGCGCTGGCTTCACACTCTTTTCTTACAAGGGTAATTGAAAACCAAACATCCTATTTGTTTCAGCTAGGCAGTATTACCTGCTTGGCTGGAGAGGAAGAGAGTTCTGTTCAGGTAAACGTCCCTTCCCCCCGACTGCGTATCTGCACACTCGAAGCATGAAACCCCTAGAGATTGCATTAGACAGCAGTAGTGACAGATGCAAGATTCATCTAACTTCAGAGAGGTCAGTTCACAAGGGACCATTTTTTTCTTGAGAAACACAGCAGAATTGTGTTATTCTAGTCACGGGCCCTAATGCTAACCTGTCATCTGTAACAACAACGCTGGTATTTCCCCCTTGTCTGTACCGCTAACAGCGTTTAGGATTCCTTAGACTCGTGGGTCTCCAGCTGAATCTTTCATGTGATTTTTTTATTAGCACTGTGTCCCTGGTCGAGGCAGGGGGATTGGAACTAGATGACCTCTGGAGGTCCATTCCACTCGAAGCTATCCTATGACTCCGTGCCTATTCTAGATAGTTTCTGGAAGCACAATAAAATACTAAGCAGAAGAAATACTTCTGCTCGGTGTCTGGCAACGAGAGCTTAACCTGCACTTGCGAAACACATCAACTGTCACGCGTGTTTTCAGTTACTCAAGACAGATCAAGGTAGACATGACATAATGTTTTCACTTTGGTGTTAAGTGGGAAACAATGGTGCAGAAATCTGCAGAAAAAGCAAACTTGGACTTCAGTTTCCAAGCAGCCTCATTACTACCGTGCTCCCTAGACGAAGTTCTGAAGTGCCAGGCAATGTCCTGCTGTCTTTGAGAAGCATAAAGCTGCTCGTGTTGCTAGGAAAAATGTGGTGTGGCTTGGAAGAAGACATCACTATTTGAAGAGGAAAAGAAAAGTACATCTGGATAGGAGAAAAGTTCTGAGAACACACAGTTTTAGGATGTACTTTTCTTTCTCTATACAGCCAGTCAGACACAGGAATCGCCCATTTGCTCTATGGACACTGGTATCTCACAGCGGTCTCTGAGGTCAGTGCAATAAAAGTTGCAGATCACCAGACGAGAGGTACATACGCAAGAGCAGGCTTCTCCCTCTGGGTCCTGGAGAAAGATCCTGCCAGAACACCCTGTGAGAAACGTTATACTAGTGTCCCTGCAGGCATGTGTAAGAGTCACAGGCTGAAAACATACCTTCCTGTATGCTGTTCTGGAGATGGTTGACAATAGCCGCCAGGATAGTAGACAGGCTCATCACCTGCGCGCACTGCGCCAGGCCCAAGGTGAACAGCTCGTTCCAGCAGGCACGCACCAGGCTTGTGTTACAGTCCTGCCTGCGAACAACAGCAAATCAAGCCCCTCTGAGCAGTCTTCCTGTCAGGCTGGCATTAGCCTATGTGTTGATTACAGAACGACAGCAGTTAACAACAAGGACTAGCACGCTGCAAACCACTCCACAGAAGCGGCGCCTGCCGGCATTTCAAAAGCAAACGCAAGCGACAGGCTGACTACAGGAAACCATTTCAGATCACCCGTGGGACGGTGCCCGCCAGCTCTTTACCACGACACGCTGCTACACGTTTAATGCTCGCTTTTGGCTTCGCTTTAGCTTCTGCTGCTGCAGCAGCAGCAGCAGCAGCTAGAGTAGCAGCACCTCCTACACCGCCACCTCCGGTGTTCTTCTTCGGAAGAAGGAGTATTGCACAGACTCCATGCATTTTAAGTAGTTAATTACAAGTGAAGCAACAGAGTAAACTAACAATTCCGAACAGCTGAAAACTGTTCAGGGAAGTGCTTAAAGTCATCAGAAAGTGAACGAAAGGCCAACAGAATAAGTCCACTTACCCAAGAGCCTGGAACGCTGGTATGGACCTGGCCCAGTGCATGGAGAGGAAAAGCAGGCGTGATGCTGACTCACAGATGTAGTGAACGTTCAGGTACTCTGGCATCGGGCTGGGCATCGTCAGCTGCCAAAAACAACAGTACAGCACAATAAACACAGTTCAGACATCAGACAGTTTCTGTTGCCTATGAAATAACAGAAAACATTCAAACCGCTCTCACAGTCTGTCACAGGCCAACGGTGTGACAAGAAATTGTCCGGGGTAAAGTGACACTGCTGAGGGCAAGGAGTGCATCGCGTGAGTAAGAGGCAAGAAACCATGTGCAAGGGAACTGAAATGCTTCCTTTTAAAAGGCTCTGCTCTCAGTTTGGTAACAGTAAAACCCCTCTGTGGCATGTTGTGCAGCATCAGTGCTACAGAGCTTTTCAAGCTGTCTGAAAAGTCTAAACAAAATGAGAAAGACATGCAACAGGAATCCAGAACCAGAAACAACCCCACCAGAAATACGCACGTTTGATACAAGACCGTAGGTGATCTCTGGGGGGTCCCTTCCAACCCCCACCATTCCATGATCCCGAAGCTTTGCGACAGAAGATGCTTTCCTAGACTGTACTACTGAAATTACACGTGGAAGTAAATGAAACATCCTGAGCTACCCTTCACTTCTATCTCCAGTGTTTCCTTGTTCAGTAAGACACTTAAAGAAGCACATACTTTAAACGTGACATGTGTATCTGTAAGCAGGGGTCCTTCCACTTCAATGATTGGTGTCGACTGATCTCTGCTGATTACATGAATGTTCCCTCCTCCTGTAGGATCCATCCCATCAGCCAAGTTATGAGCTGCTGCACCATCTGTGGTATTAAGTGCTTTAGCCAAAGTATCGAATGCCCTAAAAAACCCAAACCAAACCAGGAACAAGCAATGAGAGGCTGCTTTCGTACACACTGAAGCAATAAAATCAGTCAGAGCAGTGCTCAAACCACAGGTATAAAACACTTCAGCTTAGAGGTAACACACACAGGAACTGGTTACACTAAGACACCAGGTCAGACTTCCTAACAACCTGTCCCCTGTGCACTGCTTGGATGTTAATGAAAGGAACACATCTGCCCATACATTGCTGGTAAAAGATCTCCCCTGTAACAGGGGAACCTTTTCATACTGTAAATCCTGCTCCAGTAGTTCTTTGCTACTATTTGTACTAGTAATGGGGTCTCGTGCACTTACCACTCGCTACCTCTCCCTCTCTCCTTGGAATGTTTGACAGATCACGCAAGGATTGGAGATGCGCTCCGGAGAACACTCTTGAAGTCCGAATTTTTGGAACAGCAGAGAATTGTGTGGTTCTCTTCTAGACAATAAACTAGGTTTCCTTCCCTTTCCTTTCAGAAGATTTATGGCCAGACCCTCCTGATCTCACAATACAGACAGATTTCTCAGTATAAAACCTGGCCTAGCTTCAGAACTCCTCATTTGCAGGACAGGACACAGCTCTTTGCAGTGGGACAGCAGCTAACCCTGGATTTCCAAAGAACTGGCTTTGTACTTCCAAGCAGAGGGCAATCTCTACCGTGTTTGGTGTCACAATGCCAATCAGTCCAGCCGAGGGACACGGGTTACGGGATGAAAACCGCTAGGTAAAAGGCAAATGTAAATGTATACCGTGTAATCTCACTTGCAGATTGCTCTTCTTGCTGGACTTCCGAAGTATCGCCGTTACTTAGTGACTCACTGAGATTAGCAAGAGATGTTACGACGTTCGCTAGTGTTCCCAAAGCACCCTGGCTTGTTTCAGCCTAGAAAGAAAAAAATCACGTTGGAAGATCAAACTAGGGATAGGCGATGTCTTGTACGTGTATTTCTCCCATTTTTCATCTCTGGCTACTTTTTCCTTTATGTACCACCTTCTTCCTCACCTACAGGAAGGACAATGGCTCCCAATGACCTTACAATTGTATTGTAATCACCAGTCCTAGCCCCAGCCACGTGGGCAACTACCAGTGGCTGACCTTTTGCAGAAATATGCCCATGGAAGGAAACTGCGCTCCTGTTGATGAGCTCAGACCTTAGACTTACTCCAACCCCATCTTCTCAAGAGCAAGATTTATTTGTGCCTATCCAAATAGCTAAAATAATCCAGACACGTAGGTAGCTATGTGCAGAACTTCACTGATAGAATACCTTGGAGTCAGCAGCCAGGAGGACTGTGCCATCATCCCTCATCAAAGGCTGCTGAATATTCACAAGCATTCCCGGATCAAGAAGACCTGCTGACCTGTTCAAAGGCACAAGGCATCAGCCCGTCAACAGTATTTTACATTAGTCAGAAGAGCACGTAACAGCCTGTGTCAGAATAGAAGTGATTACCATTTCTAATCAACAATGTAATGACGCTCAGAATTTAGTCATCATAGACAGAGAGAAATCTCGGCTGCCTTTACTCCGGCTACTTTTTGATCAAACGTCCTTTTCCTTTGCTGTGTCTCATTCAGACAGACAGTGGGGATTCTCTGCAGTCCGCAGGACGCACTTGTTTGTTACGCACACAGCTCTTCCAGGCCACACAATCCAAGACAAATGCTCACACAACAGGCTGAGGCCACAGTGAACAGTTTAAGGGGTCTGACGACTAACACTATGAACTACCACAGACAGGGAATCACCACGCATTATGCACACCAGAACCCTCCATAAATAAGAGTCGCACTTAATGACCAGAGTACTGCTGGTGGACTGTAAGGACAGGGAATCTCAAAGAAGTCAATGTGTCAGTGAGCAGAACTTCTGAACAACCTAACTTGCAAATGAGAACGTGTAGCCTAGTCTTCCTAACCGCAGTGTCACGCACTCAACAAAGTAGATACGGTTACAAAAAACCAAGCATGGAAGACAAATATTGAGACCCAGTATGTTTAGGTAGTTATTATCCACTGACAAACTAACTGGAGCTACAGTTCAATAAAATGCTGTATTTAGCACAGAGTTTTTTCTTCTTTCAAGACAAACCTTGACTCTGTTTATGATGATACACCCGATGCCTGTGGAGATACCTGAGAGCAGAACTATCTAATAGTATCATCCATACCATAAAAGGAATCCACAGTTTGTGAAACCAGTCTCAGTACAGGAACCAGTAGTCACTGCAGTTTCCTCTACTACTGCATTTAGAGGAAGAAAGACGGTCTGCCATTAGCAGATGTGAGTTCAGAGAAGTGCTGGATGCACACAGAAGCTAGATGCATCATTACATGCATCACTTTTGCTTGAATATCGCTTACTTGCCCTGTCTGTGCTTTGACTTGGCGGACAAGAGACAGCTCGGAACTGAAAATGTGCCCAGCTGTACTCAGACATAAAAACTGGAGGAACAATCCAGGTTGGTCTTGGCAATTGGAACTAATTACTTGTGAACTGGAGTCTTTTGTATTCAATTCTTCAGAGCTGAGGGAAAAGATAAGCAGAGTACAGATGTGCCTGCAAAGTAACACGCACAAGTATCTTTAAACAAGGCCCCCTAAACCGAGGTACTCACCGCGCCCCATCTTTATCGGCCACAAACGTTGGAGTTGCTATCAGAGGGCTTCGCAGATCTTTCCTGATATATATCTTTTCAGTGGAAGCCGCACAGTTGGTTGGTTTCTCACGCTGAACGTCAAAAGGCTTTCTCTCACTTTGAACTGCTATATAAAGACAGAAGCACGCAGGTTTGAGGGAAAGAATTCAACAGGAAATACGAGAAGAAAGTTCTCATGGTAGGATTTCACTTTGCAGGGTTACAATGACCATCAGCTCTGTGCAAAACTGGGATTTTAGTATGAAGATTAAAGAAACACAGGCTCCAGCTTCACTATACCTGTGATTGTAAACATCCGCAGCTAAGAAAGTCTCAGACTGATGATCTGCATTAGGTTCTGCTGGACTGGAGTCACAGTGTGCCGTTTCATTAGCATTCACTAAGATGAAACGATCTGTAAAACGTGTTCTCAATGTGTTCGTTTTGTTAGAGACAAAGCTACACCTGTGCGTGAGATGCAGTCGCACTCTGGATGATGATTCAAAGCAAGGCAAAACCAGAACAAGCCCAGGAAAAGGCACGTGAGAGACCCAGATTAATTCCCTGGGAGATGAATCTCTGCATGATAAGTACTACACTCACATCCATTCCTGTCACCCAGCTAGAGAGCACTGTCCCAAAACTAACCTGTTCAGATTCTTAAGTATTTCCTACTTGATACCTGCAGGAAAATGAGCTCAGTCTTCCACGGGCCAAGTAAGTCTGAAAAGTCTTTCATTAAAAGCAGTAAGAAACAATAACTGTCGTTCGAAAGGAAGTGAGAGCTGCACCTTTATGATATCAAGGGATTACGATTACACAGACCACAGAAAGTAATCTGGAGTGTAAGTCACTGAACTCTGCAAAGCTCAGCAGAACACTGACTGCACTGGTGCTCAGCGGGAGATGAGGATAACAACATCAACAGAAGACTAGAGAGGAACACGCAAAATAGTTTTAAAGTCATTGCACTAATACAAACTCTCACACCACTTTGGAAACGTAAGGCAGAACACAAACACAGACGTTACGTCTGTGCTATTCGTTGTCACTGCTTTAAAAGATTAACCTCACTAACGAGTAAACAGAAAATGGCAACCGTCCTCTACGGCCCCTTTGGAGGTGCCAGTAAAACAAACGGGTACGTCCCTACTATCACCAGCAAGCTTTTTAGTTGTTACCGTCAGCAAAACTCAGGGGCTTGCAAAGCAGGAATACCCTACAAAGGAGGTATGTCCATGTTGCTGGCTCGGTGGGCATATTAGTACTAACCAGAAAACTGACCCAATGCCCAGTAAAGTCAGGGAGCACATAATGAATCATAGAATCATTTGGGATTGGAAGGGACCTCAAAGGATCATGCAGTCCAATCCCCCTGCCACAGCAGGATCACCTAGACCAAGCTGCACAGGAACATGGCCAGGAGGGTTTGAAATGTCTCCAGAGAAGGAGATTCTACAACCCCCCTGGGCAGCCTGTTCCAGTGCTCTGTCACCCTCACTGGGAAGAAGGTCCTTCTCATATTGATGTGGAACCTTCTATGTTCCAGCTGACACCCACTGCCCCTTGTCCTATCATTAGATGACACTGAGCTGAGCCTGGCTCCTCCTTTATTCAGTCACATTGTACAAGCATCTTAAGCATCTTTTAAAGCTGTTAAGAGACAAAAGAGTTTAAATCCAGTATTCAGAGCTGATTGAAGCCCTCGAGAGGCAGAGAAGCACTGGTTCTCAAAAGGGTTTCTGTTCTTGGACCACGATCCAAAAAGGCATTAAACATCTGATTTCCTTCAGAAAGGACCACACAGAAAATCAGGGGAGTGCAGAAGTCAGTTTGAAAATGCTACTGAAGCCCCACTGTGCTTTTTAAAGGCGATTTAAAAACATTACCTGAAATGCAACGTTCATATGTTCACTTCACTCGAGCACAAAGGGGCTGAAATAGCTTCATAAGTATAATTTGCTTTAAGCGGTGAGAAAGAAAAGCCCAAAAAGACAGCTAATGGTTGGATGATAATGATTAGAAGAATTGCTTAATGCTTTCCTTTCTCGATTCCTTTATGGGCATGGAATGCTGTATAATGGTCTTAGTCTGTATAATTAGAACCTGCACTGATAACAGGAAAACTTCAGCCAAGTCTGTTATTTCAATCAGTTTAGAAACAGCCTCCTCCCTCTAAACCAAATTGCTCTGAAGGAATCACTGCCCTTCCAGCCTCCAAATGGGAGGTTTACGGGGAAGTGCCTAAAATGCTGTGAGAACGATCCACACCCCAAACAATCTCAACGTAAAATCCTAATTTAGCCTTTTCTCTTCAAAAAAGGTCAGACTTGACGATTCGAAGGGTCTTTTCCAACCTGGAGTCTAGCATAGAGCAATGAGGATGGTGAACGAAGTGGAGCATCTCCCTGATGAGGAGAGGCTGAGGGAGCTGGGTCTCTTGAACTTGGAGGAGACTGAGGGGTGACCTCATTAATGTCTATAAATATGTGAGAGGTGGGTGTCAGTAGGATGGAGCCAGGCTCTTCTCAGTGTCATCTGGTGATAGGACAAGGGGCGATGGGTGTGAGCTGGAACAGAGGAGGTTCCACATAAACATCAGAAGGAATTTCTTCCCAGTGAGGGTGACAGAGCACTGGAAGGGGCTTCCCAGGGGGATTGTGGAGTCTCCTTCTCTGGAGAGGTTTAAGACCCACCTGGATGCATTCCTGTGCGACTTGGTCTAGGTGATCCTGCTGTCAAACCAACTGTGCAGTGACCTCAAAAAGCCTCTCCGCATAATAACAACAGAACCTTAGGCAGGTTGCAGATATTTTGGAAGAAAATAACAACCCAAGTGTTAAAACTGGTGAGCTCCTTCAAACGGAAGGTCTCCTGATTTTAATTCCATTTCCTCTCCTAAATAGAGAAGAAACTGCTAAATCCAGAGCTAGATGAGAGCTGGCACTTACTGTGTTTTTCTTAGAGATGGTTTGGTTTGCAGTGGAAAGCCAGAGTGGTAGCAAATGAGCTTCTGTAGTGAAGATATAGTCTTCAATATCAAAAATCATATCTTCTTTATCAGCAAAGAGCAGGTAGAGATATTTAAACATCTCAGCCAGAAAGAAAGAATCCATCCTATGGGGAAAAAAAAATGGGTGTCCTTTAGGAAAACTCCTTTTTCTTAAACCTCAATGAAACAAACGCTCGTATGGCTCCGTCTCTGAAGACTTCGTGACTGTTATTATTGAACTTCATCCCTTAGTTGCTGCCAAGTGGAAGGAATTCTATGCTTGGAGGGAAGTGATTCAGCATGTTTGGGACCCAACAGCATACTGAAAAACCAAATAAAGCTCTTTCCAACAAAATAAACTTCCAATCTGGAAATTTAAGTTATTCATCTACTGCTCTGAGACCAAATGTTCTTGAACTGAAGCCAGTCTCACGTAAGCAACTATTGACATCGTTTATTATAGACTATGACAAATGGGTTTACTTAAGACAGGAGACGGGCAGCTACTCAAAAGTCAATGAACTCAATTACATAAACAGAGTAATACATTTTTTTTATGGCCAATATTAATGAAAAACTAGTTTTTTAACGAAAATAAATGAAAGAAGTTGTAAAGATAACTTTTACCTGTCTTCATGGCTTCCTGTACGAACGTCCTTCATGGCAGCAAAGCCGCAAGGCACCCTTGCATACTTGTTCAAGTTTTCAATCAGTGTTTTCCCTACTTCCAGGTAATAAGGGTCCCCGGTAGCCTATAAAGCAAGCAAAACCCAAAACCAAACTTACAGGTGCACTCAGGCTTGAGATACTACTTAGACATGAGATACTACAGCGTCCCCTTGTAGGGATATCCAGACAAGAACATAGAAATAGAGAAACACAAGACACTGCTCTTCTGTCTCTGCAAGGTATAAGCAGCTTTTGCTCTTACTCTCCAAGGTCTCTTTACGGGAGATCAACACCTAAATACCTTTAGGAATACGGGACGTTGTCACTTTACACTTGTCTTTTCTAACTCTGGGCGTACAAAGAGTTCACAGAAGACTTTTCTATACCCGATACTTTGGCCTTGTTACACACAGAACTGGCCATAGTAGATACAATAAGCTGGTGATACTCAGTGACACGGAACTGCTGGAGAGAGGCCGGTGTAAAGCAATAAGGATGATGAAGGAAGTAGAACACCTCCCTTATGGGGAAAGGCTGAGGGAGGTGGGTCTCTTGAGCTTGGAGGAAACTGACCTCACTGTGTCTATAAATAAGTGAAGGGTGGGTGTCAGGAGGATGGAGCCAGGCTCTGCTCAGTGTCATCTAGTGATAGGACAAGAGGCAATGGGTGTGAGCTGGAACATAGGAAGTTCCACATAAATATGAGAAGGAACTTCTTCGCTGTGAGGGTGATGGAGCGCTGGAAGGGGCTGCCCAGGGCGGTTGTTGAGTCTCCTTCTCTGGAGATGTTTAAAACCTGCCCGGATGTGTTCCTCTGCGACTTGGTCTAGGTGATGCTGCTGTGTCAGGGGGACTGGACTGGATGATCTTTCAAAGTCCCTTCCAATCCCCAATGTTCTGTGATTCTGTGTCTCTATACTGAACTAAAACATGGATGCAAGTCTGCATGCACAGGTTAAAGTCAGAGGAACGAGAGTGATCTCACCTTGTACAAGAAGTAAGTGCTCTCAGCAAATTCGGGCCTTAAGGGGTGCTGAGCCCAGTGAACTCTGAAGTCGGTGGTGAACGCCTGAGGAAGAAAAAGAACAGCCAAAAAATAAATGCAGTGGCAAGGGGATTGGACTAGATGATCCTTCGAGGTCCCTTGTAATCTCTAATGATTCTAATGATTGTATGATTCTATGAAAGCCAAAACACGGGGTTACAAAACTGCTGCGTTACAACAGACCCAGGGTGGCATCTTGGCTTCAAGAGAACTCCTGGGCACTGCAAAAAGTTTCCTGCCAAAGTGCAAGGCACAGAGAAATCACAATCCCAAAATCCCCAAGGAGCCAAATGACATCATTTTCAAAATCAAAAGTTATCGCAGAGCATTCTTGGGTCTCAAGATGTGCATTAGGTGAATGAGACAGAACCACAGAACATCAGAGGACTGGAAGGTTAATTAAGTTGTTCTATAACAGAAATAAACTCACACCAGAAGCAAGTCAGGATGAAAAGTGGAGTCAGAAGCTGTTTTGGGTCATGCCAGAATGTCTTTGGCAGGTAAACAAGCCCTTCTGTGCATAACTCACTTGCTCCAAGACTGCACTTGCAGTATCTATACAGATATAAATCCTACACAATTATTAACGGCTGCGGCTTACTCCTGTTGGGTTAACTACAGCACAACTGAAGGAAAAATACTTCCTGTCCAAAACAACACTGTCACACAAGCAGAATCTTAAGTCACTGAAGAATGCTGGGGAAATGAGGTTTTGGGTTTAACAGCACATACAGCTACTAATTCATTTGTTTTCAAGCAGATAATCTGTGACTGCTCAGGCTGAGGTGAGGAACAGTTTATACCACCAAAAAAGTTCTGCCTTACCTCTGGAAGAAAGTTATGCTTTTTGATAACCTGATAGAGCATCTCATGGGTTTCGATAGCAGGTCTAATATCACCCTTCAGCACCTACAACTCAGGAATAAAACTCAAATTAACACGAGAATACTATTACCCCCTTCTCAGCATCACCCGCAGACACCCCACAAGGGCTTGGTCAGCAAACCCAGCGAGCTCATTAAAACTGCTGCCTCGGTAGGAAAACGAGCTGCGTTATTTACAGAAAACTGTGGTGGAATTGCCATTTAGTTTGTCTTGAAGACACAAATGGCACGTAAAGGAGAAATATTGTCGCTCAACTCCTAAAAGAGCAGCAAGAAACTGGGTGTTTTCCTGATCGGGAGTGAGGGAAACGAACCACATGGCCACAGGAACGGAGGTTAACCTGCGCCACAGCACTGAAGCAGCAGGAGAGGTGAGCACAGGAATCCTCATTCTGTGTTTCTGGAACTCAAATTACTAAGCCTGACTCCTCAATTTTATGTCCAGTCTGTTTAACCATTTCCTTGCTGCCGATGCCATTTAAACCTTACCTGCAGTCCAGGGAAGAACGCCAACAAAGAATCCATCCAAGTCCTAGCGTTGAGCATTGGCTTGTGAATATGAACATCGAGAAGAAGAGGGGGTTGGCTGATGTATCTCATTATGGCATCGTAATGCTGGCAAAAAAAAAAACCCAGGAGTTGATATTATCAATACTTTTCTTACACAGCACATACAGGTCATCAGACCACAGCATAAGAAATAGCAGTGGCAACAGGCTAGGAATGGGAAGTAGTCACTGGAGTGTTGCAACAGGCCTTTAGCTACTGTTATTATCCCAATTTTAATATTGCTAATGAGATACAGTCATGCCTTCTGATAGAAAAGCCTTTTACTTCAGACAATGTTTTCACTGGATACTGCTGTTTTCCAAAGAGTAATTTAGTGAAGGAATACTGACGCTGGCTTAATCATCTTCTGAACGTGGTGATCAAAGTGTGATTTCCAGCTTGTGAGCGCACGTAGAGGTGCAAAGACCTGGCACTAGACACAGCAGAAGGTACAGGGATTCTGCTGAAGATCTCGGGCTAAGACTGACAACGCAATTAGTCTTCAATTTGTCTTGCGGAAGGCACAGAGCTGAGCCAGGTGCGAACTTACCGTGTTAAACCTTTCCAGGAAACTGTCATCTCCCAGCAAGACATAGGCCTTTAATAAATATTCATAATATGAGTCTATTCCTGCTCCAACTCCACTATCTGCAAACAGAAGAGAAGGCAAAGGTGGTTTTACTTTAAGTAGCTAAATGCCTTCCGTTGGCGTCATTTTGATTTTAAAGGCTCCTTCAGTGGAAGAAAAAGGCTCCTACCACTGGAATTAAGGCACAGACAGAGGTGGATGCAGAGACACAATAGGGCACGTCTGCACTCAAGGCTCTGTGATACCAGTGCCTCACACTGAAGCCAGTTGTTCCACTTTCCCCACAGGAAGATATTTCTGCTGGCTGCCACAAACAACCACAGTCCTATTTATATTTTTTCTTGTGTATTTATAGCAGAACCTCTGCAAATCTATCCCCAGGCATTCCCCGCTCACAGAACATTTTCCTTGCAGTGAATAGAACTAGTTTCTCTCCCAAAACACCCGTCCATTGCAAAGCTTCATCGTAGCAAGTTTCTCCAGCACTGAGAGGATGTAACCCCACTATTATATCTTACAATAGTCTAGACAAGGGTACTAGTGTGTGGGGGGGTGAGTTAAGATTGCTTTTCTCCGAGTCAGAATCCCACACACACCTTTGCGGACCCAGTCTCCGGTATGAATGTTGATGGTAACACCCACTAAATTGCTGCTGCGCTGCCTCTTCTCCCAAATAAAATCAAGCGCTTTCCGTGCGTATTCCTGCAAGAACAACCACTGCTTGTTAAAGGAAATCAGAGAAACCCAGATCCTAAAGACCTTTATTCTTCTCTTTACTGAAACAAAGATGCTGGGAAGTCTTAAGATGTTTATTTTCCAACTTTAACGGTCCCAGGCAGGTCAAGTGTCCCACAATGTTGAAGGAGTTTGCTGCTTTGTTTTTTAATCAGTTCAATAAACGAGATGGTTGAGCGTTTTCCTGCAGCTTCCTGCTGCCAACATATACACTTTGGTAGGTCTTACACACGCTCAGTGGGATTGTAAGAGTGTGAGTTTTAGTTGACTTTTTTTTTTAAGCTGTATTTTAGGGATTGCTCCATGACAAAAATATCCAAGCACCTTCCTTTGACTCCTCTTCCGTATATTTAGCTTGGTGACTCCTGGATTACTTGTAGCTACTTTCAAACAAAATTATTTCCTGTGTCCTTTTAAAATGAAATCACATTTGTACTTGGAAAACAGCCCATAAACACGATGACTCTCACCACACACCAACAGCAGAACAGCTACAACATGCCCCCCACCCAGTTTCATGAACTCAACATTATTTTTCCCAAATTAGAGATGGAACAGGACAGTAACAAATCCCTACTGAAAAAATAATATATCGTGGAAAGCAAACCTCAAATATAGATGCTCCTGTGAATCGGCTTAGAGCTGCAAACTCAAGGATCAAGGTACCTGCACAAGCGGTACAGGTATCGGTTTCTGTTCCTGTTCGTGCTTCTGGGTGCCTTACACCAAATTTTAAGTTGACCTGGAGAAAAACACATTATCACCTTTAGGAGCTGAAAGAATTTACATTCCTACTACAGGTCTGCAGAGCAACTACACAGACTGAATCAGACGTTTTCACTAGAAGCAGCATGATTTACTGCGACTGTCTTCTTAATTTACAGGAAAGGTTCCAATCAAAGCCATGAAAATGGATTCTATGCATGGGAGGAGTTTTCTGTCATTCAGAGAGCATGAACCACACTATGTTCAAACACAATGGCAATTTTTACATTAATTGAGGGCTTCTAGATGACAAGCTGCTTCGCCCTCTTAAAAGCATAAACGTAAACCACGAAGATTTATCAGTTTTGTGCTAAAGTCAAAAGCAAGAGACTGCAAGTTCCTCTTTCCCTCTCCAAGTGCGAGATAAATACCAAACCAAGAATTACTCTGCTTGGCTACCTGGTGGTGCCTACAGCAGCAGGGAGCCAGAAATCAGCAGGTGGTGATTAAATAAGAATTCTGCTGCTGCTATTTACTCATGACAAGGTACACTGGAACTCTCAGAACTGGTCTGGGCCCCTCAGTTCAAGAAGTACATAGAGCTGCTAGAGGGTGTCCAGTGTAGAGCCACTAAGATGATGAAGGAAGCAGAACACCTCCCTTATGAGGAAAGGCTGAGGGGGCTGGGTCTCTCCAGCTTGGAGGAGACTGAGGGATGACTGCATTAATGTCTATGAATATGTGAAGGGTGGGTGTCAGGAGGATGGAGCCAGGGTCTGCTGTCATCTGGTGACAGGACAAGGGGCAATGGGTGTGAGCTGGAACACAGGAGGTTCCATATAAATACTAGAAGGAACTACTTCAGTGAGAGTAATGGAGCATTAGAACAGGCTGCCCAAGGGGGTTGTGGAGTCTCCCTCTCTGAAGACATTTAAAACCCGCCTGGACGTGTTTCTGTGCGACTGGATCTAGATGATCCTGCTGTGGCAGGGGGCTTGGACTGGATGATCTTTCGAAGTCCCTTCCAATTCCTAATGATTCTATGATTTAGAGAGACTAAAGCTGTATTTTAAAACAGCGGCACCTATCACAAATGAGCCGTTTGACTTTATGTTTAATACATCAGTGCTTTTTAGAGACTGTGATTAAAAAACCAACAAAACGTGTTGCATACAGAGCAAAGGTGAATTGTAGAAAGCGGAGCACTTACTCTTGGGTAAGGGAGACCACTAGTGGTATTAAAAGCAGGTAAAAGCTTGTAACCCAGTTCCTTTGCCATGTGCAGAAGTTCACCGTTGTACCACTGCATGTATTCACCTTTCTCCTTCAGCATTATTGCCACCGAGTGCCCACCGAGAAGACCACTGAAGACAAGAGAAATCACCCACATCTCAAAGCTGAGCAGCAAAGTGAAAAATTACTACAGTTTGGATGGCTACCTACATAACTGTAATAAATCCACAGGGCCCCAATTTGCAGAAACCATGAGCAGAAGCAACTCCTAATGATAATCGAGGTTAGCTGCTGGCATTTTGGAAGCAATTCTTAGTGTTTGGAACCTGGTCCTAAACTGATCCATCAATACAGTTAAGAATAACCACCAATAGTAACTTAAAAGTCGCCTGCTCTGAGCGGCGGGTTGGACTACAGACCTCAGAGGTCTCTTCCAACCTGAAATCATCTATTACACTGAGTATCAAAATGTTGTGTCAATTAACTCACGTACTGAGCAGGGGGATTTGAGAGACTGTTTCCAGTATGGAAAAACACTGCTACCTCAGCAGCAACGAGAGGTTCTAATCAAAAAAGCTGCGCTTGCAGCAGTCAGATGGGGCTCAACTCGATTTGGTCCCACTGCACCAACTGCTGGTCTTGCTCGGTGCTGAGCTACGCTAACCAACAACATCCTGGTGTTTAAATGGGGTGAAACTGGGATGGCCTTAAGGAGACTTGAAACCTTTTAAATAATGGGGTATTAGCTAAAACATCAGTTACTCACCCAAGGACTCTGATGTTTGTTTCGAAGACTGATACAACGATGTCATTATCTAAATTAACATCCTTTATAACTTTTCTTACAGCCTCTTCAAACTCTTTGGTTTTATTTAACACCTGGAAAAGAAATGTAACCACAGGTTTAGGTTCCAAAACCCTTTAGATTGACCTGTAGACGTGATGAGACAAAAATTCCTGATGCCCAAACTCTACCTTACAATGACAAAATATGCCAAAGGGATTGAAACCGAATGGAAAGGAGTTTATTCACAATTAGGATCTTTTTTAATAAGAGATGGAACCAGGAAAGTTTGGCAACATTTCAGCATATAAAGATTGTCTTCCATCACAGTTGGTTGATAGATTAAACTTACCACAAGAGTGTCCAGGGTATCAATCAAGGTCAGGGAAAATCTGTGAAACAAAATTTAAACCAGATTTACTTCTAGTAAATTTTTAGCAGCTAGCCAGTACAGTGGAAGAAACCAAATTCTCACAGACCAGCAAAACAATCAGTAGAGCATGACACATTTAATATCTAAACACCCTGCAAAGTTTCTCCCCTTTGCTAGGGACCAGAATAGGAGCCTACAGAAACAAGATGCGATTTACAAAGGTATTCTTACTCCCTGCAAAGCTTCCAGACTTCCAGTGACAAAATCTTGATTTCTAGTCTCCAATCAAATCACTAAGAAAGGCAGCAGAACGGCTCAAAGTGTTTTTCCAACCTCTTTTCAAGAATGAAGTGTAATAAGAAAAAGACTTAGGAAGATCAAAAGTCATCCCAAGCTAAATGTTGCCTACCAGAACCTGTTTCAAGTATCTCCTTCAGAAAAAGCAGCAGTTTGTTGCAATCGGTGTTAAAATTAGTGGTGAAAGACTTAAGAAAAATGGGTTACTCTTTATGTAGGTTATAAAGTATTTATGAAGCTTCTACCTGGGAACAGGATAAAGTGCAAGAAAGAGCTGTAAGAGGGGTTGAGGGTAAGCAGTGGCTCCTGTACTGGGAACAAGTGAAGACACCAGCGCTCCCCAGCTAAAGTGTCATTATATGACGATTTTTAATTAATTTTAATAATTGACACTTAAATGTCTATTGAGCAGACAAGTTTACTCATATCCTAAGCCTCAGCTCACAGTGGAAGTGAGGAAGGATTTTAAAAAATTCTTTTTGGATCTCATTCACCAGTCAATCCTCTTTTTCTGATTAAAGTAAGGTACAATTTCACATCAGTTACATCATATAAATCATAAAATACTTTCTACTAATGGAAGTTTCTGGACATGTCGAGAGAACAAACAAGTTTGATGGGCTGCAAGTTGTACTGAGGTGTCTAGACGTTTATGTGAGACATCAAACACTGACTTCCCCAAGGCATCGTCCACATCTCCTCGACTTGGTTCCTGACCCCGTACTCGTCCTCGACAAGTTAAAGGCATGAGTTCATCGGCTGGATACGCATGTTCCTGGTGAGACACAGAATGGGGAGTCAGTTACACCTCCATGGAATGAGTTACAAGAGCCACAGTTGCTTTAGCAGCTCTTGAGAGCCCCTTAAAACAAAGGCACATTACACTGTATGCCAGAATCACAGAATCACTAGGGACTGGAAGGGACCTCGAAACATCATCTAGTCCAATTCCCCTGCCACAGCAGCATCACCTAGACCAAGTCGCACAGAAACACATCGAGGTGGGTCTCAAACGTCTCCAGTGAACGAGACTCCACAGCCCCCCTGGGCAGCCTGTTCCAGTGCTCTGTCACCCTCACTGGGAAGAAGTTCCCTCTGATATTTATGTGGAACCTCCTATGTTCCAGCTTAGTGAGGAGGCCTCAGGAGGCCACAGAGTCACAGAATGGTTTAGGTTGGAAGGGATCTCAAAGATCATCTAGTTCGAACCACTCTAGTCACGCAGGACCACCCAAACCCAGTTGCCCAGTACCGTGGCCAGACAACCTTTGAGCATCTCTAAGGAAGGAAACACCACGACCTTCCTGAAGCAACCTGTGCCAGTCAGTCCTCAGGCACCTTCACAGTAAATGAGTGTTTCCTGATGTTCAGAGGGAAGCTTCCATGTCTCCGTTTGTGCCAGTTGCCTCTGGTCCTGTCACTGGGCATCACTGAGAAGAGTCTGGCTCTGTTTTCTTTATAGCCACCATCTGGGTATTTCAGAAGATTGCCCAGAGCCTTCTCTTCTCCAGGCTGAACAAGCCTAGCTCTTCTATAGGAAAGATGTTCCAGTCTCTTCACCAGACTCTGTCCAGTATCCGTTTTGCACTGGGGAGGCCAGAACTGAAGACAGTGCTCCAGGTACGGCCTCACCAGTGCTGAAGAGAGAGGAAGGATCCCTTTCCTTCAACCCACTGGCAATGCCCTAATGCAACCCAGGACATCATCACTTTTGTCAGAAAACCAACCTCTTTCATTAACTTGACCAGTAAATAGTTTGCTTTCTGCAATCAGGTGCCCAAGACCCTTCCTATCATGTTTCTCCAGCACTTCAAGGGTGAGTTTAAAACCTAAAGCTAACACAGGCATTCTCACGTGGTTGGGATTTCGCGGAGGAATTAGTGGGAATGAGACTTGGAAGTCACTCTGGAAGAATTTCCAAAATGAACATAAAGTGACTCAGGGCCACACCAGGCGACAGATAAGAGACCTCACTTAGAAGGTAAAATTCAAAAGGCGACGGTGACTAAATAAAAGCTTGCCAAGACCGAGACAAACTTATTTATTTTTAAGTCTCAGAGCGGCCGATGACATTAATGAGAATCAATCTTAAATCCACCTAATTGCAGGCATGCAACTGCCTCTCCACTAGAAGCCAAGTATGGTTGGGGACGGAGTTTCTCTCTCGATTTTATCGAGAAAGAAACTGCTGTTTTGTGCTCCCTGATGTTACTTTTAGCGGAGAACTGACGTGTGACAGGACTAAAATAATAAAAAGTTCAACTGCTGCAGTGCAACGGCGAGTAAACACATGCAAAGCCTTTCCAAATACACCGCATGAAAATAATCTATTTTCAAGCATGGAATGGAGAGGAAAAGAAGGAACACTCTTCTATAAATAAACAGCTCTTACAGCAACTTCTTTTGAAACTGGAGGTTTGTTTCCCTCTCTACCACCCTCCCGAGTGTTTTGGTCTTTGCACCACTTTGTTCTCCTCAAGTTCAACTGCAAAAGCCAGAATCAAGATCATTTTAGTAAGGCTCAGATGTTTCCAAATGTCTGTGCAAACAGACTTAGGTAGTACATGACAAATGCACGATCACAACTAAGATTTCTGACTTGAATTATGGAGAAAGAGGACAAAAATTCCAGGGGAAATGGACTTTTAGCGTTACAACATCATAAAGAACTAGAAGCATTTTAAACATGAAAAGTTCACTTGTCCAGAGCAGAAACCACTTCAGGTCAAGTGATTTCCCAACTTGTTAGTTCTCCTCTTTCAAGTAACCTCACTGGAAGGCAGCAAGACCCATTAAATATGAAACATGGCACAAACATCACGATCAACTCAACATCGTTCTGGAAAAAAAAAATTACACGAAGGAAACTCAACAGACAGTCTGGAATTTCTGCGCGTCCCTACCACTGGCCTCGAGTGACTGACGCTTTCACGTACTCTGAGAGTCAACATGAAAAAATAATGATTAATCTAAATGTTGTTGAAGGACTGAAACAGCAGCTTTTTGCTCAAAGGTCCTGGTAATAACTTGGAAAAACTAACAACCAAGGGAGTTTCCCCCTTGCAAAGATGAATTTCAGTCTTCTAAATTCACACGTCAATCCTGTGTATTAAACAGAAATGCAAAGCTTTTCAGCTGGCTGTTTCACAAGCAGCTGCAAAAACTCCCAACTCTCTCACTGCCAGAATCAAACCTGATCCCCCTATCTTTTCCTTAGCTTTGAACAAACAAATCATATTTCTCTGTTTGTTCAGTGCTCCAGGATATGCGGCAAGTAAATATCCTTTTGGCTTCAAAGTTTCCAGGATTGCTGGAGTCATTCTTCTCTTTCACCCAGAATTTTCTGGCTTCAGATGCCATAAGACACCTACCAGTCTCCCATTTATCACAGAACACACAGTATGAGGACAGATCCTTTCTACCTGCCAAAGTAACCTCTACAACTCACAACTCGCAAGTCTCAACCTTGTATTACACATTAAAGCGTTAAACCCCGCTATGGAAACTGGGACACGTGGCAAGATACTGCCAAGAGACAGAGCTCTGTCCTGCAGGAACTGGGACAACTTAAAAGGGAGAGATTTCTGCAACAGCCTCAAAGCGAGTACAAAAGGACAACATGAACTTGCTTTTGTATTTATCTTAGTCACATTTACAGCTTCTCCTCAGAAATTTATTACCTCCAGTATATTTCAAAGTACTTGTGACTTGAGGGAAGTCAGTCCAGACCAAGTAATTCTTTATTCTTCAACATATCTCAACTATACAAATGTATTTCAAGGTTGATTAGGGAGCTGAATGGCTCACGTGTCTGGGACACAATGACAACTGCAGAGCAAATCTCAAGGCATAGTGACAGAAGCCACAGCAAGGACAGTCACATCCTCAGAAGCTACAACATTTGGAAACACCAGGTCCCCTATCTATCCTACAAATGGTTTTGACTTGGAAAAGAGCATCTGCAAACTGCCTCTGATGTATCTTACCACGGACAAAATCAGTTTTACCTACAAAACAAGGAAGATCAATTTGTATTCTCCAGAGCTTGACAACTACAGATTTTCCTTTTCCTAGTGTTTTCAGGAGTCTGGAATTTCAAACCAGATACTTTCTCAAAGATAAAAACTGCTCACAGCTTGATGCGAGATAAACTCACGGGCACAGACTGTTCCCATCAGCAATTCCCAGCCATCATCCTCAAAAGCTGACATAACCCTCGTTATGCTGCTCTGCCCGAAAGTAACATCTGTGCATTTAATTTTAAAGGCTGCACAGGTGCTCTCATCACTCATTTCAGCTTTGGTTTCACCCCTATCTTCCCGCTACATCTCAAAAATGTCGTAAGTTGCTCTAGAAGATCTCTGAAGGTCCCTTCCAATGAAGTATTCTAGAATTCTATTCCATAACAACACAAAAAACTCTCAACATACAAGTGTTTTACTTACCATATAATTGCTATATGCATGGTCAAACATCTCAAGCACTTGGTTTCTAGAAATGAAAAGGAAAGAGCATTAACGGTCTCTCGCCACAGTTTTGTCACCTAACAAATTAAGTATGCGGGGGATTTCTTTTTAACCCCTTGTGGCTCCCCTTAAAGAACTCCAGATGTCACCAACACATCAAAGCTAGAGATGGGCCACATTCCATGCTCAGCAAACAAGAGCAAAGAGAATTATGCTCTGCTTGTAACCACCGACACCAAAATCTACTAATGCAGCATAAATTCCTGCTTGCAGTTAGGAAGAGGACCGTAAGTTGTGAGGGAATAAACCTCTCCCTCGCATTAGGAGGAGGATATCTTCATGTGTCTCTTGGCAAGCAGAGGCTCAAGAAAACCCTGGCATGTACACGTTACTTTACATGTTTGACAAGCAGTCAAGGTGAGAAATGCTAGAATATAAAAAAGCGCTGGGGTATTTTGAGAGTGAGAAACAGCACTGCTTCCCATCACTTCTAACTATTCCACCAAGGAGCCTTGCAAGGCAATTTCTCAGCTACCATCAACATAATTCACAATCTCTGCTGATACAACTGAATACAAAAGAGACAAGAGCACCACAAGTACATTCTGAACATCTGAACATACACATTTTGGGAGGAATTTTAACTTCTCAGGTGCACTAAGTCATCAAAAAAGCAAAGAGTGATGCTTTTTACAGTCCCATCTGCAGCTCTGGGAGCTGCTGCAGCAGGGTTTGGTAGGTAAGAACTGTGTCCAGGTGACCCAAACACATGCCAAGAGCTGTTTGGTGATGTGGCAGGAAGAAAGCATCTTAAAGCTTTGATTTCTCTACATGCAACTTACACTTGCATGGCATTTTCTGACAGTATTTCTGCAACTGACATGACCTTGTCACTAAATAAACATGCAGGTTACCTGCCCTTTGTCAGAAATGACCCTAAATGCAAATACTTTAAAAATAATTAGGGAAAGAACCTACAAACTCCTTATGTTACAAACATATGGAAGGTGGCCCACACAAGAAGAGAAGCCAGGATGGAGAAGCCCAGTAAGGGTAAGCATCCTCAGGGTTAAATATCAACTTATATCCAACAATTAATAACCACAAGAACATTCAGTGTTTCTCCAGCATATTTTGCATCATTATTCTGTGTAACCAACAAGTAGATGGGAAGAAGAGGATGCTGGTCCTCTCCAACCTATATGACTCGATGATGATGAAACTGCCCCAGCAAGTTACTAAGAATGTGGGACAGTTAAAAGTATTGTAGATCTGGAGGTCAGGGACATGGTTTAGGGGTGGGCTTGGTACAGCTGAGTCAATGGTTGGATCTGATAATCTTAATGCTACTTTCCATCTTAAATGATTCTATTACACGTTTGACTAAAGAAATGACACCACGCCACACAACCTACTGCCACCCATACTGTCATCTTCACCCTTCAACTAAAAACTACATGAGAAGAGAACCAGCTTCTCCCACCCACTGGCACAGGAGCTTGTTCTCTGTACAGGAACTGGGCAAGGGCATAGACCAACATTTACTCTTTTTATGACTCACAAACCATCACGTGCTCCACAGCTCTGGCCTTAATTAGTCCAACTACCTATGGATTCAGAGTTACCTTTAGATGATTCTGACCCATAATTACGTGCAACTCCTGGCTGCAGCCTCCAAGGCTGGATGTCCCATGGCAGAAAGGTCTCACCTCTAGTGAGGCGATGAGGGGCTGCCTGACCCCCTCCCCTTCTTCTTCTTCCCCCCTCCCCTCCTGGCCCAGAGCTTACCCCAACCGCCGCTTCTCCTCCTTGCTCATGGCCCCGGCACCCGGCGCTGCCGCCAGCACAGAGGAGGCGGAGAGGAGGCCAAGGGCCAGGAGCTTCCAGGGCCTCCTCCAGCGCGGCCCCCGTTCTCCTCCTTCTCTTCCTCCTCCCGGGCCGCCCCACTGGCGGCCCGCAGCCCCGCTCATGGCCGCGGCCGCCCTCCCGCTGCCGCTAGGCCCAGCCGCAGGCCCAGTCCCGGCCCATGGCGCCGCTGCCCGCCCCTGCCCCAGAGGCGGTGGCGGCGGCTCCTCTCAACGCCCAACGCGCAGGCGGAAGGGCCCAGGACCGGCCCCGCCGCTCTTCCGCTGCCGTCGCCAAGGCGACCGCCTCGACGCGTCACTTCCGGGGGGCGGGGCGCGGCCAATCGCCAGCGGATGGGGGAGGTCACGTGCCCAGAGGGCGACGTGGACAAAAAAGGCGGGAAGGGAGCGGCTGCGGCCCCGCTCGCGGTGGGGGGGGCCTTTCCAACCTCAAACTGGCCCCAGGTCTGGGGCTCCTGGCTGGGAACGCAGCAGGAAGGTGCCCTCTCACCTGAGCAGCTGCTGAGGCGCCGTTTACTTAATACAAACACCCTCCCCACAGTTAAATGACCCCACACGGACACAAGGCCAGGCTGGCAGCGCTGGGAAGGAAGAGCCGAGTTTATTGTGGTGGCATGTACTTTCCACAAGGTTGTCAGTAAGATACACTCGGTTGCATATCCTGTCCTGAAAAGAGACAACTCTGTGAGATGGGGCAGTGGGAATGGCCCCTAGGCTCATCCCGCCTCGAGGCTCCCAACCCTCCAACGGGATTTATTATTATTTGTAGTTTATGGGTAAAATGATTCTTTCTAGGTAGTGGTAAGAAACATCAAATAAGTGATAAAAGCCCCTATTCTTTGACTAAATGGTTGATTGTTACAATTTTTATAACAATCTGACGCAACCTTGCTGTCCATTGCGATCCTGCTGACCCCCAAGTCTGATCAGAGACAAGGCAAACGCCACTTCATCCACTTGCAAGCATCCCAATGTACGTAAAACATCCGTAAAGGCAAAGAACCAGCCCCCTAGCTGTGAGGAATGGCAGGTTAGATTGCAGATCAGTCTTTATCACTCTTGCCCGTCTCACTCATGAAAACCAAATTGTCTGAACGGTGGTATTTAACAGCTTGGTTCTCCGATATGTCAGGAAAATACTATCCAAACTAGTAAATCAGTTCAAGAAGAGTTAAAAATTAGAATGGCAGAGAGCTGGAACTGGATGATCTCTTAAGGTCCCTTCCAATCTGAACCATTCTGTGATTTTGTTATATGATGGCAGTGTGTCTGTTAGGTATTTTCTGTGTGGCCACTTCTAACTTGTATTGCCCGTATACTGCTTTTGTCGGAGACGGAAACCTTTCTTGGCAGAGAGTCACCATATTACTAGTCCGTTCTGGCATGCAACACCGGAATAAAAAGGGTCATTGTAGGGTGGCAAAATGAGATCGCAGACGCTTAGTCACAAAGCAGAGTTCGTAAACTTACATGAATTTCACTTAATGTTCGGTACCAATCAGAAATACCATGATGGTTTGTAAAAACTGAGTAGCTAGTGGTGAAATAAGCGATAGATGGTTTGTGGAAACCGAGTGCGTGACACTGAAATAACTGATGAATCGTAAATAAAAAATAGATTGTCTGACAGTGGGGTTTGTGTTTACAAATTAGTATTTGTGTACGAAATATAAGGAGGAAATGAGTAGAAGTATTTTTACAAGGAACACATCTTCACCCTCCATGTTCCTCTACTACAGCGTGGCTTCTTGAATAAACAGGAGCTTCATTTATTTGACGGTAGTGACGTTGCGTGTTGGTCCAGCTACTCAACAATGTTCCTCACCCATGCAGTAATATTTGCCTCTTCCTCTAGCGTCAATTCTCTGTTAGTATCTTAGCATATTTTGATAGTATGAAATAAAAGACTTTGCACAGTTTGTTGAGGTTAAATGCCAATGAGTTTAATGCTCTTGGCACTGTTATTTCTTTCTATATATTTACAGGCATAAATACAGCCCAGACCACAAGGTTTATCACTAATCTTTGTTATCCTGTATTGTATTTCTTCAGAAACAGTCTGAAACACCAACTCAAATTTTTCAGGTGCCTCAAACTGACTTGTAAGGTGCCTTCAACTCCAAACTCCAATTTTTTGAAATCCTAGATTTAATTTCCAAGCTTTTCTGTGTGCAGGAAGTAATGGACATAAGCAATAACCGTATGTGTGAATAACCTTCGGCTGCTTCTTGCTTCATTTAGCATCTCTATTGGAAATGACATGCAGCAGTTATGGTATTTTCCAATTATCACAACTTCTTACATGACCTCCCCACCTAAAAAAAGGGCTGTGGCACTGGGTCAGAATGGGAATGACACGACTCTGATACTCCACATTAAATAGCTATAAGTAAATGTATTTGTGAAGTAAAACAGAAAGATGCTGCCTAATGGGTGTAGGGGTTTTTTTGTAAACATCCTCATCTTCCCCTTCCTTAAAATAAAGCAAAATAAAATAGCCATAAAGTGCTCTGGAAGGCTGAGTAACCCAGACGTGCTGAGTGGGATTGAGAAACCTGCTCCCATATTTTCCCCATTTTAAATACAGAAGTAAGAGAGAAAAAAAATCAGAACACTTGTCTTTAGTATCAGTCAGAAGTTTAAAGTAATTCAGTTTGCAGAGTTTGCGTATAATGTGGCTTTTGAGCAACACACTAAACCAACTATTTGGTCCTGTTTAACTACTAGGAGTTGTATTTATTTCCTGCATGCAAATACTAAAAGCATCCTCAAATAGCAACATAGGTACCAAGCCCCTAAGAATCAGAGCAGTGCTGGTCGAACCCTTGTGTTTAAAAACTGTGAGCTACTCCCCTGCTACAAGAATAGGGAAGCTGTTAAGTAAAATAACTAGTTGGGGCTGAGTTGCTTTTGAAGTGATCACATCCTCAGGCTCTTTCGCTGGCAGATTTGAAGTAAAAGATGACGTTCCCAAACAGCAACCTCGTTTCAAACAGTGAGGGCTTTTACTGAGAAGAAACGCATGGCCCAGCCCTTGGGAAGGGATCCACACTAAAGCCTCAAGAGCCAGTAACACGACAACGAAGCCCATTACCTATAGAAGTGTTCACAACCAACAGGGATTACGGGACTAAATAAATCCTGCAGGGCTGGGCTCAAAAACGCTTCTCACTCTTCAGAGTTCTGCTGTGTGTGACTATCTTCTCTGTTTTCTGCTGTGAAAATACCTGTGCTTTTTGTTTCCGTGTGTGAGGCTGATTCATCTTCTCGCTCCCCTTCACCCTCAGCAGCCTCTCCACCTTCTGTGATGTCTATGGCATGAACCTGGCTCTGCTCTGGCACCAGAGAAACCTCTAGCAGTCCTGTGCTGAGTATTTCTGTATCCAAAATAGGCACTTGTGTCGCACCTGCCTTTTCAGCAGCATTATGAAAGGAGCTCTCACTCTCAGTTCCCACCTCCACCAGGACAGCTTGGCTACTCCCCGTTCCTCCTTCCGATCCTTTGCCTCCAGACACATCTGCAGCCTGTTCCTCTGGCTGCACCTGAGCACTTTTGCAGCTTCCCACACTTGTGTACCAAGCACTTTGCTTTATTTCCACCTCTGCTGTTGCCTCCTGAGCTGTATCTGAGCTCTCCACCAGCCATTCCACTTGAGCCTTAGCGCAATGCACCCCGGACACATTCTCTGAATTTGTACCATCTGTCCCCAAGGCAGACAAAGATGGTTGGTCCTCCATGACCTCCAGACATTCTGCAGAGTCTTTGTTCATTGTCTGGCTCAACTGAAGCTCAGCTGCAGCCATTTTGCTCAACTTGTCGTTCTCTTCATTGTCCTCCTGCACCTTCAGTATCTCATCTTCACAAATGTCCTTCACATTCTCATCCGGAGTATCTGCCGGTAACTCAACCGTTACCATCAGCAAACTCCTGATCTCATTCACATCATCAGGGCATTTACAAGTCTTTTCTTCTGACTTGCTTTCTTTTTCAGGATTATCTCCAAACCCTCCTTTCCCTCTGTTTTCAGCCTGGACAATAACCTTTGTCTCAGGACTCACTCCACGGTCATCGCTTTCTTTTTTACTGTCCTCTTCAAGCCCTGTTCCTACTACATTGGCACTATGAGACAGTTCTTCTGGTACTTCTTTTTCTAACTTTATTTTCTCTTCAGCATTCCCTACAATCTCTGCTTCTGCTACACCATCATGTGGGGAAAGCAGCTTTATTTCAGCACCTTCTTCCTGTGCTTTGCCTTCTTTCTCAGTGCTACCAAGCACTACTGCCATCTGACTCTCAGAAGTTACCTTTTCCTCCAGTGCTCCATCATGTACCCTAAGCTCTTTTTTAGGGCTGGCTGTGACATCTTTCACTGTGGTTTCAGTCCCAGGAGCTACATTTGCCTCCACTGCTTCTTGGTGTGTGTTAAGCTCTTTCTCAATGTTCTCTACACACTGCGCTTTGCTCTCTGAAGCACCTTCATCCTCTTGTGCTGTCGCTGCCAGGGACTCCTGTTTTCTAGCGCTACCTGTAATGACCACTTCCTCGCTTTTGCTCACCATGTGAACAGAAGTGACTGCCTCTCTGTCTGATGACTTTCTCTCATCAGCAGACTTTTCCCAAGAGTTTTTTTCCACCACGATGAGGGTTTCGTCACTTTGTGTTTCGGCGTCCAACGCCTCGGCTTGGGTGGCAGAAGGCTTCTTGGCTGGAGTGGTTTGGGCTGATCCTGACGGTGTCTTCAGGTCCGTTAGGCTGGACACACTTTCGCAGGGCAAATTCAAGTTATCTTCAAAGAGGTTGTGCTTCTTCATGATGGCAGCTTCTTTTATCACTAAATAAAACAGAAGCATCAAACTGGTTTGAAAGACTGGCAGAGGTACCTTGATGAAGGTACAGAATTTTCCCTTTTCTAGCATAGAACGTTTTGATATTAGAGGCAACAGGAATTTCCACTTTCAGCTAGCTTTTTTCATCTACACTTCTTGGGGGTTGGGTTTGTTTGCTCTTCTAAATAATGGAATTTCAATATTGACCCAAGCACTGCTGTTAAGAGAAAACTACCAGAGGTAGTAAATACAAAGGTGTTTATACTGACTGTATGGATAACTATGGATAAAAAGGAGCTTGTTACATCATTATTCTACAGTTTGTTTTGAGCAGGAGCTGCTTGAACTTACTGAGCAATACAGAAGCTTTTATCTAAGGTATAGACCAACAGCTCCAGAGAGGCACAAGTGTTTCGCATGTGCCGTGAAAACTAGTTTAGTTTCATGACACAAAAGCAAAGTGGGACCTGGGTCTGAAATAGGGTAGAACACTGGGAAGCTCTGAAGCCAACAGCCAGTAAGTTACTTGTGTCACTTCGAGAACATCCTCACCTTTCAGGGCTTCTTCAAGCAGTGTCTGGTATAAAATCTCTTCATACACGTTCTCTACTTGGATCACGTTATTGTAGTCGGCAAAAATGAACTGCTCGTACTTCTGCAGTTCCTGCGCAGACACAGAAGAAAGGAACAGAGAGGTAAAAATGAGAAATGCTCAAAGCCCTGCTTCAACCGAGCACCTTGGAGGTGCTGTCCTGCAAGTCTCATGGTTCACCTCAAGAGCCAGCCAGGAGCATTATCTGAATTCTGCGGGAACTATGCAGTTCACAATATCTTCTGCACTCTCCAAACACTATTCCTGCTTTATACTGACACTCAAGAGCCCTACAGACCATGGCCATCTGCACTACAATAAAAAGATCTGAAATAAATAGCTGGTGATGAAATGCCTCACATGCTGTTTGTCCAAGGAGGCAAATCCATGGCCAGCAAGGGAGGAGATGCGGGGTTTGGTTTTGTTTTCCTAATAGGTGTGTTAACACTTTTAGCTTGCTGAACTGTCTAGACAACAATTGACTCACTATCACCAAGCACCTGCTTGGGCCGTGTATAAAATGAACTATATAACTTCTGCCTACTTCTGGATGAGGCACCTACAGAGACAAATCAAGTTAAAGACTTGTCAGGGCATGAGAGTGCCCAGCCATGAGCTGGCGGCTCACTTCTGCAGAGGCACAAACACAAAAGGCTTACAGGAAACCAAACTGAAGCCTGTGGGAATTTGCATCACCACTGCTTCTTCCGTCCTGCATCACAGACACCATGCGGGACTCCACCCTCTCCACATATATCTGAGGTGATGCAATACTTGTCCTTGTGTGTAGACACTATGGCTGCAAGGTACTGCTGACACTCTACAAGAGATTGTTATTTTGGTGACAGTAAAGAGAGCGACATAGAAAACAGAGTGATTTTGAGTGTATTTGGGAAACTTTTAAACTTTAACAGCCCACACTCAAAGACTTGCAAGTGTAACTCAGCAAAACACTCACTTTTAAACTTGTTTTTAAAACTGAAACAAGCTGGAGAACATCAGCAGGAGCAGCAAAAGCTGACGAACAACAAGGGAAACTGACAGGCAGAGAGGCCAGGATGGCTTTGGGCATCTCTGGATCATCTCTCAGCAGGCAGGGTGAAAGTGCAAGAGGATAATCACGGCCTTCAAGAAGGGTCCAGGCTATTTTTAGGCGAAGTGAAGAGCACTCCAGCTGGCCCCTGACGCAGCCACACTGATAACACCTCCATGGAACTCTGGTAGTCACATTTGCTGAGTACTGGCCTGCTCGTATGAACAAGAGCAGCAGAGATCATTGTGGTATTTTTGTTTCTTCAGTGCTGATGCAATTGCTTCCATTTAGAATCATTGAAAGCAAACACACAGTCTGTCTTCTTGCTGCTTCTGCTGCCCCAGCGGGCATTTGGGGAGGTAACAGTGCCCTCTCCCACAAGCTGAATTCCAAGGACAAGCTCAGAACCTACAGTTGTACCTGTCAAGAGTTTAGGGGTTTTTAAATCATCAAAACTTACTGGTTTGCATGTCGAAGCCAACGTCTTCTGCATTGTGGGCAAAGTAATCTGTACCAGCGCTTCTTGGAAGATCTTTTTCCGGATAGTGCTGCTGTCATAATCATATTGCTGTTAAAACACAGAGAGAAATGAGCCCAAACATGTTTGGGGTTATTCATCACTCACAGGAGGAACTGGTTCTTGTCACCCTGGATGTGGAGATGGGTGAATCCCAAGGACACCGCAGCACAGTGGGTTGAATTCCCACACAAATTACTCCAGCTTTAGCAAAAATACTCTGAACACAGTTTTCTGTCATCTCTTCCCCTTCTTGTTTTATATGTAGGCTAGAAACATCCCCCTAACTGCTCTGTCCAGGTATCTCAGCAGTGCCTCTTCTGAGAGGAATCAGTTCTAGAGGCAGGCTAATTATAAAGTTATAAGGAGTTACTTATTCAGACCCACAGCATCTCATCTAGCTGATTTAATCACAGTTAAAGGGACTGCACATTTTTATAAGTGGCTGCCCAGAACCAGGTTCTACCCCCCTCAAATGAGCAGCTTCACTAAGCACCTCCAAATCATTATTTCCAGCTGGATGGTGGGAGATATTTTCTTTCAAACACTGACATAAATTCACAGAAAACATGTTCTTTTATGTTCTAAAAGGCAGAACCTGAGGTCCTGTGCAAATGCTGCTACATTACATTTACCTTCAGCACTCTCAGCTTGACTTTTTCAATGGTTGATGCAACTTTAGCTGAGTCTGTCTGGCAACTTGGCGAGAATAACTGCTCGAAAGTATAAACTGCATTTTCCATCAGCTAAAAAGAATAGTTAAAACAATTTGTTAGAAGGCCACTAACATAAAATTCCTAATGTAAAATAACATACAATGTGTCAATAAATACAGCAAATTAAACCCTGGGATGATCATTAGGCTATCACAGCCTTTTTTGTGTAGATTTAATCTCATCCAAATTGTTGGTGACAAAGAATAAAATTGATAATCTACATATGAAGACCACAGATAAAACTCATTATCCCTAGTATGAAAGTATTATCTGGTAGTATTAACTCCTACCAGATTCTAATCGTTGTAATCATTAATCAAGGAAGGAATCACAGAATGGTAGAGGTTGGAAGGAACCTCTAGAGAGTCCAACCCCAAAGAATAATACTGCAGAAGTAATAATCCATTGCTTTCCTCATAATACAAATCAGCAGCAGCAAAAACATCTCATGGAATCACATTAGGCAGGTGCTTGCCCCATTTACAGGTTATTCAGAGATTCCTCAAAAATTAAACCCCCAGCTCCCCAAAGATAATTCATAAACCAGTTCTGCAGATGGTAATTATGTCCCCTTGGTGAGGCTTTGCCCTTTTTAGCTATGGGTTTCCATTCAAATGTTACTCTGTTCATATTGTAGTACATACACACTGATGGACAAGGTGTGCTTTCCATTCCTCCTTGCCTAAGGAGATTTTCAAGAACAAAGAGGTGCACTGACAAATCCTGAAGGTGGATCTTTATGATGGACTTTGTAGTTAATGGTGGGTTGGACTCTATGGACTGTGTTTTTAAAGATGGAGAAGAGAAGGCTCTGGAGGGACCTTATAGCATCTTCCAGTACCTGAAGAGGCTACAGGAAAACTGGAGAGGGATTTTCCGCACGGGACTCTAGTGATAGGACAAGGAAGATGGTTTCAAGCTAAAAGAGGAGAGATCTTGATTAGACCTTATGAAGAAATTCCTCCCTATGAGAGTGCTGAGGTTCCCTATGAGGGAACAGGTTGCCCAGGGAAGGAGGCTGTGGCTGCTTCATCCCTGAAAGTATTCAAGGTTAGGTTGGATGGGGCCCTGGACAACCTAGTCTGATGAGAGGTGTCCCTGCCCATGGCAGGAGGTTGGGGGACTGGATGATCTCTAAGGTCCCTTCCAACCCAAACCATTCTATGATTCTATGATTCCATGAGGTTTACTCAGAAGGCTGAGCAGGAAACATTAATGCCTTACACGAGCCTGGACACATGAAAAAGACAGGAACAGTGTCGACTCAAGTCTGAGCCTAATTAAGACACAAAAGACTCACTTTTTGTCTCTATTTGTACTTGAAGAAAATAATGAAGCCACCAAAGCTGACTTATTTATGCCAGGGAATCTCTGAGCTCCCAAATTTCCTACAACTGGCCACTAGAGGATGCCAAGCTCCCAAGCCAAGGAATCCTCCTCCAGCCTTTCTCCAGCCAAGGGAGAGCTAAGCCAAACTCTTCTTTTACATCGAGACTACGCCAGCACAGACATGTCTGACTGGACTCATTAATGAAATTAATGTCCTCGAACACAAAGCGAAACTTCATCCTATTGTTATGTGAACAACTCCAGCCTTATAAAGACAGAGAAGCAATAACAGCCTTTTTAGAACAGCTTGTGCTTAGAATCATAGAATCATTCAGGTTGGAAAAGACCCTTGGAATCAGGGAGTCCAACCATCAACCCTACTTTGCAAGTTCACCCCTAAACCAGATCCCCCAACACTACATCTAAACGACTTTTAAACATATCCAGGGACGGAGACTCGACCACCACCTTGAGCAGCCCATTCCTGTGCTTGAATTTAACTTAGTTATGAATTTTGACTCATGTTCTGTTGAGGACAAACCACCACTTGGTTTGTATGGGATCTATTTTCTGTCACTCAGGTCTTCACTTACTGAAAGACACTTTACTTGACAGCATTTAGGAATGGTCCCCCCTGCCAGTCCCAGACATGAAATCAGAATTTCATTTCTGAATAATTCTTTGTCTGCCACCCGTGGCTGTACAGAGCAGAGCTGCTTTTAGGAAAACCCTATCCCAGCACTGTGCTACAAACTCATAATATTCACAGCTCTCACTCCACAGAGCTGGACCAGCTCCATTTCACAAGATTACCAAGTACATTATTTAGTTTCTCAATGGATTAGATGACAGCATTCAATGCAGAGCTACAAGCCCAAACTACCTTGTGATCTGGCAATCAGATCAAGTTTACTGGACAGCTTCTAACACATTTCTGGCCAGGCACCAAGAAGAAATCACAGCAAACTTCTAGTCCACATGGGAGGGGAAAAAGAGGTGGTGGAGTTGATTGTTCACCTGCAGTGATGTAGTCATTCCCAGGAGACAAGAAGCTACATGCAGCTACATCCTCAAACATCACCTGTGTCCAAGCAATTGCTGGTTTCTGACATTAATTGCTTTACTTTAGGTTAATGAGGAAATAAACTACCAAGGAGGAGACATTCCATTTTGGTAACTGGACCTTTCTTGAAAAGTCCACACTTGAGAATGGAACTCAGGGAGATTTTAGCCACCCCACTGGTTACAAGCACAATTTTCATGGGCACTGAGATACTGAGAATCACAATGTGAAAGTTCAGGCGAAGAGATCATAGAATCATTAGGGATTGGAAGGGACCTTGAAAGATCATCTAGTCCAATCCCCCTGACACAGCAGGATCACCT